>OY101450.1:59243804-59449701 GCA_956483635.1 Panzeria rudis
AGACCGGGTCACTTTTGTGACCAAGTTATAGGCACAGCAACTTTTAAAAAATTAAAAACTGGTAAAAAATTCAATTTTAGTTTTCTACTGATAGTTCCGAAACTAGACTTAGTGGCACACATGGAGCTACCCGCAATCGAAAGAGGATAAAAAACTAAGGAGATAATGGGTGTCATCATAGACCGGGTCACTTTTGTGACCAAGTTATAGGCACAGCAACCTTTATGAAAATTAAAAAGTGGTAAAAAGTTCAATTTTAGTTTTCTACTGATATCTCCGAAACTAGACTTCGTGCACACAATGCACTAGCCGCAATCGAAAGAAGACAAGAAACTAAAGAGATAATGGGTGCCATCATAGACCGGGTTACTTTTGTGACCAACTTATAGGCGCAGCAACCTTTATGAAAATTAAAAAGTGGTAAAAAATTTAATTTTAGTTTTCTACTGATATCTCCGAAACTAGACTTCCTGCACACATGGCGCTACCCGCAATCGAAAGAGGACAAAAAACTAAAGAGATGATGCGTGTCACCATAGACCGGGTCACTTTTGTGACCAAGTTATAGGCACAGCAACCTTTTTAAAAATTAAAAAGTGGCAAAAAAAATAAATTTTAGTTTTCTACTGATATCTCCGAAACTAGACTTTGTGCACACATTACACTAGCCGCAATCGAAAGAGGACAAAAAACTAAAGAGAAAATAAGTATCACCAAAGACCGTGTCACTTTTGTGACCAAGTTATAGGCACATCAACCTTTTTAAAAATTAAAAAGTAAAAAATTCAATTTTAGTTTTCTACTGATATCTCCGAAACTAGACTTCGTGCACACATGGCACTAGCCGCAATCAAAAGAAGACAAAAAACTAAAGAGATAATAAGTGCCATCATAGACCGGGTCACTTTTGTGACCAAGTTATAGGCGCAGCAACCTTTATGAAAATTAAAAAGTGGTAAAAAATTCAATTTTAGTTTTCTATAATTTAGTTGCCTATAACTTAGTCACAAAAGTGACCGGGTCTATGGTGACACCCATTATCTCCTTAGTTTTTTATCCTCTTTCGATTGCGGGTAGCGCAATGTGTGCACAAAGTCTAGTTTCGGAACTATCAGTAGAAAACTAAAATTTAATTTTTTTACCACTTTTTAATTTTCATAAAGGTTGCTGTGCCTATAACTTGGTCACAAAAGTGACCCGGTCTATGATGACACCCATTATCTCCTTAGTTTTTTATCCTCCTTCGATTGCGGGTAGCGCCATGTGTGCATAAAGTCTAGTTTCGGAACTATCAGTAGAAAACTAAAATTTAATTTTTTTACCACTTTTTAATTTTTAAAAAGGTTGCTGTGCCTATAACTTGGTCAAAAAGTGACACGGTCTATGGTGACACCCATTATCTCTTTAGTTTTTATCCTCTTTTGATTTCGGATAGCGCCATGTGTGCACGAAGTCTAGTTTCGGAGATATCAGTATAAAACTAAAATTGATATTTTTTTTGCCACTTTTTAATTTTTAAAAAGGTTGCTGTGCCTATAACTTGGTCACAAAAGGTGCACGGTCTATGGTGACACTTATTTTCTCTTTAGTTTTTTGTCTTCTTTCGATTGCGGCTAGTGCCATGTGTGCACAAAGTCTAGTTTCGGAAGTATCAGTAGAAAACTAAAATTTAAATTTTTTACCACTTTTTAATTTTTAAAAAGGTTGCTGTGCCTATAACTTGGTCAAAAAGTGACACGGTCTATGGTGACACCCACTATCTCTTTAGTTTTTTGTCCTCTTTTGATTTCGGGTAGCGCCATATGTGCACGAAGTCTAGTTTCGGAGATATCAGTATAAAACTAAAATTGAATTTTTTACCACTTTTTAATTTTCATAAAGGTTGCTGTGCCTATAACTTGGTCACAAAAGTGACCCGGTCTATGATGACACCCATTATCTCTTTAGTTTTTTGTCCTCTTTCGATTGCGGGTAGCGCCATGTGTGCACAAAGTCTAGTTTCGGAACTATCAGTAGAAAACTAAAATTGAATTTTTTTACCACTTTTTAATTTTTAAAAAGATTGCTGTGCCTATAACTTGGTCAAAAAGTGACACGGTCTATGGTGACACCCATTATCTCTTTAGTTTTTTGTCCTCTTTTAATTTCGGGTAGCGCTATGTGTGCACGAAGTCTAGTTTCAGAGATATCAGTATAAAACTAAAATTGATATTTTTTTTGCCACTTTTTAATTTTTAAAAAGGTTGATGTGCCTATAACTTGGTCACAAAAGTGACACGGTCTTTGGTGACACTTATTTTCTCTTTAGTTTTTTGTCCTCTTTCGATTGCGGCTAGTGTAATGTGTGCACGAAGTCTAGTTTCGGAGATATCAGTAGAAAACTAAAATTGATTTTTTTTTGCCACTTTTTAATTTTTAAAAAGGTTGATGTGCCTATAACTTGGTCACAAAAGTGACCCGGTCTATGGTGACACGCATCATCTCTTGAGTTTTTTGTCCTCTTTCGATTGCGGGTAGCGCCATGTGTGCAGGAAGTCTAGTTTCGGAGATATCAGTAGAAAACTAAAATTGAATTTTTTACCACTTTTTAATTTTCATAAAGGTGGCTGCGCCTATAAGTTGGTCACAAAATTAACCCGGTCTATGATGGCACCCATTATCTCTTTAGTTTCTTGTCTTCTTTCGATTGCGGCTAGTGCATTGTGTGCACGAAGTCTAGTTTCGGAGATATCAGTAGAAAACTAAAATTGAATTTTTTACCAGTTTTTAATTTTTTAAAAGGTTGCTGTGCCTATAACTTGGTCAGAAAAGTGACCCGGTCTATGATGACACCCATTATATCTTTAGTTTTTTGTCCTCTTTCGATTGCGGGTAGGGCCATGTGTGCACGAAGTCTAGTTTCGGAACTATCAGTAGAAAACTAAAATTGAATTTGTTTACCACTTTTTAATTTTTAAAAAGGTTGCTGTGCCTATAACTTGGTCACAAAAGTGACACGGTCTATGGTGACACCCACTATCTCTTTAGTTTTTTGTCCTCTTTTGATTTCGGGTAGCGCCATATGTGCACGAAGTCTAGTTTCGGAGATATCAGTATAAAACTAAAATTGAATTTTTTACCACTTTTTAATTTTCATAAAGGTTGCTGTGCCTATAACTTGGTCACAAAAGTGACCCGGTCTATGATGACACCCATTATCTCTTTAGTTTTTTGTCCTCTTTCGATTGCGGGTAGCGCCATGTGTGCACAAAGTCTAGTTTCGGAACTATCAGTAGAAAACTAAAATTGAATTTTTTTACCACTTTTTAATTTTTAAAAAGATTGCTGTGCCTATAACTTGGTCAAAAAGTGACACGGTCTATGGTGACACCCATTATCTCTTTAGTTTTTTGTCCTCTTTTAATTTCGGGTAGCGCTATGTGTGCACGAAGTCTAGTTTCAGAGATATCAGTATAAAACTAAAATTGATATTTTTTTTGCCACTTTTTAATTTTTAAAAAGGTTGATGTGCCTATAACTTGGTCACAAAAGTGACACGGTCTTTGGTGACACTTATTTTCTCTTTAGTTTTTTGTCCTCTTTCGATTGCGGCTAGTGTAATGTCTGCACGAAGTCTAGTTTCGGAGATATCAGTAGAAAACTAAAATTGATTTTTTTTTGCCACTTTTTAATTTTTAAAAAGGTTGCTGTGCCTATAACTTGGTCACAAAAGTGACCCGGTCTATGGTGACACGCATCATCTCTTTAGTTTTTTGTCCTCTTTCGATTGCGGGTAGCGCCATGTGTGCAGGAAGTCTAGTTTCGGAGATATCAGTAGAAAACTAAAATTGAATTTTTTACCACTTTTTAATTTTCATAAAGGTTGCTGCGCCTATAAGTTGGTCACAAAAGTAACCCGGTCTATGATGGCACCCATTATCTCTTTAGTTTCTTGTCTTCTTTCGATTGCGGCTAGTGCATTGTGTGCACGAAGTCTAGTTTCGGAGATATCAGTAGAAAACTAAAATTGAATTTTTTACCAGTTTTTAATTTTTTAAAAGGTTGCTGTGCCTATAACTTGGTCAGAAAAGTGACCCGGTCTATGATGACACCCATTATATCTTTAGTTTTTTGTCCTCTTTCGATTGCGGGTAGGGCCATGTGTGCACGAAGTCTAGTTTCGGAACTATCAGTAGAAAACTAAAATTGAATTTGTTTACCACTTTTTAATTTTTAAAAAGGTTGCTGTGCCTATAACTTGGTCACAAAAGTGACACGGTCTATGGTGACACCCATTATCTCTTTAGTGTTTTGTCCTCTTTCGATTTCGGGTAGCGCCATGTGTGCACGAAGTCTAGTTTCGGAGATATCAGTATAAAACTAAAATTGATATTTTTTTTGCCACTTTTTAATTTTTAAATAGGTTGCTGTGCCTATAATTTGGTCAGAAAAGTGAACCGGTCTATGGCAATACACGTTATCTCTTTAGTTTTTTGTCCTCTTTCGATTGCGGCTAGTGCCATGTGCGCACGAAGTCTAGTTCCTCAGTTATAGGGGAAATCGACTTATTGGTCAATCTGGTTTTATCAAAATATCGCTGAAATATTTTAGTGACATTCGTTTAATTAGATTCTAGAGCTTTTATTGTTGTACATTCCGCGTTTAATAATTAAAATTTAATTAAAAATCATTTCTAAATTATTGTTTTAATATGACCAGTTTTTATTCAAAGCTTGTTGACATTTTCTCGCTGCCACGTTGAAAAATTGCCAAGACAAAAAAAAAGGATGACATAAAGGTTGTTTTCTTCACGGATATACCACACCACCCAAAAATCTAAACAAAACAAAAAAGAATTTTAAAAGACCAGCCAAAAGCGAATTAATATCAAGTGTCCTTATCATCAAAACAACACATATACAAAGTAGGTGTAGGACTATTTTTATTTGTGCTTTGACAGTTCGGGTTAAAGTTTTTCTCTTTTCTTATATAGAGTTTGACTGATTGGGTGTAATCAGCTGATGATCATCTGTGATGATAGGGCTACCTGGTACTGAATTCGCCTTAGACCATCCAATTGGACAGAAAGGAAAAATATATGTGTATGTGCGTTTGTTTAAATGCGTGTATCCCAGCAAACAAATTCACTCTATGCATTGCTTGCATGGAACAATGCCTTTATTCCCAAAATCTCTTGTATCGCCGTATCGAGTGTTATCTTGCCTTGAAGACAATAGTGTAGACTTGTTGTTGATAGTTTTCATATAACAATTATTGTATTGTATGTACGTTTACCATAACAAAACATATATAAAGAAATATTTTTTTAAATTAATATGCCTATAGCGTACTTGCTTGCTATACTGGCTTTAAAAAAAAACTACAATTATTGCCAGTTATTAAGTAGACAACTGAGACAGACAATTCACAACCTCAAATTAAATTTCTAAATCGCATATTTTAATAAAAAAAAATTGTGAAAAAAAGGTTACTATCGGGTATGTTCTGTATTTCATGTGGAATTAAAATCTGTGGAATTATCAAAGCATTGTTGTTATAAATATTAATTTACAACAACAATGCTTTGATAATTCCGCACATTTTAATTACACAAGAAATACAGGACATGGCCAATTGCTGTTTTTATTTTCTTCTAGATGATCATTTATGCTGACTTTAGACGACATGTTTTTTACATATGGCTTGTCAGGTATGTGAGCCATATGTAACTTCGTATGTTTGTCAAAATTGTACATTTACAGATGGCTTATAATTTTTGCGTTTACATGTCATGTGCAATTTTATCTGACATAACCTCTAAGTGTTCACAACAACTGAGTTTTTGCACAATTTTCATAAATATATAAAGCGCACTATGCTTTTTAATGTTTTTCAACCAAACCACACTTTTGTTAATTCAATACAGCTGATGTCATATGCCTTGTCAAATGAAATATATATATATATATATATATATATATATATATATATATATATATATATATATATATATATATATATATATATATATATATATATATATATATATATATATATATATATATATATATATATATATATATATATATATATATATATATATATATATATATATATATATATATATATATATATATATATATATATATATATATATATATATATATATATATATATATATATATATATATATATATATATATATATATATATATATATATATATATATATATATATATATATATATATATATATATATAATTATATATATAAATTTTTTTTTTATAAAATTTTTATAAAAAGACCAAGATCTTGGCGCATTGGGTAGTATGAATAAAAAAAGGATTTGCTTTTTACTTGAAAATTTGTTTTAAAACTCGAAACTCTTAGTTTTATATTCAATAATTTCCAGACTTGTGTGTTAAAAATTTGTTTTAAGTAAAAAGCAAATACTTTTGTTATTCATACTACCCAATGGGTAGTGTAAATGAAAAAACTATTTGCTTTTTACTTAAAAAAATTTTTAAAACACAAAAGCCTGGAAATTATTAAATATAAAATTAAGAGTTTTGAGTTTTAAAACAAATTTTTAAGTAAAAAGCAAATACTTCTTTTATTCATACTACCCTTTGTTAAATATTTCAGAAAATAGTACGTGCTATCATTGAAAGTAGCCGAGGTGGTAGCGGTGGTGGTCGTGGCAGTGGAGATCGTGGCGGCGGAGGTCGTGCCGGAGTAAATGCTTCTCGTAACGTTCGTTATCGCGATAATTATCGTTATCGTGGTAATGATCGTTATCGCGATAAATTTGCACGGCATTTTGTAATTTTTTTTATAGATTTCACTTTATTATTTTTCTGTTTGTAAAAATTTTATGAATATGAACATAAATAATATGCAAAAAATAAAAAACATATAAACCATTTATTTATTAACTTTATTTATTCTTTTTTCAATAAGATCAAACAAATTGTAAAAAAAGCACACATACATATTCAATTTGACAGCTTGTGTTCTGACATATTTCCTTGTGCTTGTGCTTTAACATTTATTTCCAAACATGTGTTAGGACACAAACACATTCGGTCCACACGTTAATTTCTTGTGTTAGGACAGAATTTTGACAATTGCTAACACACAAATTTCCAAACTTATGTCTCGTGAAGACGGGGTGTCAAGACGCTATATTAACATTGATTTCCAAACATGTGTTAGGACACAAACACATTCGGTCCACATTTTAATTTCTTGTGTTAGGACATAATTTTGACAATTGCTAACACAAATTTCCAAACTTATATCTCGTGAAGGCGTGGTGTCATAGATCTACCTTGAGTGAGTGCTTAGTCGACGTTTAGACGATGCAAGTCTTATTGATCAGCTTCTTATTCAGCTGTAAGAAATAAATACAAATATCTCTGAATAAGAAGCTGATCAATAAGATTTGCAACGTCTAAGCGTCGACTTACATCGCGTTTAGTTGTACGTTTAATTGTCAAAGTTAATAGCTAGTTCACACACGTCAAGTTTTCTTGATCAAGTTTTAATTCAGCTGGGAGAGAGACAGTGAAATTTGTTTTCCTTTCTCTGTCTTTCTACCAGCTGAATCAAAACTTTATCAAGAAAACTCGACCTTGTGAACCAGGACTAGTTGATAATAAACAGTGCTACCGAGAAGTTATTTGTAAAAATAAATATCCGTGTTTTAGTTTATTGCAATTTAATAAATCCTATGGAAAATAACAAAACATTTTTTAAGTAAAGGACTAAAAACGTAACAATATAAAACAGTGAAAACGTATTGAAATGAGCTGAAGTATTAAGCCTTATAAAAATTCTATTGAATTTTCTGAAATAATTTTTACTAGTCGCAAATAACAAAAGAAAATAGTGATTTAGACATTGCTTTCGCATTACTTCGACATCGTGGTATGGAATTTTGTATGAAAGCACTTGCGTCTTCTTTCGGCATTATAAAGATAAATACTACGCTTATACGCAGAGCTTATTTGCAAATAAGAACGTAAAATGCTGCCAAATACTTTTTATTAAATAAAACACTCGTGGAAGTTCTTATATAGTTCAGTGTGTATTTAATAAAAGTTAATAACGGAGTAAGCAAGAAAAGATAAGTCGATATACTATATATACATAAGAAATATGCGTGTAAGTTAATTGCTGAATATATTTGCGAATACAAATATGACACGTCATCAGCAATGAATATGTAGATCAAAGTATAATGTAAATAATAAGTGATGTCAATTAAACAATGTGATTTCTCAACACTCTCACTCATTGTTTAATTTTGACATTCCTAAAAATGTTATATTGATGTTAAAACGTCGAGGTGTCAAAGGTTTTGTAAAAATGTCTGCATATTGTAGATCAGTTTTTACAAAGTTAACTTCAACCGTTTTATTCTTTTGAAGTTCTCTCATGAACTTCAATCTAATGTCAATATGCTTTGTGCTATGATGAAGCTCAGGATTTCCGATGAGTCGTATAGCACCTTGATTATCCACATTTAAAACGGTTGGAGAGGATTGATGATAGCCAAGGTCGCTTAATAATTGTCTGAGCCATATTGCCTCCTTGGCACCTTCGCAAGCCGCCATGCATTCGGCTTCAGTTGTGGATAACGCAACAGTCTTTTGACGGTGACTTCTCCATGTGATGGCACTGTTGTTCATCAGGAAAACATACCCTGTGGTTGATCTTCTAGTATCAATGTTGCGAGCAAAATCAGCGTCTGTATAACCCACCAAATTGACTGAATCTTCTATCTTATACTCGATACAGTAATCAGATGTTGCTTTGAGGTATCGAAATATACGCTTTAATGCCATAACATGGCACCTTTTAGGATTTTCAGTATATTTACTTGCCTCACCAACTGCATAAGAAATGTCCGGTCTAGATACTATAGCAGCAAACATAAGCGAACCAACGGCTTGTCGAAATGGAAAGTTCACTTCACTTTCAGTACTTGATTTAGACAGATATGTATTGACATCGGCAGGCGTTGAAATTGGACTTGCATTTTCCATATTGAATTTTGCAATAATTTTATTAATATACATATGCTGATTGATTTTGATACTTTTCTTTGATCTGTCGCGATGAATTTCTAATCCAACATAGTAGTTATGTTCACCAAAAGTAATTTGAAAATTTTCCGCGAGCTTACTAATAAAAGATTCAATGACTGTTTTGCTAGGTGAGACAATTAAGCCATCATCAACGTATAATAGCAGTATTATTTTGTTGTTGTCAATACTCCCAGAGAATACGCATGGATCAGCGTTTGATTGATTAAAATTAAAACTCTTTAAGAAATCAACAAATTTAAAATTCCAGTTGCGTGAGGCTTGTTTCAGGCCATAAAGACCCTTTTTTAATCGGAGAACATAATTTTTATCGCTTTCTACTTTAATGCCTTTTGGGATTTCCATATATAGTTCTTCATCAAGATCTCCGTACAAAAAGGCTGTTCTTACGTCGAACTGCATCATTTCTAAGTCTTCTTCAGCTGTTAAAGACAAAATGGGTCTCACCGAATCATATCTTACAACGGGAGAGTAAGTTTCTTTATAGTCTATCCCTGCCTTTTGGGAGTAGCCCTTTGCAACTAATCGTGCCTTGAAAACGGGGTTATTGTTGGCTGGATTTGATTTTACTTTAAACACCCACTTGCATCCAACAATATTTTTGTTGTTGGGTTGTGGTACTACTTCCCAGGTGTTGTTAGCCTTGAGTGAATTAAGCTCATCATTAATTGCAGAAATCCAATTTTCAGCATCTTCTGAATTTACGGCTTCTTGATATGATTCAGGCTCTGGAATGGTTGCTATGCAGCCCATATGGTCAAAACCAAATCTCTGAGGTGGTATTATTTCTGATCGTAAATCATATCTCTTACCTCCTGGTTGTTCGGCTATGGAATCTGTCTTAGTTGACGTAGCATCTTTAATATTTGAAGATTCTGCTTTTGCTGATATTGGTGTACTGGAGGCTTGTTGTTTAAAAGAATATATGCCATAATCGTTGTCTTCCAATTCACTTGTTGTTTCATCTGTTTCATCTTCATTTTTATTAGAAAGCGGCATTAATTTAGTTGGCTGTTCGTTAAACGCAACGTCGCAGCTTATAATTATTTTTCTGGATTCTTTATCATACAGACGAAAGTTCTTATTTGTAGATTCGTAGCCAACTAAAAACATTTTTTTAGCCTTAGCGTCCCACTTCTTTCGTCCAGTCTGTTTCGGCTGATAAACCATACACACAGTGCCAAAAACTTTGATGTGACTTAAATTTGGCTTCTGACCAAACCAGCGTTCGTATGGTGTTTTGGATTGATTCACTGACGTTGTTGATCTATTTAGTATGTATACTGCAGCTCTGACTGCTTCGGGCCATAGAAATTTTTCTAATCCACTCGCTAGCAACATCGTACGTGCTGACTCTTGTACTGTCCTGTTATCCCGTTCAATAAAGCCATTTTGTTCAGGGGTGTAAGGCGATATCTTTTCTAGTGTAATTCCATTAGAGGACAAAAGATTCAAAACGTCTTTATTTATGAACTCCTTGCCGTTGTCGCACCGTATATATTTTACTCGCTCACCAGACATGTTGCGTACCAAACAAATAAAGCATTTGAGTTTTTCATATACTTCAGATTTATTTAATAAAAAATAAACATACCTGAAGTTTGTGCTCTCATCCTTCAGCAACATGAAATAGCGAGCTCCGCCAATACCTGCTACACTCATAGGGCCACATAAGTCCATATGTATAAATTCACATTTAGCTGCACTACGTTTAGTTAGAGATTGATGAGTTGAACGATGCATTTTTCCCCGTTTGCAGTCTTCACAAAAAAATCTGACTTCTCAGAAAAATTTATTCCATCTGCAATATTTTTATGACACATGTTTTTTATTGTTGCTGTATTTATGTGTCCAAGCCGACAGTGCCACTGTTGGAGAGAGTCTAATTTTGTCAAATTCGCCGTTTGATTATTTTGGACATCAAAAATCATTCGGAATTGATTTTCCAAATCTCTTACACCTGCTGCTAAAATGTTCTGCTTTTTGTCTTTCAAAAAACATGAATTTGCTTCAATTAACATTGTAAACCCTTTTGATGTAGCTGAACCAGTAGAAAAGAGATTTTTCTTTAATTGTGGAACATATTGAACATTTGTAAGAGTACGCGGACACCATTTGTTGTTTACTAGAGCATTAATGTGGATGGTACCAAAACCAGCTATTCGCAATCTCTCATTGTTTGCAATATAAACAAAGCGATCTTTGTTAATCATATGTAGATCAGTAAACCATTCTCTGTGTGGTGTCATATGCTCTGTAGCACCGGAGTCTGCTATCCATATATTTTCATCTGGAGCCGAAATCACATCGTTTGTTGTTGCTATAAAAGCAACTTCATCTACATTTTTCTCTCTTTGCCTATTACCTTCGGCCTTCGCCCTTAGTTGCTTCTTCTTCATGCGGCACTCCCGCTCCCAGTGGCCAAATTTGTGACAGAAATTACATTTTGTTGTTTTCTTTCTTTCTGCACTCGATTTTTTGTATTTATCAGCTTTGGCATTAAATGCAGCTTCAGTAACTTCAGTTTCGCAATTCTTTTTATGCTGGTCTTCTTCTAATTGTAGTTGTGCCATTAAATTTTCAAGTGTTCTGCCCTCTTTTATGTTATACCACACTGTCTTGAAATTTTGGTACTTTGGTGTTAGGCTACTTATTATTCGTACCATTTTAATTTTATCGGATAGCTTTTCACCTTGTGCTTCGATTTCAGTCGCCAGTGAAGACACCTTTGAGACGTATGCTGCAACTGATTCATCCTCTTGCATCTTGATTGAAAAATACTCTTCGTAAAGGCACATTATTTTTACTTCGCTCTGTTTGTCATGTATATTCTCTAATTTTGAGTAAACTTCATGGGACGTTGTGCATGACAATATGTGATTTGCCTGTTCCTTTTCAATAGAGGAAATTAAGATTCCCATGGCTTTGCCATCACGCTTCACCCACAGATCCTGCAACTCTTGGGAGGCAGAGTCATTAAAAACTACCTTACCCTGTGGTATACCTAGCAAACCCTGGCCTTTTAAGACCGCATCGACATTGAACTTCCATAGACGATAATTGCTGTTGTTCAGTCGGTGGAATATGTGGATGGTATCATCAGTCATAGTTGTGGCACTTAAAAACAAACCCTTTTTTTTCTTTAAAAAATTGTATTTAATTAGAATACCACTGGGCCCATAACCTATTAAATAAAACACTCGTGGAAGTTCTTATATAGTTCAGTGTGTATTTAATAAAAGTTAATAACGGAGTAAGCAAGAAAAGATAAGTCGATATACTATATACACATAAGAAATATGCGTGTAAGTTAATTGCTGAATATATTTGCGAATACAAATATGACACGTCATCAGCAATGAATATGTAGATCAAAGTATAATGTAAATAATAAGTGATGTCAATTAAACAAACTTCTTATTTGCAAATAGTGCGTTAATCAGCAATTGTGTTCGCGAGTTAATAAGTTACAATAAAAATACATACTTGGCAGCACTACGTATTTATTTGCAAATATGTCGTGCGTATAAACGTACTAACAGAAACACTTGTGTGCGAAAACCCCATTTTTGTTTCATTTTACTTCGTTTTTCTTTCAATTCACACGTTTCATGTGAGATACTTTGTGATGCGAGAAATACAGAAACGAGGCACTGATTTGAATATTCCAACACTCCACTCTTAATAAAAATAATTTGAATTTACTTTTAATTTTTAACGTGTTTTTTTCCAAATTAATATTTTACTTTTTAAGTAAAATATTAAATTTTTATTAAAATACATTGAAATTGATTATGGAGGGGTATTAGCTAGTTCCTACACTGAACCAAAATAGCACTCTTAAAATAAAAATGTTGCGTTTTGGTTTTATAAATGAAGCATTTTAAAAAATGATTTTTAAACCAAGAATGTTTCTTTTAATATTAAGATTTAACATTCTTATTTATATAATTAGGACTTTTAAAACAAATATGTTCGTTTTTGTTTGAAAAACAAAGATTTTTTACTAAACATTTTGAAAACAAAAATGTTTCCTTATTATATTAAGGTTAAATACTTTTATTGCTACGATGCAGCGTATTTGAATCAAAAACAAAAGTGCTTTCCTATTATATTAAAATTTAAAGTTTCTATTACTGCAACGCAGCGTTTTTAAATCAAAATTTTTATTTATTAAAAGAAATTTATTTTGCTAAACATTTTATAAACAAAAATTTTCATTTATTATATTAAAGGTTAACATTTTTATTACTACAATGCAGAGCACTTAAATCAAAAAGTTTAATTTTTAGTTTTTAAGCCACAGTTTTTGCAAAACATTTTAAAAACAAGTTTGTTTCGTTATTATATTAAAAGTCTTGATTTTTATTACTGCAATGCGGCGTGTTTAAATCAAAAATTTTAATTTTTGTTTTGAAAACGTTATCACGTATAATACTTCCGCTATTTTCTTACAAATGTCACTATTAAATTAAAATCTGCAGAAAGTGTTAATAAGTATTTATACTTAGTGAGTGTGTTAAAAATTAAAATAAAAGAAAATAAAAATAACTAAAAAACTGCATAAAAAACATTTGTTTGAGTGCTTGATATAATTGAAGAAATCAGAGTATAATGAACGCGCTGACATGGAATTTACTAGATTTATTTAAGGAGCTTATTTTTTATTTGAACATAGTGATGTATATATATTAATTAATGGATGTAAATATGTCATCATATTAAATGCGAAACCATGTAATTAAAAAAAATTTTACATAAGGAAAAAGCCTTAAAATAAGTATAAGAGATAGTTAGTTATTAAAATGCAATGTAAAATTTTTCTTGGTTACATAGTTTCGTGCTTCAATTAACGATATATAATTTAAAATAATTGTATTATTATTAGATTTGCGAATTTTCTTCTAAATAAAACAATTTTAATTAATGAATATAAGAAATAATATAAGAAATTGAAAATATCTGCATTTTGTGATTGGTATGGTATGTATAAAGCAATATATAAACAAAATTCTCCATTCTTAATTTAAGAATGTCCATTCTTGATTTTAAAACGCATATTCTTAATATAAAAATTCTACATTGCTAACTTATAAATGTTTCATTCTTAATTTAAAACCTTTATGTTTAATTTAAGAACGAACATTCTGAATTTAAAAATGCTTCATTCTTAGTTTAAAAATTTTCAATTATTAATTCAAATATATATTTTTTTGGTTTAAGTATGGTCAACTTAACATCAAGGTTGCTTATCAACTTAAAACATGCATTTTAAAATCAAGAATGAAAATTTTTAAAAAAAGATTAAACAAACTTAGTTCGATTTCATCACGGTTTTATTTTTAAAATAAGATTGTTTCTTCTTGATTGTAAAATTTAATTTTTTGGGTGTATGGCCATTTCATTGGGGCAAATGCAAATCGTCAGGGAACCTTTACCCAAAAATCTCATAGAAAAACTAAAGATATTATATTAAACTCCAAATCATAAGAATAAGAAGTTTATAACATTGATGTTCAGCCCATACAACAATTGTTTGAAAAAAATTCATACACATTTGTTAAGCTCTTTTAAAAACTCATTCATTCATCGTTGAGCAAGCGACGAAAACACATGCGTCGGAGTATCGTCATTTTTTCAGGAATTTGTTAAGCATTGTTGTTGGTTTTTGTTGAACAAAGCACAGTAAACACACACGATTCAATTACAATTGAACACACAAAAAACAAAGTAAAAAAATAAAAGCTACACGTCTACGAAATGAGATGTGAACGGTATTTTATGATAAATGATGCTTTTCATAACATTCAATGCCTTTTATGCTACAAAATATTTAAGGCTGGAAATGAAAACGTTTTGAAAAGACATTTTTATTCATATCATTATGAAATTGAAAAAATAAATTGTAAAGAGAAGGAGGAGCTTCTTAATGAAAAGAAGAAAATTTATTTTTTCCAATTAAAGGAATGGCTTAATGGAATTGAAAACAGTTCAGAAAATCAGAACCTAAAAAGTGGAATATCAAGCTTAGTAAGTTTAAATGTCGTCAGGCATGGAAGACCTTTTTCTGATGGGATCTTCATTAAAGAAGTTCTTATAAAGATTTTTGAACTCATTAAATCTATTCCTTTATCCCGATTTACTCTAGTTCGGCGCACTACACAAATAGGAACTTCTTTAGAACATTTTATTACTGAAAAATTGAAAAGTTGCGAATTCTTTTCAGTCTGTCTAGACGAAAGTACCGACATTAACGACGTTAGTGAACTTATAATTTGTATTCGTTGTGTAGATGCCAATTACAACGTTTTTGAAACAATGTTCACCCTTGAAAGTTTTTATGCAAACGTAACAGGCAAGTTATTGTTCGACATCGTTAGTGACAAACTATTTTCAATTGTAGACACAAACAAGTTTGCAGCAGTTTGTACAGATGGTGCCAGCGTAATGACTGGTAGATATGAAGGCTTTATCGGACAACTACAAAAACATGGTTTGTCAGTTCAAAATTTTCACTGCATAATCCACCAAGTAGCTCTTGCATCAAAATTTCTTTCAGAACATTCTGCTATGAAATCAGCAGAGCGCATAATTAATAGAATACGTGGTGGACATAATTCCCTAACGCATAGGAAACTTGTAACTTTTTTAAAAACTAGAAAAGCTGCATATCATGACCTTAAAATGTACACTGACGTTCGATGGCTTAGCCGAGGTGATTGCCTAAATAGACTGTTTGACTTAAGAAAAGAGGTGGTAGAGTTTTTAGAGCTAGAAAATATAGATATATGTGAAGTAAAATTACTAAAAGAATATGAATTCACCTTAGATTTAGCATTTTTGTCAGATATAACTAACTTCTTGAATGAGTTTAATTTACAACTTCAAGGAAAAGATAAAAGTATACTTGATATGTCTGAATTTCTGTTGAATTTTAAAACAAAATTATTTTTGCTGCCAACAGAAATTCGATCTGACGATTTCTCTAGTTTTACCAAAACTTCTCTTATATATAACAAACAAAATTATACTAAAAAACTTGATTATGTATCATTATTAGAAACCCTTTTTTTAATTTTGAAGACCGATTTAAAGATTTTGAATGTATACAGCCTTTGCTTGATGTATTCAAAACCCCTTTAAATTGTGACATAAGCAAGTTCGATTTACACATTCAATCAGAGATAATAATACTTAGATCTGAGGTAAAAGCTTTCGATAAAATTAATTCTCTTGAGTTTTGGAAAAATGTAGATGGTGCCTTATGTCCTCAGCTCAAACGAATGCATTTAAAATATTTATCATTTTTTTCCTCAACATACTTATGTGAACAAATTTTTTCAGACATGAAAAACATTTGCTCCAAGCAGCGCAATCGCATGACCTCGGTGAACTTAAAAAATATTTTGCTAATTCGCAATTGTCATGCAAGTATTAACACGGAAAGTTTAATTTAAAATCTCCAAAGCGATTTTAAAAATTGTAATAAAATTACGTTTTAATAATCAGAGACCGAAAATAATCATTATTGAATTTATTTTACAAAACAATACAATATTACATCAAAGCTATTCATTAAAAAACAATTTATTTGAAAAAACAGTACAATGGTTACTGTCTCTGTTAAAAACACCTTTTTATTCATATCATTATGAAATTTGTTTTAGGTGTTTGCCAATATGTTTGCTGGGAGTTAGGGTTGCGAGAGCGAGCGCTAATACATCTCATTTTTATTTTTGATCATCTGTGGTTTATAATATCAAAGTTGAAACATGAGCTCCATAATCAATCATGTTTTTTATTTTCTTTACTTGCGTACTACAACAGGTTGGTTTTTTTCCCAACTCTAAATTGTAGTTGTAAAGGCAGTTAAAAATGAAAATTAATGTAATTTAATAATTCCCAAAAAAAACAATTTTTTTTGAATTTGAATTTACATTAATTCAAATATTGAACTAAAATGCCGAAATAAAAAATTTTCAGATAAGCGAAAAATGCTCAGTATAAGCAGTCGTGTACTAAGCTCTTTATCTTTTCTTCCCTCGCCGACATACTTTTTCTCTCCGATAAGAAATGTCCCATTGTGAAAGGCCACTGTCCCAATTCACAATATGCAAGTCTTATTGATAAGATTCTTATTCAGCTGTGAGAAAGACTGAGAAATGAATACACATTTCTCTGTTTTCCTCACAGCTGAATAAGAATCTGATAAATAAGACCCCAGGAACACATTGATATCATTCTGACGTCAGCATGATATCATGAAATGTCATACCTTACATAAGAAATTACTCATTATTGACTCATATATGACTCATAATTTCGCACTTACCCCACGTCTTCACGAGCCATCGACTTGAACATGACATGAACATGGCGCCGGCAGAGCAACAGCAAAAAATTCATCAACTTCTTTGTTGTGGTGAATACGTGCGATGTCCATGTTCTGCCTTATCAATGTGTTTTGTGGTAGTGCAATAGAAATATAATATTTACCAATTTTCTTCTGTGTCTTTTCTTTCCATTGAAAATGGTTGTTGACGGAGAATCTCATGGCGAACATTGATGCTCAGCCATGTGTTCGGGCATCGATGTCAGAGCATGGACGAAACATGGACATGAGCCGTCTACATTAGCCATATGCGATGTTCGACATGATGTTCATACCAACTTCATGGCTAATGTAGACTCCCAGTTAGGTACATCAGATACTGACATGAAATGACATTATAATGATCTTTTATTTTATAATAAAATTATATTTTTTTTATTACTCCAAACCACATATATAAGAATTTCACACATAAGACCCTTCCTTACATTGGAAAATGAAACGTTCTAAACATTGAACATTTTTTGGAGAAATTTTGAAAGTATTCTTTATAGGCACATACATACATACATACATACTTTCACTAATATACATACATTTAAAAGGCTGCAGTATAAGCAGTCTTCTTAGTAGGATGTTAAAGAAATATCCTGCTATTCTGGCTTTTATTTTTCTTCCGTCTTAAATGTCCTTTAGTAGCATTATAGTCCTGCCTGGACATAACTCATATCCTCTCTCCGTTTTCCTACGGCGTTCCGTTGTATAGTTTGCTATATTTTTGGAAATCAATTTTTACAATTGAATCTTCATTTTTTATTAATTTATTTTAGAATTTTAAATTTGGATTTATTTCAAATTAAATAATTTATCCGTATTAAAAATAAATGCGGTCTAGTGCGCACCGCACAGAATTTTTAAAGAAATGAATATTGCACCAGTATGCTTGTATGGTATGTGCTTCGAGCACGAGACAACATCACTTGTTTGTGCCAGTATACTGGAGTTGTGTATGATCATAAAAATGCATCGTTACAATAAAAATGCTTTCCATGGGAAGTCGACGCTTAGACGATGCAAGTCTTATTGATCAGCTTCTTATTCAGCTGGGAGAGAGAAAGAGAAATTTATGTTCATATCTCTTTGTCTTTCTCACAACTGAAGAAGATGCTGATCAATAAGACTTGCATCGTCTGAACGTTGACGAAGATGTCATAGAAACAATTTCTTTTATTTTCATTACCCTACGTCTCCACGTAGCAATTTTTATTGCGGCAATTGCCAAGCTTCATTTAAAAAATACAACCAATAAGAAATAATTCAATTTTCAATATGGAATTTGCTAAAAATTGCTAAAGGCCATGTCAGATAAAACTTTTGCTTCGCGTTGCGTTACAGATTCGCTTTGACATCTAAGATGAAATGTACATACTTATACGAAACATGCTACATAAAGCACTTTTAACGCAGCGTGAAGCGAAAAGTTCGGCAACTCTCATCTTTTTGCTTGCTTTGACAATCGGCTGGAATAATTTTCTTTTATTATATTGCCAAACGAAACATATTGCGCGTTTGAATCTGTTTTAATAAGAGGTAAATATGTATCTGGCATTTATTTATTTATAATAAATCGTAAAATAACATAATTGCCTTTTATTTTTATAAAAAATATATATATAAATAGCAAAATTATCAACTACTTTTTTGGTAAACGATCAATGCGCGAGTGTTGTCAACGTTTTCATTGTGTCATACACCTTTTGCTTTACACTTTTCTATCAAAGTTAGAAACATCACGCAAAGCGACAAAGTTGTATCTGACACGGCCTTAATTGCCGGCACTAAAAATATGTAACAGCTGTGACGGTATGTTGCGGTGAGATTGGTTATATATAAAAGCTACAACCAAAGCGAATTAATATCAAGTGGCCTTATCATCAAAACAACACACATACAAAGTAGGTGTAGGACTATTTTTATTTGTGCTTTGACAGTTCGGGTTAAAGTTTTTCTCTTTTCTTATATAGAGTTTGAGAAATCGCCTTGGCTACAACGGTCTGTAGTGGTGAATTTAAAAATAATTGGTAAGTTTCAAGGCGATTTCAGTACCAGGTAGCCCTATCATCACAGATGATCATCAGCTGATTACACCCAATCAGTCAAACTCTATATAAGAAAAGAGAAAAACTTTAACCCGAACTGTCAAAGCACAAATAAAAATAGTCCTACACCTACTTTGTATGTGTGTTGTTTTGATGATAAGGCCACTTGATATTAATTCGCTTTGGTAAGTTTGTTTTCTTCTCATGCGGGAATAATTACCATTTTTACGTACGTATGTGAACAAATCAAACTCCAACAAACCGTAAGATCTGTTTGTGTTTACATTTTTCCATTGTTTTCTTTTATTTGCTGTGGTGAGTTTTAAAAACAAAACAAAATCATGCAAAGACTTAAGAAACGTACAGTACAATTGTACAGTAAAGCTCGGCTATAATAAACAAGCCGATATTTTAATACTTACTTGTTATTGATTAATTTCGTTACAATCAAAGTATATAAAATAATGACTGTGCACAAAACAAAGAAATACCAGTATACAGTTAAACTCCTTACAAAACGAACTGCGTTACACCCAAAAAGTATTTTTGCTGTAAAATCTAAAATAATTCTTGTGCAAGATTAAATCAAAAGCCAAAATCAAGCTTAGACCAATAGAAAACAAACTGCGTACAGTTTTTTGGGTAAAAAATAAAACTATGGGGTGATAATCACCAACACACTTTTCCATTCCCCAAAAAATGCTCAAAAACACCCAAAAAGTATTTTTGCTGTAAAATCTAAAATAATTCTTGTGCAAGATTAAGTCAATAGCCAAAATCAAGCTTAGACCTATAGAAAACAAACTGCGTACAGTTTTTTGGGTAAAAAATAAAACTATGGGGTGATAATCACCAACAAACTTTTCCATTCCGCAAAAAATGCTCAAAAACACCCAAAAAGTATTTTTGCTGTAAAATCTAAAATAATTCTTGTGCAAGATTGAAACAAAAGCCAAAATTAAGCTTAGACCAATAGAAAACAAACTGCTTACAGTTTTTTGGTAAAAAATAAAACTATGGGGTGATAATCACCAACAAACTTTTCCATTCCGCAAAAATGCTCAAAAACACCCAAAAAGTAATTTTGCTGTAAAATCTAATATAATTCTTGTGCAAGATTGAAATAAAAGCTTAAATTAAGCTTGGACCAATAGAAATCAAACTGCGTACAGTTTTTTGGGTAAAAAATAAAACTATGGGGTGATAATCACCAACAAACTTTTACATTCCGCAAAAAATGCTCAAAAACACCCAAAAAGTATTTTTGCTGTAAAATCTAAAATAATTCTTGTGCAAGATTGAAACAAAAGCCAAAATTAAGCTTAGACCAATAGAAAACAAACTGCGTACAGTTTTTTGGGTAAAAAATAAAACTATGGGGTGATAATCACCAACAAACTTTTCCATTCCGCAAAAAATGCTCAAAAACACCCAAAAAGTATTTTTGCTGTAAAATCTAAAATAATTCTTGTGCAAGATTAAGTCAAAAGCCAAAATTAAGCTTAGACCAATAGAAAACAAACTGCGTACAGTGTTTTGGGTAAAAAATAAAACTATGGGGTGATAATCACCAACAAACTTTTCCATTCCCCAAAAAATGCTCAAAAACACCCAAAAAGTATTTTTGCTGTAAAATCTAAAATAATTCTTGTGCAAGATTAAGTCAAAAGCCAAAATCAAGCTTAGACCAATAGAAAACAAACTCCGTACAGTTTTTTGGGGAAAAAATAAAACTATGGGGTGATAATCACCAACAAACTTTTCCATTCCGCAAAAAATGCTCAAAAACACCCAAAAAGTATTTTTGCTGTAAAATCTAAAATAATTCTTGTGCAAGATTAAGTCAAAAGCCAAAATCAAGCTTAGACCAATAGAAAACAAACTGCGTACAGTGTTTTGGGTAAAAAATAAAACTATGGGGTGATAATCACCAACAAACTTTTACATTCCGCAAAAATGCTCAAAAACACCCAAAAAGTATTTTTGCTGTAAAATCTAAAATAATTCTTGTGCAAGATTAAAACAAAAGCTTAAATTAAGCTAAGACCAGTAGAAAACAAACTGCATACAGCTTTTTGGGTAAAAAATAAAACTATGGGGTGATAATCACCAACAAACTTTTACATTCCGCAAAAAATGCTCAAAAACACCCAAAAAGTATTTTTGCTGTAAAATCTAAAATAATTCTTGTGCAAGATTGAAACAAAAGCCAAAGTTAAGCTTAGACCGATAGAAAACAAACTGCGTACAGCTTTTTGGGTAAAAAATAAGACTATGGGGTGATAATCACCAACAAACTTTTACATTCCGCAAAAAATGCTCAAAAACACCCAAAAAGTATTTTTGCTGTAAAATCTAAAATAGTTCTTGTGCAAGATTGAAACAAAAGCCAAAATTAATATTAGACCAATAGAAATCAAACTGCGTAAAGTTTTTTGGGTAAAAAATAAAACTATGGGGTGATAATCACCAACAAACTTTTACATTCCGCAAAAAATGCTCAAAAACACCCAAAAAGTATTTTTGCTGTAAAATCTAAAATAGTTCTTGTGCAAGATTGAAACAAAAGCCAAAATTAATATTAGACCAATAGAAATCAAACTGCGTACAGTTTTTTGGGTAAAAGATAAAACTATGGGGTGATAATCAACAACAAACTTTTCCATTCCGCAAAAAATGCTCAAAAACACCCGAAAAGTATTTTTGCTGTAAAATCTAAAATAATTCTTGCGCAAGATTAAGTCAAGAGCCAAAATTAAGCTTAGACCAATAGAAAACAAACTGCATACAGCTTTTTGGGTAAAAAATAAAACTATGGGGTGATAATCACCAACAAACTTTTACATTCCGCAAAAAATGCTCAAAAATACCCAAAAAGTATTTTTGCTGTAAAATCTAAAATAATTCTTGTGCAAGATTAAAACAAAAGCCAAATTGAAGCTTAGACCTATAGAAAACAAACTTCGTACAGCTTTTTGGGTAAAAAATAAAACTATGGGGTGATAATCACCAACAAACTTTTCCATTCCGCAAAAATGCTCAAAAACACCCAAAAAGTATTTTTGCTGTAAAATCTAAAATAATTCTTGTGCAAGATTCAAACAAAAGTTAAAATTAAGCTTAGACCAGTAGAAAACTAACTGCGTACAGTTTTTTGGGTAAAAAATAAAACTATGGGGTGATAATCACCAACAAACTTTTCCATTCCGCAAAAAATGCTCAAAAACACCCAAAAAGTATTTTTGCTGTAAAATCTAAAATAATTCTTGTGCAAGATTAAGTCAAAAGCCAAAATCAAGCTTAGACCAATAGAAAACAAACTGCGTACAGTTTTTTAGGCAAAAAATAAAACTATGGGGTGATAATCACCAACAAACTTTTCCATTCCGCAAAAAATGCTCAAAAACACCCAAAAAGTATTTTTGCTGTAAAATCTAAAATAATTCTTGTGCAAGATTAAATCAAAAGCCAAAATCAAGCTTAGACCAATAGAAAACAAACTGCGTACAGTTTTTTGGGTAAAAAATAAAACTATGTGGTGGTAATCACCAACAAACTTTTCCATTCCACAAAAAATGCTCAAAAACACCCAAAAAGTATTTTTGCTGTAAAATCTAAACTAATTCTTGTGCAAGATTAAGTCAAAAGCCAAAGTCAAGCTTAGACCAATAGAAAACAAACTGCGTACAGTTTTTTTGGTAAAAAATAAAACTATGGGGTGATAATCACCAACAAACTTTTCCATTCCGCAAAAAATGCTCAAAAACACCCTAAAAGTATTTTTGCTGTAAAATCTAAAATAATTATTGTGGAAGATTAAATCAAAAGCCAAAATCAAGCTTAGACCAATAGAAAACAAACTGCGTACAGTTTTTTAGGTAAAAAATAAAACTATGGGGTGATAATCACCAACAAACTTTTCCATTCCGCAAAAAATGCTCAAAAACACCCAAAAAGTATTTTTGCTGTAAAATCTAAAATAATTCTTGTGCAAGATTAAATCAAAAGCCAAAATCAAGCTTAGACCAATAGAAAACAAACTGCGTACATTTTTTTGGGTAAAAAATAAAACTATGGGTTGATAATCACCAACAAACTTTTCCATTCCACAAAAAATGCTCAAAAACACCCAAAAAGTATTTTTGCTGTAAAATCTAAACTAATTCTTGTGCAAGATTAAGTCAAAAGCCAGAGTCAAGCTTAGACCAATAGAAAACAAACTGCGTACAGTTTTTTTGGTAAAAAATAAAACTATGGGGTGATAATCACCAACAAACTTTTCCATTCCGCAAAAAATGCTCAAAAACACCCAAAAAGTATTTTTGCTGTAAAATCTAAAATAATTCTTGTGCAAGATTAATTCAAAAGCCAAAATCAAGCTTAGATCAATAGAAAACAAACTGCGTACAGTTTTTTGGGCAAAAAATAAAACTATGGGGTGATAATCACCAACAAACTTTTCCATTCCGCAAAAAATGCTCAAAAACACTCAAAAAGTATTTTTGCTGTAAAATCTAAAATAATTCTTGTGCAAGATTAAATCAAAAGCCAAAATCAAGCTTAGACCAATAGAAAACAAACTGCGTACAGTTTTTTGGGTAAAAAGTAAAACTATGTGGTGATAATCACCAACAAACTTTTCCATTCCACAAAAAATGCTCAAAAACACCCAAAAAGTATTTTTGCTGTAAAATCTAAACTAATTCTTGTGCAAGATTAAGTCAAAAGCCAGATCCAAGCTTAGACCAATAAAAAACAAACTGCGTACAGTTTTTTTGGTAAAAAATAAAACTATGGGGTGATAATCACCAACAAACTTTTCCATTCCGCAAAAAATGCTCAAAAACACCCAAAAAGTATTTTTGCTGTAAAATCTAAAATAATTCTTGTGCAAGATTAAATCAAAAGCCAAAATCAAGCTTAGACCAATAGAAAACAAACTGCGTACAGTTTTTTGGGTAAAAAATAAAACTATGGGGTGATAATCACCAACAAACTTTTCCATTCCGCAAAAAATGCTCAAAAACACCCAAAAAGTATTTTTGCTGTAAAATCTAAAATAATTCTTGTGCAAGATTAAATCAAAAGCCAAAATCAAGCTTAGACCAATAGAAAACAAACTGCGTACATTTTTTTGGGTAAAAAATAAAACTATGGGTTGATAATCACCAACAAACTTTTCCATTCCACAAAAAATGCTCAAAAACACCCAAAAAGTATTTTTGCTGTAAAATCTAAAATAATTCTTGTGCAAGATTGAAACAAAATTTAAAATTAAGCTTAGGCCAATAGAAAACAAACTGCGTACAGTTTTAGGGTAAAAAATAAAACTATGGGGTGATAATCACCAAGAAACTTTTCCATTCCACAAAAAATGCTCAAAAACACCAAAAAGTATTTTTGCTGTAAAATCTAAAATAATTCTTGTGCAAGATTAAATCAAAAGCCAAAATCAAGCTTAGACCAATAGAAAACAAACTGCGTACAGTTTTTTAGGTAAAAAATAAAACTATGGGGTGATAATCACCAACAAACTTTTCCATTCCACAAAAAATGCTCAAAAACACCCAAAAAGTATTTTTGCTGTAAAATCTAAACTAATTCTTGTGCAAGATTAAGTCAAAAGCCAGAGTCAAGCTTAGACCAATAGAAAACAAACTGCGTACAGTTTTTTTGGTAAAAAATAAAACTATGGGGTGATAATCACCAACAAACTTTTCCATTCCGCAAAAAATGCTCAAAAACACCCAAAAAGTATTTTTGCTGTAAAATCTAAAATAATTCTTGTGCAAGATTAATTCAAAAGCCAAAATCAAGCTTAGATCAATAGAAAACAAACTGCGTACAGTTTTTTGGGCAAAAAATAAAACTATGGGGTGATAATCACCAACAAACTTTTCCATTCCGCAAAAAATGCTCAAAAACACTCAAAAAGTATTTTTGCTGTAAAATCTAAAATAATTCTTGTGCAAGATTAAATCAAAAGCCAAAATCAAGCTTAGACCAATAGAAAACAAACTGCGTACAGTTTTTTGGGTAAAAAATAAAACTATGTGGTGATAATCACCAACAAACTTTTCCATTCCACAAAAAATGCTCAAAAACACCCAAAAAGTATTTTTGCTGTAAAATCTAAACTAATTCTTGTGCAAGATTAAGTCAAAAGCCAGATCCAAGCTTAGACCAATAGAAAACAAACTGCGTACAGTTTTTTTGGTAAAAAATAAAACTATGGGGTGATAATCACCAACAAACTTTTCCATTCCGCAAAAAATGCTCAAAAACACCCAAAAAGTATTTTTGCTGTAAAATCTAAAATAATTCTTGTGCAAGATTAATTCAAAAGCCAAAATCAAGCTTAGACCAATAGAAAACAAACTGCGTACAGTTTTTTGGGTAAAAAATAAAACTATGGGGTGATAATCACCAACAAACTTTTCCATTCCGCAAAAAATGCTCAAAAACACCCAAAAAGTATTTTTGCTGTAAAATCTAAAATAATTCTTGTGCAAGATTAAATCAAAAGCCAAAATCAAGCTTAGACCAATAGAAAACAAACTGCGTACATTTTTTTGGGTAAAAAATAAAACTATGGGTTGATAATCACCAACAAACTTTTCCATTCCACAAAAAATGCTCAAAAACACCCAAAAAGTATTTTTGCTGTAAAATCTAAAATAATTCTTGTGCAAGATTGAAACAAAATTTAAAATTAAGCTTAGGCCAATAGAAAACAAACTGCGTACAGTTTTAGGGTAAAAAATAAAACTATGGGGTGATAATCACCAAGAAACTTTTCCATTCCACAAAAAATGCTCAAAAACACCCAAAAAGTATTTTTGCTGTAAAATCTAAAATAATTCTTGTGCAAGATTAAATCAAAAGCCAAAATCAAGCTTAGACCAATAGAAAACAAACTGCGTACAGTTTTTTAGGTAAAAAATAAAACTATGGGGTGATAATCACCAACAAACTTTTCCATTCCGCAAAAAATGCTCAAAAACACCCAAAAAGTATTTTTGCTGTAAAATCTAAAATAATTCTTGTGCAAGATTAAATCAAAAGCCAAAATCAAGCTTAGACCAATAGAAAACAAACTGCGTACATTTTTTTGGGTAAAAAATAAAACTATGGGTTGATAATCACCAACAAACTTTTCCATTCCACAAAAAATGCTCAAAAACACCCAAAAAGTATTTTTGCTGTAAAATCTAAACTAATTCTTGTGCAAGATTAAGTCAAAAGCCAGAGTCAAGCTTAGACCAATAGAAAACAAACTGCGTACAGTTTTTTTGGTAAAAAATAAAACTATGGGGTGATAATCACCAACAAACTTTTCCATTCCGCAAAAAATTCTCAAAAACACCCAAAAAGTATTTTTGCTGTAAAATCTAAAATAATTCTTGTGCAAGATTAATTCAAAAGCCAAAATCAAGCTTAGATCAATAGAAAACAAACTGCGTACAGTTTTTTGGGCAAAAAATAAAACTATGGGGTGATAATCACCAACAAACTTTTCCATTCCGCAAAAAATGCTCAAAAACACTCAAAAAGTATTTTTGCTGTAAAATCTAAAATAATTCTTGTGCAAGATTAAATCAAAAGCCAAAATCAAGCTTAGACCAATAGAAAACAAACTGCGTACAATTTTTTGGGTAAAAAATAAAACTATGTGGTGATAATCACCAACAAACTTTTCCATTCCACAAAAAATGCTCAAAAACACCCAAAAAGTATTTTTGCTGTAAAATCTAAACTAATTCTTGTGCAAGATTAAGTCAAAAGCCAGATCCAAGCTTAGACCAATAGAAAACAAACTGCGTACAGTTTTTTTGGTAAAAAATAAAACTATGGGGTGATAATCACCAACAAACTTTTCCATTCCGCAAAAAATGCTCAAAAACACCCAAAAAGTATTTTTGCTGTAAAATCTAAAATAATTCTTGTGCAAGATTAATTCAAAAGCCAAAATCAAGCTTAGACCAATAGAAAACAAACTGCGTACAGTTTTTTGGGTAAAAAATAAAACTATGGGGTGATAATCACCAACAAACTTTTCCATTCCGCAAAAAATGCTCAAAAACACCCAAAAAGTATTTTTGCTGTAAAATCTAAAATAATTCTTGTGCAAGATTAAATCAAAAGCCAAAATCAAGCTTAGACCAATAGAAAACAAACTGCGTACATTTTTTTGGGTAAAAAATAAAACTATGGGTTGATAATCACCAACAAACTTTTCCATTCCACAAAAAATGCTCAAAAACACCCAAAAAGTATTTTTGCTGTAAAATCTAAACTAATTCTTGTGCAAGATTAAGTCAAAAGCCAGAGTCAAGCTTAGACCAATAGAAAACAAACTGCGTACAGTTTTTTTGGTAAAAAATAAAACTATGGGGTGATAATCACCAACAAACTTTTCCATTCCGCAAAAAATGCTCAAAAACACCCAAAAAGTATTTTTGCTGTAAAATCTAAAATAATTCTTGTGCAAGATTAATTCAAAAGCCAAAATCAAGCTTAGACCAATATAAAACAAACTGCGTACAGTTTTTTGGGTAAAAAATAAAACTATGGGGTGATAATCACCAACAAACTTTTCCATTCCGCAAAAAATGCTCAAAAACACTCAAAAAGTATTTTTGCTGTAAAATCTAAAATAATTCTTGTGCAAGATTAAATGAAAAGCCAAAATCAAGCTTAGACCAATAGAAAACAAACTGCGTACAGTTTTTTGGGTAAAAAATAAAACTATGTGGTGATAATCACCAACAAACTTTTCCATTCCACAAAAAATGCTCAAAAACACCCAAAAAGTATTTTTGCTGTAAAATCTAAACTAATTCTTGTGCAAGATTAAGTCAAAAGCCAGAGCCAAGCTTAGACCAATAGAAAACAAACTGCGTACAGTTTTTTTGGTAAAAAATAAAACTATGGGGTGATAATCACCAACAAACTTTTCCATTTCGCAAAAAATGCTCAAAAACACCCAAAAAGTATTTTTGCTGTAAAATCTAAAATAATTCTTGTGCAAGATTAATTCAAAAGCCAAAATCAAGCTTAGACCAATAGAAAACAAACTGCGTACAGTTTTTTGGGTAAAAAATAAAACTATGGGGTGATAATCACCAACAAACTTTTCCATTCCGCAAAAAATGCTCAAAAACACCCAAAAAGTATTTTTGCTGTAAAATCTAAAATAATTCTTGTGCAAGATTAAATCAAAAGCCAAAATCAAGCTTAGACCAATAGAAAACAAACTGCGTACAGTTTTTTAGGTAAAAAATAAAACTATGGGGTGATAATCACCAACAAACTTTTCCATTCCGCAAAAAATGCTCAAAAACACCCAAAAAGTATTGTTGCTGTAAAATCTAAAATAATTCTTGTGCAAGATTGAAACAAAAGCCAAAATTAAGCTTAGACCAATAGAAAACAAACTGCGTACAGTTTTTAGGGTAAAAAATAAAACTATGGGGTGATAATCACCAACAAACTTTTCCATTCCACAAAAAATGCTCAAAAACACCCAAAAAGTATTTTTGCTGTAAAATCTAAAATAATTCTTGTGCAAGATTGAATTAAAAGCCAAAATTTAGCTTAGACCAATAGAAAACAAACTGCGTACAGCTTTTTGGGTAAAAAATAAAACTATGGGGTGATAATCACCAACAAACTTTTCCATTCCGCAAAAAATGCTCAAAAACACCCAAAAAGTATTTTTGCTGTAAAATCTAAAATAATTCTTGTGCAAGATTAAATGAAAAGCCAAAATCAAGTTTAGACCAATAGAAAACAAACTGCGTACAGTTTTTTGGGTAAAAAATAAAACTATGGGGTGATAATCACCAACAAACTTTTCCATTCCGCATTATCACCCCATAGTTTTATTTTTTACCCA
This sequence comes from Panzeria rudis, assembly GCA_956483635.1. Taxonomy (NCBI): domain Eukaryota; kingdom Metazoa; phylum Arthropoda; class Insecta; order Diptera; family Tachinidae; genus Panzeria; species Panzeria rudis. The sequence continues at coordinate 59,273,223 of OY101450.1, forward strand.
AAAAGCTGTACGCAGTTTGTTTTCTATTGGTCTAAGCTAAATTTTGGCTTTTGTTTCAATCTTGCACAAGAATTATTTTAGATTTTACAGCAAAAATACTTTTTGGGTGTTTTTGAGCATTTTTTGCGGAATGGAAAAGTTTGTTGGTGATTATCACCCCATAGTTTTATTTTTTACCCAAAAAACTGTACGCAGTTTGTTTTCTATTGGTTTAAGCTTTACTTTGGCTTTTGTTTCAATCTTACGCAGGAATTATTTTAGATTTACAGCAAAAATACTCTTTGAGTCTTTGTGAGCCTTTTTTGTTCAAATGAAATTTAAAAGACTTACATTCCCCAAAATAGTATTTTTGTTGTTAAATCTAAACTAATTCTTGGGTACGAAATAAAGAAATGTTTTAATATATCTAAGAGCCTTTTAAATTATTTATTTTATTATATTCATTGCTTACTGTACCTTTTCTCAGTTAAAATAATTCACCACTTATCAAATAATACAATAGCAACAACAGAAAGAACAACGGACAGCTGTTACGGTTTGTTGTGGTGAGTTTGATTTGTTCACGCCGATTTTTTACGTTTGTTTATTTTTTAACCTTAAAAAAAAAGAAACTGAGAATACATCCCAGAATTTCTCGAAGTAGAACATAATTTGATTAGTTTGGTTAAAGTTCGCGAATTTAAAATAGTGTCGTTATCAATGCCTCGCTGTGGAAAGTGCTTTTCAATTTATAATGAAAAATATCAGAAAACTCTTATTATAAAATGTTTTTATCACAGTTAAAAAACTAAGCATTTTTTAAATTTGATGCCGTTCACGTAACAACATGATACATCTGTAAGATTGTTAGCTAAATATGTACATGTATATGTATGTATATTTTTATAACGTGCTCCTTCCCGTATTTCTTTTTGAGTTTTTTTTTTAGCAGAATGTTATAGAAAATTATGATTCATTAGAGTCCATTTTAATAAAAAATGTTTAATGCAATTTTATTGCGTGCCAGGCAAAATAAAATCTAAACAAATCAATCATACTTAATCCTACAAATAGTAAAACTGGTCACAAAACGCATGGGACAGAAAAATAAACAAATCTTAATATAGTATGTACATACATACATACTTATAAAACGAAGACAACCAGCAGATAAAAAAGAATACTGTTTCTTAAATCTATTGCATTTGGTAACGAATTTCTTTAAATTACATATAAGGATCATGGCCAACACATTCTGCGAAAAAGATTCCGAGTTCTTGGAAAATCACGAAAATGATACCAATTCCAATACTCCTTCGGATAGAACACACGTAGAGGACATACCACGTTTCAAGAAAATTAACAATGAACAACATCATGAGAAGCGAGTGTACAAAATTGTTCTAACTGGAGGTTTGTACCTTTTTAAATTAATTTTTTTAATCTTATTTTTTGTAATATTACCACAATTATATTAAATGCATTTTACATGTAAACCCATTCGTATCAATGTGTGTAGTATTACAACACAAACTCTCGTTCAATGTATTTTTCAATGTCAAGGTCGTTCTTTTGCCCCTACTTGTTACTCTCTATCCATTGTATGGTTTTCACGTGGCCTGTCTGTTGTCGGTATTCGATGATATATATTTTTTTAAATTCATTAATGCAATGTATTTACATACAATCTTTCATTGATACTTAACTATGTGTGTATATTAAGGTGGGTCGAAAAACTACTTTAGTGGGCTTAAATAGGATTTAACTACTCCTCTCAAAAATAAATAAAATGTGTTCTATCCGATAGAAAATTAAAAAATAAGAAGAAAAAATTAAATAAAAAAATTGGCGGCGAGCCTTAGTTTCCGAGTTATGGGCCTCTGAAATTCTAGTCCAAAATTGGGATTATATAGTGTATTTTCCAACGAATGCAGTCAATATTGGTATTATTTAAAAGGGTTTGAGCATGCCTTTCAGGAGATGCTCAAGTTTTTCACACTTTTGCCTAGGCAGAAAATCTACTCGGCGAAGCTACTGTTCGACATACATAGAGGAGAAAATCATTAAGCCCTGCCGAAGGCCGTCTAGGCAGAAAACCTTTACTCAGCGAAGCCACTATTCGACATCCATAGAGAAGAAAACCTGTAAGCCCGGCCGAAGGCCGGCTAGGCAGAAATTCTTTACTCAACAAAGCCGCTATTCGACATACATACATAGAGGAGAAAATCATTAAGTCCGGCCGAAGGACGGCTAGGCAGAAATCCTTTACTCAGCGAAGCAACTATTCGACATACATAGAGGAGAAAACCTGTAAGCCCGGCCAAAGGCCGGCTAGGCAGGAAATCTTTACTCAGCGACGTCGCTATTCGACATACATAGAGGCAAAAAATCTTTACGCAGCTAGTCCACTATTCGACATACATACATACATACATAGGGAAAAAAATAAAAAAATATTTTGGTTTTAATGGGTTAACGAATTTATCAAAAATTTTAGTAATTTCTTAAAGATATTTGCAAAAGCTTTTAAATGATACCAATATTGACCGCATTCGATGAAAAATATACCATATTATCATAATTTTGTACTGGAAATTCAGAGGCCCATAACTCGGAAACTAAGGCTTGCCGCAAATTTTTTTATTTAATTTTTTCTTCTTATTATTTAATTTTCTATCGGATAGGATAATTTTTATTTATTTTTGAGAGGATTAGCTAAACCCTATTTGTTCCAATAAAAATTTATAAAAAAATTTCGGAGGCGACATCGAGCAATTGGGGACCATATATTCCATACCAATAAGTGTATGGAAAATATGGTCCAAGACATGCTCAATGAAATTATAATAAAAATTAAAATTCTAATATAAATGAGAAAGTTTGTTTCGATGTTTGATCCACCCACTATCACGCGAAACCGTATAATGGATTTGGATGAAATTTGACGGATTGCATATGGCCCAGATTAAAATATAGGATAATTTTCAAGGCATAAAAACGGGTAAAAGTTGATACTTTTTAGGGTTCCGTACACCAAAAGTGTAAAGGACACTGTTGTTTTCGTTACGCTGTCGGTCTGACTGTCACAGGCTGTTTTCTCGGGTACCGTAAGAGCTATGGACCTGAAATCTTCACATAATCAGCCTGTTCATAGAATCCAACACGGATTGGATTGGCAGCACTTTCTCATCAAAACCAACTGACTGCGTTCATGAAAACCGTGTTTGTGTCAAACGGAAAACAATTGGAAAATTTTCGTTTGAACACGGAATTAAGCGTTCATGAATTCCAATAATTGCTTTTGACAGTTGGAAAATTTCCGTACTCATTTTACAAAGAGGATTTGTTACAAAGTGAAACAAAACCAATTTAAAAGAAAAAAATACGGGTTGCACTCCGGGAGTGCCGACAGAAGTGAAAACTTATTTTGGCGCGTTAGACATTTTTTAGATGGGTAATAGGGTTATTGGGTTATGAATTGCATTTTATTTATGAATTCCCGTTCCCATCGGCCTACTGCCCCAATAATTTTCTGGAAATTGTATTTTGTTCTGGAAGGAATACACGCCGAATTTTGATATATTCCCTGCTTTAGTTGCTCACATATGTGAATATTAATACTTTATTTGTGTGGGGCGTGCCTGTCCCCCTCGTCTTACCGCCCCAAATGCTGGAACTTGTATCTTGTTCTTAAAATAATACACGCTGAATTTCAATACATTCCGTGCAGTAGTTTCTCAGATATGTTAATATTAATATTTTATTGGTATGGGCAGCAATACTTGTAGAACAAAATAAAAAGCAAAATTTAGCGTCTTGTAACATAAAACGGTGTCGCGAGTTTAGAGATTTGGTCTCACCCAAAAATATGCATACCGCGCTTAAAGAAGTTTACACTTCATTAAATTCATGAAAAATTGTCATGTAAGTAAAAAAAAAAATGCATATACTACCTACATATCGCAACATAAAATGCAAAAGGGCCTATCTACATTTTAAAAAAAATTTGAGGAGAGAAAAAAACCTTAAAAAAGTAAACTATTGTGATTATAAAAACGATTTTTTCTACGTAGTACCATTAATAAAGTCTGAATTAATGATAATAATGATATAATATTTTTATAATCACAATATTTAGCTTTCTATTAAGTTGTTTTATCCTGGAAAATTTTTAAAAATGTAGATAGGCCCTTTTGCATTTTATATGATGATAAGTACATAATTATGTATTTGTTGTGAATTTGGGTTAATTGCAATCAAAACGTACAAAAAGCGTTCCTTTTGTTTAGTTTTAAGTTTCTTAAATTTACCCGATATACTACTCGATTTACGCGAAAATTCATGAAGAATACGAAGTCGCTGAGTAGTTAGCGCGTTTGACTACAAACCGTAAGGTGTTGAGTTCGAGACTAGCTTCAGGCAAACCAACAACATCATGCATTTTTCTCATGTGCATTGGTGTGTTATTGTGTTGGTGGTTGTTGGACTGTTAAACTGGTGAAGGCATAGAACTGATCACTTTAGCAGTACCGGCAGCGAGTAATACTAACATATCCTAATGCACTTCACAGCACCCTCCTTCGTCGGTATTGTAGCAAAACCGTCGGCGAAGTAAAAGAACTAATAAAATGGCTACACAACTTACACAACTCAATGCCTCCACCTGACACCAGTCGGGCTTGAAACACTGCTCTACAAAAAAACGCGCAATAAGCAGGGTTGTAAATGAATTAAGCTTTCTATCTCTCTCCCACTTCACCACCTGTTCTCTCTACACTATCCCTTTCCCAAAGAAGGTAACACATTAATTAATTAACTAGTAGGCATTAATTGCCTGATTGTGTTACTTCTTTTTCAAAGAGACAATACATTTTTGTTAAGTTTTGATAAGAAATACCAGGATTTCTGTCTTGACCGTCAATAAGCATTACGGTTTTAACGTTTTCAGACAATATTTGGTTGATATTAAAAATTTGATTTGGACTTACGTAAAACAATTCCAATTTTGTATGTATGTATCGATATATGTATGTATGCATATCGATTTCGATATATTTTTCAATATCGATCGGTATCGATAATATATCGATATTTCGATATATGTAAATCTATATTTTTCAAGCACGCGTTCTATACTCGAGACACATCTTAAAAATGACGGTGAAGACATTTACTACTTTTTAGTAATTTTTTTAGAAGATAATTTTGCAATTTTACTTAAACTCCGAATAAATGAATCAAAACCTATGAAACAATGACTTTAAGCTGCAACTGTCTTTAATGCATCATTACCTCAAAATACCGATGTCGTATGTACCAAAACTTAACTTTTCAAAAGACGGTTTTCAATGTTTAACATCAAATATCTTTAAAATGACCCAAAGGATGCACTCCAGTTTTGTAGTGGATATAACTTGAGTCTTTTGTTTTCATCAGCATGAGTCAAATTTACTGCCATCATAATGAGAAAGGCGTTATTAGCATTTTGCTTCAGAATACATTTGTCGTATGTCACATTTTTTAACAACTTGTAAATTTCTTTTTTGAACATACGACAAAAAGCATACTGGAAGCATTTAATCTGCCAAAGTAAAATTGGAAATGTTATGATAAAGCCTTAAAAAAGCTTTATGGAAACCAATGGACATCTATTAAAAACGTTTATTAATTAATTTAAAAAGTAATATATAATTTTGTGATGCACAATATAATGCATACTCACATCTTCGAAAATATAAGGCTTAGAAAGAAACTGATAACACCATTAGAAAGAGCGTTCGAATTTTATTATGAATATAATAAATAGAAACTCACATAACCAAAGAAGTTGATGAAGAAGAAACTGCATTAGAAGGATATGAACAAATCACAACTATTTCAGAATCTGAAAGAACCGGGGGTGTTATAATGTATATCAAGAAAAAGTAGAAAGTATAGAAAATGTTTGTAAAAGTAGAGAATTTAAATTTTAAAATACTGGAGAAGTACATGCACTATGAAAAATAAAAATTTTTATTTCATTTTAGCAGCAGTGTATAGATCACCATCGTACAGTGAAGCAGAATTTTGTGAACATTTTGAAACAATTATCGAAGATCTTAGTGAAAACAACAGTTAAATGATAATAATAGGAGATTTTAGCATAGATAGGTCGGGAAATGGATTTTATAAACAAAGACTAGAAGGTATTTTTAATGACAATGGCGTAAAACAAATTGTTGATGAATATACGAGAGTAACAGAAAATACAAGAACTATAATCGATTTCGGTATAACAAATATAGACTAGATATCCGTAGACATTAACAATGATAATAAAATCTCGGATCACGAGACAATAAACATAAATATCGAATGTAACGTAAACGAAATTGAACATATACAATACAAAGAAGTAGAAAGTTTTAAATACGACAAAAGTCAGTTTTCTAGAGAAATGTGCGCAGTACTAGCAATTAATGAAAATGACAATTTAAATAATAATGTGAAATTTTTTGATACGTGCATTGAAGGAACAATTAAAAAATTTACAAAAAAAAATTATAATAAAAGAAAACGACGACTGCTGTTGGTTTAATCATGAACTAAGGCAGTTAAAACAAGAAAAAATTCTTAAGTACCAGTTTGCAAAGACAGTTAATACGAGCATAGCATGGAGCAGTTACAAAATAGTAAGAAATGCATATAAAAACAAAATAGTAAATGAAAAAATAGATACATATGCTCCAGAATAAGCAATGCATGTGACCAAAAACAAATGTGGAAAGAAATTAAGGATTTGTTACTCAAGAAAAACCGAACTGTGATACAATCTTTGATATTTAATCAAATAGAATTTAAGGATAGTTACCAAATCGCTAATCAGTTTAATAATTTTTTTATAAGTAGTATAAAATATATAAGAGATAGTATAGAAGATGTGCAATATACATATAAACCAAGTACCTGTGATAAATAGCAAATTTAATTTTCGTGCAATTAATATACAAGCACTTTATTATGTGTGTAAAAATATAAAAAATAAACCAGACTTTAACAAAGTAACAAAAAACATTATTTTAGATAATTGGAACATACTCGGAAACAAACTACTTTATATAATAAACAGTTCCATTCAAACAGGAACATTTCCAGAATCTTGGAAAGTGTCAATGGTAACCCCGATTGAAAAAGTTAAGACCCAAAAAAGTGAAGAATATCGTCCTATAAATACTTTAAAAACATGTGAAAAAATAATTGAACAAATTGTTAAAATGCAATTGGAAAGTTATATGGAAAAAAATAATTTATTTTCAAACTATCAATCGGGATTCCGAAAAAGGTATTCATGTGAAACCGCTGTCAATTATGTAATAAATAGGTGGAAGAAAATTGATAAAAATAACGAAGTAATGGCGATATTCTTAGATTTTAAAAGAGCCTTCGAAACAATAGACAGAAATATTTTACTACAAAAATTATATATGTATGGAGTGCAAGACAAAGAACTGCGCTGGCTTAAAAGTTACTTAACAGAAAGAAAGCAAAAGATTAAAGTAAATAATATAACATCGGGTACTTTAAGCAACGAGTTCGGTGTGCCTCAAGGTTCTATTCTGGGCGCGTTATTATTTATTATATATATAAATGATATACCAAATATATTGACAAAATGTGAAACAGTACTATATGCGGATGATACGTTGATTTTTACCGAGGCAAAAAATGAAATACAGTGTCAGGAAAACATAATGCATGATTTAACGAAAATAAATGAGTGGCTTAAAATGAATAAGTTAAAATTGAACGAAACCAAAACAAAAGTAATGGAGATCAACATAATAGTGATTTGGTAATAAAAATTAATGATAAAGTAATAGAAAAAGTAAAGAATATAAAATATCTAGGTTTTATCATAGACAAAGATTTAATATTTAAAGAACATATTGATTACATATGCAAAAAGATTGGTAAAAAAATTGGATTTTTTAAACGTTTAAGACATAAAGTTTCAATAATGACTGCAATTAATATATATATATACGTGCTGCACAAATACACAAACGCAAATACTACAAAAATTACAAAATAAAGCAATGAGATCAATCTTAAAATGCAATAGATACACGCCAACTCAGTTTATGCTTGACGCGTTGAGATGGCTGAATATACAACAACGGATACAATTGGAAACACTGAAATTTAAACTTATGAGGTAAAAGTTCCCAATAAAGTGGAAACGACAATCGTTCTAACGGATATGAGATTTAAATACGAAAATAAAGATTTAATTGAAAAACTAAAGAAGCAAAGCCAGATTCTAGAGCATAGCGAAATAGAAATTATAAAAACATATGAATTTAAAAGAAATAATATAAGCATTTTTAACGCAAAGTTTAAAATTGACAGTGATTCATATCAGAAAGTGTTATTAGCGCAAATACTTAATATCGGCTGGGAGAGGTGTAGAGTGTTTGATGTGACAGAAATAGTGCAATGCTTTAAGTGTCAAGGATTTAATCATAAAGCTAAGAATTGTAAGAATGATGAAATATGTTTCAAGTGTCACGGAAAGCATAGAACAAAAGAATGTAACAATGAGCTTTTAGATAAATGCATAAACTGTATAAGAGCAAACAATAAACTAAACTTGGGGCTAGACGAGAATCATGCAACAACAGACAGGGAATGTCCGGTGTATAAGAATAAAATGAACGTAAAAAAGAGAATAATTGGTCTGTCTGATTAACAATCAAAGAATGTACGAGGAATTTATACAAATATACAAGGATTAGCTAATAACTTTGATCAGCTTGAAGCAATTGCTAACATAGATAAACCAGATTTTATAATTCTTTCGGAGACACATTTAACAGATAAAGTAGATGAATGTGAAATACAGATAGATAAATACAATCAGTTTGCAACTTTCTCAAACTCAACTAGAACAGGCGGTTTAATAATATATTTTAATAAATTATGGCAAGTAAATCTATTCTGTGAAAAAGTTTGTGAATCGAAATACTGGATATGTGCTTATTATGTTAAATATCGGGGAATGGTAATGGTATTAGCAGCAGTCTATCGATCACCAAGCAGTCAAGCGGATTTCTGCGAAGCCTTTGAGGAAACAATAGAAGCGCTATGTGAGATGAATACAGACATCATTGTAACAGGCGGCTTTAACGAGTATTGGGCAAAGAGCAGCTTTTAACGAGTGATTTTTTTGCTATTATCTTTTTGGCAACACTAGTTTTGACAGCTCACGCACGTTTTGTATCTTGTGTCACTGTCAAACATCTTCAGTTTGGTCTATAATTTAATCATGAATCGTCTTACAAACGAACAACGCTTGCAAATTATTGAATTTTATTACCAAAATGCGTGCTCTGTTAAGAAAGTTCATCGCGCGCTTCTTCCATTTTATGGTCAGTTTAATCGACCTACTGAGGCTTCTATTCGGGCTATTGTAAAAAAATTTCGCACCAAATTTACATTGTTGGACATTAAACCACCAACACGTTTACGTAGAGTGCGAACTGAAGAAAATATCGCAGCCGTATCGGCCAGTGTTGGTGATGACCGTGAATTATCGATTCGGCGCCGTTCGCAGCAATTGGGCCTCTGTTACTCCACTACGTGGAAAATTTTGCGGAAGGATTTGGGTGTGAAGCCTTATAAGATACAGCTGGTGCAAGAATTGAAGCCAAACGACCTACCACAACGCCAAAATTTTGGTGAATGGGCTCTTGAAAAGACCAATTGAGAGGCGAGTTCGGTGAACAGTTTATTTCACGCTTGGGACCAGTCAATTGGCCGCCCAGATCGTGCGATTTAACGCCTCTAGACTATTTTTTGTGGGGCTATGTTAAGGCTAATGTCTATAGCGACAAGCCCGCTTCGATTGACGCACTGGACGCCAACATTGCCAACATTATTCGTGAGATACCGGCCGAAATGTTGGAAAGAGTATGCCAAAATTGGACTAAGCGGATGGACCATTTGAGGCGCAGCCGCGGCCAACATTTGCATGAAATAATCTTCAAACATTAAATTATATCGACCCAAATATCGATCCAAATAAATATTTCATGCATTTTTCTGAATTTTATGTGTTTTTTTTTTACTTTCCGATAGTTCTTATAAAATCACCCATTATAAGAACAAATTAGAACATATCATATATGATAACGGGCTAAAGCAAATGTTGCAAGAATTTATTAGAATAACACATAACTCAAGAACAATAATAGATTATGTTATTACAAATAATTCAAAAATAAAAGTAAATAATAGTATAACTAATAAAATATCTGATCACGAAATAATTGAATAAATATCGAAATTAGTGATAATATAAAACAAAATAAAAACGAAATAGATGTTTTTAAATATAACAAAAGTTTGTTCAATACAACGATTACCGCGGTACTGAAGTTCGATGAATCCGATGAGTTGAATAATAATGTATTTAATTTCGACAAATGTATTGAAGACACAATAAAAAAGTTCTCCATTAAAAAAACAGTAAGCGGTAATACTTTTGAAAACAAATGGTTTAATAGACAATTGAGAAATCTAAAAAACGAAAGAACTATAAAATATAATATGGCAAAAGTTGTGAACACAGAAGCGGCCTGGAATATTTACAAAATAGCAAGAAACACGTATAAAAATAAACTTGAGAGAGAAAAAAATAAATACATAAATAATAAAATAAGTTATACGAAAGACCAAAAACAAATGTTGAATACTATCAAACACCTAGTACTAAAGAAAAAACCATGTGATATTCAAACTGTGATATTTAATAATAGAGAATATAGAAATAGCTATGAAATAGCCATACAATTTATTTATTTATTTATTGTCGTTCAGTCAATGTACAAATAATCCTTACAGACTAAGATAACATTCAAAGATAAGGAACTAATACTAAGGTTGTTTATAAAATTTGTATTAAAAAAGAAAAAAGAAATCTATCACGGATAAACATATATATACATATATACAATATTACTTTGAAAAGTTTACAATTAAATTAAACAATTAAATGGTTTTGAGATCACAGTTATTTCAATAAACTAAAAAGAAGCAATTTAAACTCTGATTTTTCAGTGCTAAATTCGATAAAAGATTTTGAATCTTTTTGAATATTATAATTTATTTCGTTCAAGAAAGAGAATGTACGTGATAAGGTACCATTACGAGAATTTAATAATTTTTTCGTGAATAGTATTAAAGAAATTAGAAGCAATATAGAATATGTGCAATATGTCAATAAAGTTAATATGGTGAATACAAAATTTAAATTCCGCATAATAACAATTATAGAACTAAAAAACATATGTAAAGGTCTTAAAAAAAGCCGACTATAATAAAGTAAATATTAACATTATAATGGATAATTGGAATCTTATAGGCAATATTATGCTAAATATTATTAATAAATCTTTAGAAAGTGGAATTTTTCCAGAAAGCTGGAAAACATCAATGGTAACACCGATTGAAAAACTGACTAAAGCAAAGAAATGTGAAGACTCGCGAAAATAGTGAAAAGACAACTCGAAGAATACTTAGAAACAAGCAACATTTTATCGAAATACCAATCTGGTTTTCGAAAAGGATTTTCATGTGAAACAGCCGTCAATTATGTTATAAACAGATGGAAGAATATTGATAAAAATAAAAGAATTATAGCAATATTTCTTGACTTTAAAAGAGCATTTGAAACCATAGACAGAGACATATTAATACAAAAGTTATATAATTACGGTATACAAAACGTTGAGTTAAAGTGGTTTGAATCATATCTATCAAATAGAACACAAATAACAAAAGTAACCAATAAAAAGTCTAACAAAATCAATAATGAGTATGGAGATCCCCAAGGTTCAATCTTGGGAGCTTTATTGTTTATAATTTACATAAATGATATGCCAAATGTGTTGAGAAGAAATGAGATAGTGTTATACGCGGATGATACTCTGATATTTAGCGAATCGGAAACGGATGAACAATGTAAAATGAACTTAATGGAAGATATGATAAATATTAATACATGGTTAAAAATTAATAAACTAAAGCTTAATGAAAACAAAACAAAAATTATGGAAATCAATATGACAAATAGTACTGATTTTGAAATTAATAGCAAAATCATAGAAAAAGTGAGCAAAATAAAATACCTCGGCTGTATAATAGATAACAATTTAGATTGCAAAAAAATTGGAAAAAATTGGTTTTTTTAAACGAATAAGAAATAAAGTGTCAACAATAACAGCAATAAATATATATAATACCATGATTAAACCGCATTTTGAATTTTGTTCAACTATATTATATACGTGCTGCACAAATTCACAATTAAATAGAATGCAGAAACTCCAGAACAAAGCGATGAGATCAATAATTAGATGCAATAGATTTACTTCAATAAAACTCATGCTTCAGATGCTTAAATGGCTCGATATCAGACAAAGGCTTCAACTTAACACCCTTATATTTATTCATAAAATGAAAATGGGATTAACACCAGAATATTTATCTGAGCATTTAGAATACGTCAGTGATATACAACCCTACCATCTGCGAAATGACAACGATTTTAGGATCCATAAAGGTACTAGCAACACGATGAAAAGATGCCTATATTACAAAGGATTATAGTTATTCAACATGCTGCCAAGTTATATAAAGACTGAAAGAAATATAAATGTTTTTAGAAGAAATTGTGTAACTGCTGTAAAAAATGATTTAAAAAATTTTTATTTTATTGTAAATAGTTGTAAGAAATGTTTTTATAAAGTATTACAAATACTACTAAATAAATCAATCAATCAAATCAAAATCAAAAACTTCTTTGTTCGCTATCAGCTGTGAAATAAATCTAAAACAAGTATTTTTGAATCTTTGAATAATTTATGTATCCTGTAAAATATACTTTCCAGCAGTTGAAAAGGATTGCTATGGTCGAGTAAAATTCTTCGCCTAAGTTTTTCTTCTGAGCAGAGTTCGGATTTGCGCACTCTTTTTGCTCATTACGCTTTGCGCACTTCTTACAAGCGTATTAAAAAAGCGCACAAGCGTAAAGAGCGGAGCGAAAAAAAGGAGCAATTGGTATGCGCAACGCAAGCGCATTCGATTTATTAGCGCCGCTCTTTGCGCAATGCGCATTTAATTTTTTGTCCGGCGCATTGCGCATGCTCTTTTTTATGACAACAGTGGTTCGTTTGAGTTTATTCATTGCTGCCACGACAAAAAAGTCTTTGGAGTCAAAATCTTTAAAAAGCGTAAACAAATAAGAATAAAAGTAACCAGAAGACGGGGTGTTACATACAAAAACAAAACATAAATAAAATAAGTTTGTTATGGGTGTTCTTTATTTAAAGTGAAATTCTTAAAAAAATTTAGCCTTGAAAAAATATTAATTACAAATTGTATGTCGTCATATGAGTTCATAAAAGCCCTAAGTTGCATTGAAATAATTTCAAAAGAGAAAAACAAAAAACTCTTTAATATGAAAAATTAACCTATGAACAGGTCACGAATACTTATAATACTCATTTTACATGGACGAATAGAGGACTAAAGCTGTTTTTTCTTATAAATATAAAAGTGTAAAATATAAAAGTGTAGTTACGTCCGTTTACGTTTAAGGTGACGATCGATGTTCTGTTGTATTGAAACAGTACTAGATCATAAATGATGGTGATGTGACAAAAACATATACACATTTTTTAAGCAAGGAATGTGGTCAAATCATGTACACACATACATACGTAGATACTTACATAAGTACCATGAAACAAATAATATTGTTTAATTTGGTTTGAATTAAAAGTTTTTATTAATTGTATAAATATAAAAAGCAAGTCTTAACTTCAGTGCGTACTCAAAAGGAATAAGAAAAATGTGCAAGGAAAAGAAAAACAAGAGCAAAAGAAACTAATGTCAACGACGTTCACATTGTTTCAAAGTTACCAGATGGTTCACAGATCACCAACACTCCTTCTCAATGTGAATGACGTTTTACAAATAATTGAAATAAAAAAATCTATGTAAACTTCATCAGTTTAACAAATCCCAAATGTTTAATCGTTGAAAGATTCTTGGTAAGTATATCAGCGACCATATGTTGAGTAGGACAATAATTCAGCACTATCTCCTTTCGCTTTACCACCTCACGCACATGATGGAACCGTATATCGATATGCTTGGTCCTCTTGTGATACACAGGGTTCGTTGCCAGCTTTTCTGCGCCTTGATTGTCGATGTTCAATATTATAGCTTCGCCTGATGAAAAACCAACTTCCAAGAGTAATTTTCGTAGAAATATCGCCTCCTTTGCTGCATCGGACATGGCCATGTATTCGGCCTCTGTTGAGCTCAAAGCCACACATGCTTGTTTCCTGGATTCCCATGAAACTGGGCATTCGCCAACATAAAATAAAAATCCGGTATACGATTTTCGGTCTAAAGCATTACCACCCCAATCTGCGTCTACAAATCCACTCACTGTTTTTTCGCCATCTTTGTAAATTATTTTCTTGTCAATTGTACCACGAAGGTAGCGCAAGATACGTTTTACCGCCTGCATATGTTCAACATGTGGACTGGAATTCCGCTGAGCTAACTTAGCAACCGAATGGAGAATATCAGGTCTACTGGTTATAGCAAGGTACATAAGGGCACCTATTGCAGATTGATAATCTTGTTGATTAATTGTTTCGCAATTTTCTTTATCACAGGTTACTTGATAGTTCGCCTCTAGTGGCGTTGATACAGGTTTGCAGTTCTCCATTCCGTACTCCTGAAGCAGTTCCTTGATGTATTGTGACTGGCATATAGTTATTGCGCCAATGTCTCCTTCACGTTCTATCTCAATACCAAGATAATAATGTAACTTGCCTTTATCGGTGACTTTAAATCTTTTCGCCAATAAACTTTTTACTTCAGATACTGTTGATTCATTTTTGCAACCTATAAGGATGTCATCTACGTATACTGCTAGTAGTACGAGCTCACCCTTATATGACATCTTATACAAACAGGGTTCATGTCTACATTGGTCAAAACCAATTTCTCTGAGTACGCAATCCAACTTGTCGTACCATTCTTTACCAGATTGCTTTAGGCCGTATATTGCCTTGTGAAGTCTAAGCACTTTATCTGGTTGTTCGGAGTCTACAAACATTTCGGGCTGTCGCATGTATATTTCATGGTGCACTTCACTATTCAAGTAGGCTGAACTCACGTCTATTTGATGTAAATACATTTTCCAATGTACCGCCAAAGCCAATACCAAACGGATAGTAGAGTATCTGACTACAGGAGAAAACGTCTCATTATAGTCTATACCAAATTTTTGGTTACAGCCTTTGGCCACGAGCCTAGCCCTAAAACGCTCGATTTGCCCAAGTTCATTTTTCTTTAAAGCAAAAACCCATTTTGAATTAATTGCTCTAGCACCCTTTGGCAAATCCACTAACGACCAAGTTCCATTGTTATGCAATGATGACATCTCTGAATGCATAGCTTGGCGCCAATTAGCACTATGTACACTACGAATAGCCTCCTCTACAGTCGTTGGAACAATCCCTTCAACAATATTGTGTAGTTCGGAACAATGCTTTGATGGTCTGCCCGATCTACCAGTTTTAATTGCTTTTGATCTACTACGCGTAACAACACCAACCTTCTCCTTCTGAATGCTATCATCATCGTTAGATTCAGCTTCATCAGCTGTCTGGAAACCACCAAAATCAGAATCAATCGAAATCAAATCTTCTCTATGCTCATCGTCATCAAATTCAGATTCTTCACCAGACATATCAGCAACATCATTGTTCACTTGTTGCATACCAGGATTCGAAACTTCAATCGTAAAATAATCATCATCGTGTTTTGTTTTTTCATCATCAGGTTTTGCTTCAAACTCATGCTCACTGAAAAGAACATCACGCCGTTCAATTATTTTCTTGCGCATTTTATCATATAAACGATACGCTTTTGCTACTTGAGAGTAGCCGATCATGATGAACTCCTCACCTTTGGCTTCAAATTTATGAGTACCAGCCTTATTAAGGGCTACCGCATGTGAGCCAAAAGTTCTCAGATGCTGCACATTTGGTTTGCGGTCAAACCAGACTTCATATGGCGTTTTATTGCCCAATATCTTAGTGGGGCATCTATTACGTAGGTATGCAGCCGTGTTGATTGCCTCGGCCCATAAATTCCGTTGGATGTTAGCGTGAACCATCATAGAACGGGCCATTTCTATCAAAGTACGATTGGCTCGTTCTGCGACGCCATTTTGCTGAGGTGTGTGTGGTACTGTAAGTTGCCGTGTAATGCCTTCGAGTTCTAGGAAATTATCAAATTCCTTATTTATATATTCGCGCCCGTTGTCACTTCTGATGGTCTTAATCTTATGGCCGGTTTGTTTCTCCACCATTTGTTTAAAAATCTTGAATTTGGCAAAAACATCGCTCTTAGCTTTAATAAAATAAACGAATATTCTTCTGGTGTAGTCGTCAATAAATGTGACAAAGTATCGTGAGCCACCCAGCGAGTTGACGTTGAAGGGGCCACACACATCGCTATGTATGAGTTCTAACAGCGATTTCGTTCTCGTACTAGATTCCTTTGGAAATGAGCTTACGTGAATTTTACTAAGCATACACGTTGTACACTGTGCCAAAGCCGATCTGGCATCATTTAATTTCATACCAGCTACCATCGACTTATCTGACAATTGCTTCAAAGAGTTGTAGTTAACGTGGCCAAATCGATCGTGCCAAGTCTGAGCTGATGTGGTTGCCGTAAATAGTTGCTCAGTTTCATCGTATGCCATAAATAAATTGCCTTGCTTCTTCGCCTTCAATATGACTGTACCATCAGCGCGTTGTATAATTGCACCTGATGAGTCGAATTTAACTGTTAACCCCTTTTCAACGACGCGGCTGACCGATAAAAAATTCATTTGCAATTCTGGGGAGTAAAGAACTTTCTGAAATTTAATTTGCATACCATTACTGTTTTTGATATGTACATCACCTTTTCCTTGGGCTATTATTCGATGTTTGCCCGCTAACGAAATGTTCTCATCATGTTGTTGTAAATTCTCAAAAAATTTTTTGTCGCAGCACATATGTGCAGTAGCACCGCTGTCGACGCACCAGGCTGTAGCTTTTGTTGTATGTGTGTGTGTATATGCGTGCAAAAGTTGTGTTCGTTCTTTCTTTGGTTTCGCACATTTACTTGCGAAGTGTCCCGTTAGACCACAGTTATAGCATTTGCCCTTGAATTTGTTCCTGTTCTGTTTACCGTCTTTCTTATTTTTAGTTTTCTGAGAATTCATAGCGAAAGCCTGCTGTGTATCACATGATGTTATTTCTCGTTCACTTTTTTCTTTGTGTCTATCGCTTTCCTCTAGTAATTTCTGTTTCACAATTGATAAATTAGGTAGGGTATCACGCGTTTCAATGGCAATGACGAAATGTTCAAAATCACATGGCAAACTGGACAACAGCATTATAGTCAAAAGTTCTTCTTTAATAGTAATACCCGTTTCTGCAAGCTTCTCTGATAATTCAGTGAATGTATTTATATGCTGACTTACGCTGCCACCTTCCGTCATAGTCAAGTTCAGAAGACGTTTATACAGTGAAACCTTCTGTATTGGTCCCCTAGGCTTGTATGTTTCTTCCAACTTTTTCCAAGCCTCATGAGAAGTCAAACAATTCTTGAAAATACTCAACTGAGTTGGCTTCACGCTCAATGTCATCGTAGCCAGTGCCCGTTGATCATCATCTTCCCACTTCGCCTTTGCAACATCATCTTTTTCAGATTCCTTTTTAACATCCCCATTAACGATTTTCCACCAACCGCTATGGATGAGCACACTGCGCATTTGAATGCACCAACTGTCGTAATTTGCGTCGTCGAGCTTATCAATTTGATACATAGACGCCATCATCTAACACCACTTTTCAGAATTGAAATCCGTAAAATTTATTTTACAATATCTTCTCTATTTTTTTTCTTTCAAAAAAAACTTCTATCTTTCACAATTAATATGGACTTTGCCCTGGGCCCATAACCTGTTTAATTTGGTTTGAATTAAAAGTTTTTATTAATTGTATAAATATAAAAAGCAAGTCTTAACTTCAGTGCGTACTCAAAAGGAATAAGAAAAATGTGCAAGGAAAAGAAAAACAAGAGCAAAAGAAACTAATGTCAACGACGTTCACATTGTTTCAAAGTTACCAGATGGTTCACAGATCACCAACAAATATAAATTGCACATGTCCGGTAACTTTTGTGTACTGGTGCGACGTCAAAATAATCTTGAAATCCAAATGAAAATAAAATTTTCCTATACCAAATACACGTGTTGGTGTGATGGTGTTTGTGCTTGTCTGCTGATGTGACGTAGATGCGCAGAAATATAATTTCTTCAAAAGCTGAATGCGTAATCTGTATTCTTTCATTCAGGCATACGTACATTCTTATAAACTTACAGGTTCATCCTTTTCATTCTTTCTTTTGCTGCCATCATTAAGTGCTGAGAAAAATATTTTATTTTTTATGAGATTTGCATAATTTATGATGTTCTTACTTATGTGTGTAAGTATGTATATTCTTAGATGAAAGAAACCAAAAACAAATTGTCCTCTTACATTTTTTGGCGAGCAAGAGTAAAAGGAGAGTATCAAAGAGAAATTAAATAAAGTGCCCGGTGTAATAGTACAACTCGCCATAAAACACTTATCCAATGACAAAGTTATGCATTAGGGGAGCAAATCTCCCCCTCCGATTTTCAAAGAAAAATATGGTATTAAACTGCATGCGAACCCTTTCAAACAAAAAAAAATAATTTTGAAAATAGGTTCACAAATGACAGAGTTATGCATGGAAGAAGCAAATTTCCCCCTACGATTTTCGAATAAAAAATATGCGACAAAACTGCAGGCGACCCCCCTTTCAAACAAATTAAACATTTTGAAAATCGGTTCACAAATGACAGAGTTATGCATGGGGCAGCAAATTTCTCCCTCCGATTAATAAAAATTGGGACCAAACTGCAGGCAAACCCTTTCAAACAAGAAAATATATGAGAAAATCGGCTCACAAATGACAGAGTTATACATTGAGGAAGCAAAATGTCTCCTCTGATTTAAAAAAAATTATAGGACTGAACACTTAAACAAAAAAAGAATTTTAAAAATCTGTTGACAAATGAGATAGTTATACATTGTGGGGAGCAACTTTTGAAAAAATGTTTGAAAAGAGGTTCACAAATGACATATTTATGCGTCGGGGAAGTTTTGACCCATTTTATCCCCTCTTGGTAACAAATCTCGAAAAATTGTGGGCCATATTTCATTTAAATAGGTTCAGTCGTTCAGGCGTGATGCCGTAACAAAAATCTACAAACAAACAGCTTTTTTTATATGTATAATACATATGTAGTTATGTATATGGATAATCAAAAGTTCTAGTGAAAATTAAGTGTAAAAGACTTTGAGATTTAATACCTGCCGCATTATATCTTGAAGTTTTCGGGAAAAATAAAAAAATGTTATAACCGTTCTGAGACATTAAGCTGTTCAATGTATCAGATACTATTTATATACAAAATATGTTTTAAATTACCCAATAGATAACAATAAAAACATTACGTAACAACATTTCCATTAGTAGTATTATATTGTTCTTCTTTACTTTTTTATTCTTTATGCAAAAATATATTATTTCCTTTACTAACATTTTACACCACTGTAAATGCGCTATGCGCATTTCTTGCTCTTTTAGCTCTTTTTGCGCTTTGCGCAAAAAAAAAAGCGCAATGGAAATTGCTCGTTTTTTGCGCTTGCTCCTTTTATGCGCAGCGCAAAAATATTGGCGCAGCGCAAGCGCAATAATAAATTTGCTCCGCTCTTTGCGTAAAGCGCAAAAAGAACGAAAAGAGCGGCGCTGCGCTGCGTTTTTTTCGTACTCCGCTTCTGAGTGGGTTTGTGCATCCGTAGTAATCACTAATATAACAAATTCACTCTTTTTATTAAATTTTTGTTAACTGTTTTTATTTACAAAAGATTAAGTTTTGGCGGTAACAAAGAAATCGCTATTAATATTACTTAGAATACTATTATTCTAAGGTGTAAGCAAGACCGAAATTATATGAAACATAACTGTCGAACTCTACATGACAAAAAAAAATATATGTATATAGTTTGACAGTTAGCAGTTCCATCAACTGTGCTTCTGCACTCACCTTTTTAATCAGCCCAGCAAGTGATTGACAATATTACAGCCCTGTAATTACTTAAAATGCAGCTCTGTAAACCGGATGTTAACTTCGAACGAAAATAAAATATTTTCGAACAAAGCAATTCCGATACGGTTTCATGAACCCATTTACGATTGGAATTGGAAATCCGTTTCCAATCCAATTCCGTAACGGATTCTATGAACAGGCTGAATATGTAAAACTTTGGCCGCTACAACTTATATATAAAATATATGACAGTTAAAAATTAAAGGGTGTTCTAAAGCGAGCAACGAAATATGTTGAAATACTAATGTAATATGCAGACACTTATGCGGGCATTTCCTGGGGTAACAAATTTACGTTTGTACGCATTTGATGTACAAAGTATAGAAAAAACTTTTCCTAGCATTTTTTTGCGATTCGATAGCATTTTGGTAGGTCTATGTTTAGTGCAAAAGATGGATTGTAGCGAGTTTAAGTTTTCATAATGATAGTTATAAACATGTGGTCAACTTTGGATGACAATAGTGAAATGTAAAAATCTGCGAAATGGAACGGATATACAAAAGCAATTAATTTATTTTAAAAGTGTATTAATGTAGGGCTCTATCAAGTATTTACACAATAAAATACCTCTATTGGCTTTTGTTTAATTGGCCTAAGTACCGGTCGTGAACGTACGGGTCGCGAACGTACGATTTTTTCATGTTTTTTTTATTTTTATTATTATCACCATTCATTTTTCCATAAATATCTTAAAATTTTCTTAACAAACAGCTTAATACTCAATTTATAGTGTGTGGTAACACTTATAACAAGAAATAGACTATTTTATTTAATATGAAATAATGAAATTTTAACAATCTGCCTGTTCACAGGATCCGATACGGAATTGGATTGGAAACGGAATTCCAATCCAATTCCAATTGTGAATGCGTTCATGAAAACGTAACGAAATTTCTTTGTTCAAAAAGTGTTTATTTTCGTTCAAAACTCAAAATATCGTTTACTAAGTTGCTTATTTAGTAATTAGAAGTAAGCAAAATTTGTTCTACCTGATAAATGCATAAATTAAAGGGCTCCTGAACTCCAATTCATGAACAATTAATTCCGTTTCTCAACGGATATTTCGCAAATCTAAGTACAAACGGATTTCATGAACGCAGTCAACCGGTTTTGTAGATAAATCGATACAAAACCAATACGTATTGGATTCTGTGAACAGGCTGAATATTTTTGTAATTTTTGATATTTTGGTTGACCATTCGAAGGAAATGCCCATATATAGACACTTTAAATTTTCAAAGTTAGTGTTAATTGGTGCAGTCTGTAGAATAGACTACACCAATTAAGACTGATATAATAAAAATTAAAAGGTGTTGTATCAGTTAATGTAATTTTGATTATGTAATATAAACAATTTGTTGTATCTTGGAAACCGTAGGAGGCAAACTCTTGAAATTAGCAAAAACGCTAAAACTAAAAAATTTCAAAATTAAAAAAAATTTTGAAACGAAAAATCGCCAAAATGAATAAAGCGCTTAATGGTCGCGTTCATAAGACAGTTGAGTAGTTCCGCTACACAAAACAGTTGTGTAGTTGCTGCCATTTTTTCCATCATAAAATTTTTTCGCTACCTATGGTCAACATGTTGTGCTTAGCATGCACAGCTGATCAAAAGAATTATGACGTTTATATTCTAATACAACGCCGCTTTATTATGTGGCCGCTGCGAACTAGTTTAATAAATTTTGCATTACAAATGTGATTAAGTAAACAAATAAAGGAATATAATTAAAATAAAACTAAGATCAGTAAATATATGTATGTTTATTGTGTTGTTTACTTACTATATTACATAGTATTTAATTTACTATAATGTTGAAACTATTTTTTAGCACGGTGACTGCTTAGCGTTAAATTTAAAAAAATATCGTTGTTTGCGTGGAAAATAAAAAAAAAATAAAACAAGGTTTCTTTTATATAAAAAAGAGAAAATTCTCAATTTATTATTAAATATTACCTTTTTAAAAAATGTGGAGTAGAATTATGTGTGTAACACAATGAGCGTTCGTACAACAAGAGTATCTCTAATTTAATTTTAATAGACGAAGCAAGGCAACGAGTGCAATGTTTAAAAACCGTTAGCTTATTCGTTAGAATATATGTAGAAACTCCCACCCAAGGGTGAAGAAAAAAGAAGTTTAATAAATCCTAACGAATTGCCAACTATAGCTTTTGTTAGCTATCAAAAGCAATAAATTAAAATATATGAAGTTTGACTTAAACATTGCCGGCCACCTTGCAACATCACATTAGGTTGCAATATTTAACTTAATCAAAAAGTAATAACTACTAATAAATTTTATAGTAAAATTAAGCATGCAATATTTTATTCAATTTAATTTTTTCAAAAAACATATAATAGTCACACGACTAAAACCAGATAAACAGGTAAAAATTCCCATAGAACAAAGCCAATGGGACGTAGTTTTTTACAGACTACATACTGCACCCATACGGGTATGGTTAAATAAAACCACAAATTTTACCCCTTAAAAAGGAGATTGGCCAGAAATGACCCAACCAAAAATGGTGTATTGAGCCAACGGAAACCCCGGGTTCGAATAAATTCTACCTTTTAAAATAAGGGGAGCGACTTCCGGACCTATGACTAGCGCGACCTTCCCCGAAACATTAAAATTTGGGTCTGCCAACTGCATTCCCGCAAATTGTTCCTTTATGGAATCCGTAACCGTTTCTACGGGGGTGACTATCCCTTTCATTTTCTTGATTTTAGCCGTTAATCGGACATGCTGTGACGAATCATATATAGAACCTATATGTATGCACGAGATTGTCTCCTGGTCCATAGCGGACACAGGCAGCTTAAGATTTTTAACTAGGATGTCGCAGACATAACTCATGCTACAGCAGAGGTCGATAACAGCTCGAACCGGTATGGACTTAGTACCGGTCTTCAAAATAACCTTTACCGTCGGGGAAAACGTTAACATGTGCCGAATGGGTAAGCACGAAACTGCAGGCAGTTCAAAAGAACGTTGGGTGGTCGGTGAACGATTCTGACCTCCTTTTGTGGCGGAAGCAGAACTCTTTTTCGAATGCAATAAAGAGTGATGCTTCCCCTTACACTTTTTGCACTGCCCTTGGCTGGTACAGTCGCGGGCCACATGGTCGTGAGATAGACACCGCGAACAATAACGATGCAAAAGCACCATACGTATCCTCTTTTCAAAATTGAGCTGAAGGAACGACCGACAGACTGAAAGTTTATGACGATGGCTACAAACTCGACAAATAACAACTTCGGACGGTTTTTTTACGGTTTTCGAACCCAAGGCTTCATTGGCACCCGATACAACATCGGAAATAGGTGAAGATGTTGAAGTTGACGTAGCTACAGGAGCCACAACCACTGCAGTAACAGCGGTATTCGAGACCAAAGACAAGGGGACCTCAGAAACCGGTTCCACTACGGGACTTGTTTGGCTGGGCACAATTTGACCCTCAGTGTCTGGCAACGACTGAACCTCGGCTTCCTTATCCTCCACCTCCATTGATTCCTCGTAGTCCTCGAGTAAGGCATCCTCAAAAATGGTTGGTAAAGCGTCCATTATACTAGGAAACAATGAAGGTTAGCAAAATATTTTATAAAGGTGCTTAACTAGTCAGAATGACCAGTTTTGCAATCGGTCGCTTCACAACTCCATTCTCCGTGCGAATGTCCGCGACACGTACGTGATTGTTACTTCCCGGGTATGTCTTAATGACTCGACCTAATTTCCAAGAAGTGGGCGAAAGTTGTTCAGTTTTAATTACTACTAAATCGTTCACTGCAATATCACGTTCAGGATATTTCCATTTGTATCGTTTATGTAAATTAGACAAATACTCTTCTTTCCATCGTAGACAAAAATGTTGAGCAAAAGCTTTAATTTTCCTATATCTATTTACCAAACTTATAGGAGATTCAAGTATCGATGGTTCTGGAGGAGCTAAAATTGGAGACCCTATCAGAAAATGACCAGGGGTAAGAGCCACAGGATCATTAGGATTATCACTCATGGGACAGAGTGGTCGCGAATTAAGACAAGCTTCAATTCGTGCAAGAACGGTCGAGAGTTCTTCAAAAGTGTATTTAACAGATTGAACCTCTTTACGAAAATGTAGTTTAAAACTTCGGACCCCAGCTTCCCACAAACCTCCCATATGGCGAGCGCCAGCTGGTATAAACCGCCATGCAAGACCGTTTATGCCGAAGGTTGAGCACATTCTAGCACGACTCTCTGCTAAAAACGTTTTAAAATCCCTTTCCAACTCTCTAGAAGCTCCAACAAAATTAGTACCATTATCTGAAAATATGGTATTAGGGCAACCACGTCGTGAAATGAACCTATTAAAAGCAGCCAAAAACCTATCCGATGATAAATCAGAAGCTACCTCCAAATGAATTGCTTTCGTAGAAAAGCACACAAAAATACAAACATAAGCTTTTAAAACTTGAGTTGATCTAGCAGCCGAACTTTTCATGTCAAAGGGACCGGCAAAGTCAGCTCCAGTAGTGGTAAACGGTCGATCGAGTTTAGTCCTTTCTGGAGGCAAAGCTCCCATTATTTGGCTACACAACCGCTTGCGATCAAGTAGGCAACGCTTGCAACGATTAATTACCATCCGAACTAATGTTTTCAGCCTAGGAACCCAATATTCAATTCTTAAAACTCTAAGCATCAATTGATTTCCACCGTGAATGGAAATCTTGTGTACAAACTCAGTTAATAGTACAGTGAAACGACAAGAATAAGGCAACAAAATAGGATGCCGTTCTGTGTATATCAATGAAGGCGATTTGGCTAGTCTACCATTAAGACGCATAACACCCTCTTTGTCCAAAAATGGATTCAAACATAATAGAGAACTCTTTGAAGAAAGGTTCCTTTTCCCTATAAGACACTCATATTCATCAGCAAAATGAACTTGTTGAGCCACAATGGCTAAACGTGTTTTGACTTCTTTTATCTCCACATCCGACAAGGTATATGATGAATATGAATGACAACCTTTGTGGACTGTATGTGTATTTTTATAAAATCGGAAAATGTACGCAATTACTCGTAGAGCGCGATCAAGCGACGAAAATCTTTCTAAAACATCTTCATAATTCGCATATAACGAGGCATGAGACTTAACAGAACGAGCTTCAAGGTCAGTACCAAGTAAAGCAAGACTTTGAAGATTCCAAACAGATTTATGTTGCTGAAGCCAATGTGGGCCATGCCACCACAAATCAGAACGCGCCAGATCAGACGGTAAAACCCCACGACTTCCCAAATTTCCTGGATTTTACAAACTCTGTTTGCAACAAACGTGGCCCAAGAATTGGCCTCTTTTCGGAGCCAGGAAAGGACGATCGTAGAATCAGTCCAGCAATAAATTTTACGAATTGGCACATCTATTTCACTTACTACAGATTTCAACAGTTCTGCTGCCAAAACAGCACCACAAAGTTCTAGCCGAGGTATGGAAATAGATTTGATAGGCGCAACTTTTGTTTTACACGTCAACAAATGGGTACAAATCTTATTAGAATTTTCAACGCGTATATATATCACCCCCGCGTATGCCTTTTCCGAGGCATCAGAAAAGGCATGAAGCTCCACAGATGATTCAGGTTCAAATTGAACCCATCTAGGAATACGAATATTGTTTACTTCATGGTATGAAGAAACAAATTTTTCCCATTCAGCCTTCGTAGAAGGTTTAAGCGAATCATCCCAATCTATATTATCTTGCCAAACCATTTGCATTATCATTTTTGCAACAACTATTACAGGATCCAACCAACCAACGGGATCAAACAGTTTTGCTATAATAGACAAAACTTCTCGCTTAGTGTAGCTAGGTCGTGCAACAATTGGATCTACCTTAAAATAAAATGCGTCCAAATGAGCATTCCATTGAAGACCCAGTGTTTTAGAACTGCTTGACTCTACAAAAGTTAACAGTTTCTCATCAATCAAATGAGTGGTCGGAAGATCAGCCAATATAGCCTTTTCATTCGAAGTCCATTTTCGAAGTTCAAAGCCCGCTGATAACAACGACGCTATAAGTTGATCACGAGCGATCAACGCAGTGGTGACATCATGAGATCCAGTCAATACGTCGTCAACGTACATACATTTCCGAAGAATATGTGATGCTATAGGATACTCACGTTCACAATCATCAGCCAATTGTAATAACGTACGAATGGCAAGATACGGAGCACAATTTACCCCAAAGGTTACAGTCTGTAACTCGAACTCCCTAATTTCTTCCGTAGGAGAATCGCGAAACAATATACGCTGAAATGGAGTATGGGCTTGAACCAATCTAATCTGCCGATACATTTGCGTAATATCACAATTAAATACATATCTGAAAAGTCGCCAACGTAATATAAGAAGAACTAAATCCGCCTGTAGTGTAGGTCCAACATACAGGCAATCGTTGAGACTATTTCCGGTAGAAGTTTTATTAGACGCGTTAAATACGACCCTTAATTTTGTAGTTTTTCTATCCATTTTTATTATCGGATGATGAGGTAAATAACACGACAACTTAGAAACAAAATTTTTATCTACAGGCCTCATGTGATCTAACGACAAATATTCCTTCACCACGTCATCATACATCTTTTTTACCAGAGGTTTTCGTAAAAGCGATGATTCATTCCTCATGAACTGCGACATCACATTATTTTTAGACAATCCTAAAGAAAGTTTATCAGGAAATTCCGCTTTAAAAGGAAGGGTTACTATGTATCTTCCATCAGCTCCTCGACGAGTCGTGTTTTTAAAAATATCCTCACAAATCAAATCGAATTTAGACATTATTTTTCTTTGTGGTGTTTCCTCTAGCTCCCAAAATCGAAGTAGATTGCGATTCAAAGTATCCTCTTCAGAAAACTCAACCCTGGTAGAATAAACATGCAACGAAGATTGCTCTACAGGGCCCGTAATAAGCCACCCGAAGACTGTCTTTTGAGCTAATAATGAACCTAGAATATTTTTTATAATATCTGGCATAATTATGCTTGGATACAAATCAGCACCTAGGAGCAAATCTACTGGTCTACAATCGAAAAATTGCGGGTCTGCTAAACGTATATTTGGCAAGTCCTTTCGGAGTTCATCACTTAGAATAAATGATGGTAAATTACCCGAAATATTGGGTAAAATGAGTGCAGCAGTTCTCAGCATAATCGAAGAATCCAAAAGAGAGCCTATTTCAATCGCACAAATTTTTCGCGAAGTAGCAGCGACCGTCTGGTTTACACCAGAAATTTTGGCATTCGTAGAATGCGCAGAAATTTTCAAAGGGTTCTGCAGTCGTTCAGAAATAAAGTAAGTTTCTGAAGCAGGATCAATAAGGGCGCGAGCTGGGTATGTAATACCCTGATGACGAATATTCACCATTGCTGTCCCTAATAATATATTTCGATTTGGTGACACATGAAATACTTGACGATTCAAGGGTGCCGTCGAACTAATACCACGAGAAGTGGAGGGTGATTCTGTCTCTACTGGTCTTGGGTTGTTATGCTGTGAAGCATTACTGGAACATCGTGTGATGTCTTTTATTACAATTGGTACAATTATGAACGCTAGCACAGTTTTTAACTTCATGTGTGCGTGACAAACAATTAACACAGCAATGAAATTTTTTGACTGTCGAAAATCTTTCCGAAATTGAAAGATTTCTAAATCGCTTACAATCCCGCAAAAAATGGGATTGATTTTTACATAATACACAAGAATTTGAAGTGGACGAATTAACGTGATATGTTTTTACTTTTTCAACAGATTTCTTTTGTTTCTGTGGAGATTCTCTGATATCTCGCAGACATTCCAAAGTTTGGATCCTTTCAGTCAGAAAAGCATCCAAATCTTTCCATTTTGACAAACCAAATTTGTCCTTGATGCTCTGTTCCCAAAACGTAACAGTGCAGTCTGGAAGCCGCTGGATACAGATAAAAACAATCATTGGATCCCAATTTTCAGTTGAAACCTCATATATTTGGAAAGCAGACAAACAACTATTTATGCCCCTTTGTAGTGCTTTAAGACCTGTGCAAGTCTCCTTATCTAATACAGGTAGACCAAAAAGATTCTTAAGCTGAGTATTTACCAGCATGCGCGGATTTTCATAAGCATCTCGCAAGTTTTTCCACGCTATGTCGAAACCTTGATTGGACAGAGGACACTTCGAGACTATTTCTTTTGCTTCTCCACTAGTTTTGCGAAGAAAATGACATAATCGTTCAATGTTACTAAGTCGAGAACTGTTCACATATAAAGCTGTAAACAGATCTCGAAAAGCAGGCCATGAAAGGTAGTCCCCATCAAACATGTCCACATCACAGGGTGGTAATGTCAGATTGTGACCAGAATTATTTTCACTAGGAATTGGAGCGATATTTGCTTTCTCATCCACCTCAAATTCACTCATTTTCTTATTTATAAATCCTAAACAAGTGACAAAGGCAGTATAGGTTGTACGATATTTACTAGTAATAGTACCGATTTCAACAGACTCAGGATCTTCTGTACCTTCTGAAGGTTTTATAGTGTCTAAACACTTTTCATGAGTCGCCTTAACTTTTTGCCATAAAATTTTTAATTCTTCAGCATGAAGCTCCAGTGTGAACACTGTATGAGTTTCATGCTTGATGTCGTTGAAACAAGCTTCGAAAGCGACGAGAGCATCTGCAGCTCTAATAAATTTATCCAGTGCAGTCGACATTATTTTTATTTAATTCACCAACAAGTTTTAAATTAATAATATAGAATTATATTTTATTGATACCCAGTTCAACTTCACTTTAATAAAATTGCTTTATAATTTTAATTAAATTATAATTAATTAAATCAAAATTTAACTTAAATATAAAGTATATTTAAATAAAAAACAATAATATTTTCTTCAACAAGTAAAGTTGCAGTCAAACTGACCGGTGGGTAATAGGGTTAAACTTGTAGTAAAAGAAAACCGACAAACACGTATGTGTGTAATAAAATGTTTAATGCTTTGCAACTACGAGTATATATGTAATTTGCACAAGTATGTATGAATATACAAAACACCAAACACTAATTAAGGCACTGAATAAATTTATTTATAAATAAATTACTTTTATTTAATAGAGACGACACTTTTTTAGGGAATATTTAATCTAATAAATTTTATTTTATTAAAATTCCGTCCGTCCACGTAAACAAACGCACGGTAGGATTTTCGCGTAGTACAAGAAAATAAATTAAAACAAACGTCGAAAAGGAATTGTAAAGCGATCAATCACGATAACACAGGTATGTATGTGTGTGTATGAACTTTTTATTTGATACACAAATAAAATTGGTAATATTAAATAAAAAACACAATTGTTTTATATATTTCCAATCACGCACTTTTTTTTTTAAACAAATTACGCACCTTTATTTTACAATATTTCCAAACGAAGTTTTGGTGTTCGTAATTTTGGTGATCCAAAGATGGCGACAATGGCGATCATTTGAATATAAAAATACACAAATTTATTAAAGGGCGCACTTTGAATTTATTTTGCCAAGAATCCGGCTCGATTGGACCAAATGTTTGCGTGGAAAATAAGAAAAAAATAAAACAAGGTTTCTTTTATATAAAAAAGAGAAAATTCTCAATTTATTATTAAATATTACCTTTTTAAAAAATGTGGAGTAGAATTATGTGTGTAACACAATGAGCGTTCGTACAACAAGAGTATCTCTAATTTAATTTTAATAGACGAAGCAAGGCAACGAGTGCAATGTTTAAAAACCGTAAGCTTATTCGTTAGAATATATGTAGAAACTCCCACCCAAGCGTGAAGAAAAAAGGAGTTTAATAAATCCTAAGGAACTGCCAACTATAGCTTTTGCTAGCTATCAAAAGCAATAAATTAAAATATATGAAGTTTGACTTAAACAATCGTTGCAGCCTTCTTTTTTTATAGAAGTGGTATGCCTATGTTTGTGGTGAAAGTTTTAAAATAAAATGAAAATGGACAATTCGTATGGTGCTGACTATCGCATTGGATACCATGTTTATAAAATATTTTTTGTGCTAAACTAATTTTGAGTGCTAAACTAATTAATTTAGTGAATTTCAACTACGTCTTTTGTGCCTGTTTTCAATTGTTTACATAATCAGCTGTTCATATTGCAGTATATCCATCAAGCCGTGTTTAAGACGTAACTGTTGGGCGCAACAGTTGCCAACAGTTTCACAACAGTTGACCTCAACAGCTACGTCTTATGAACGCGCCCAATGAAAAAAGCATCAAAATAAAAAATAGCTAACACGCCAAAATCACCCAAACTAAAAAGATGGCCAAAAAAACTAAAAGAACGCAAAAAACCGAAAAAATCGTCAAAACGAAAAAAAGCTAAAACCTAATAAAATAACTAATTCTTAAAATATCAAAAAAGGAAAAAAATTACCAAAAACGAAGAAAGTGTTAAAACAAAAAAAAATCGATCAAAATAAAAAGTCACCAAAAACCGAAAAAATCCCCAAAACCAAAAAAGCGCCAAAACTGAAAAAGTGCTAAAGCTTAAATAAGTCGCTAAAACTAAAAATATCGTCAAAAAGCGAAAAACGTTAAAATAAAAAAAATCCAAAACCAAACTGTAAAAATCGGAAAAAATAAAATTAAACTAACTAAAATTACACAAAAAAGCAAAAAAACGCCAAAACCAAACTGAAAAAATCTACAAAAAAAAATTTAACAAAAAAACAATCTTTGCACATAGAGGAAAAATTAAAAAACTTCAAAAGAATTGTCGCGTGTGTATGCCCAGACCGGGAGCGAGAAGACAAATCAGATGTAGACGCAGTTATGGAAGCGTTGCACATGATAGTAGTTAGTAGCAGTACACTATGCAAGTATTATCGATCAGCTTCTTATTCAGCTGTGAGAAAAACAGAGAAATGTGTATTAATTTCTCTGTCTTTCTCACAGCTGAATAAGAAGCTGATCAACAAGACTTGCATCATCTAAACGTCGACAAAGAGAGGAGTTGGAAGAAGAAGAAGAAAATATGGCAGCACAGATATAGCTTACCATATGCTGCTCTGTTAGTGCTGGTTCACACACGTCAGTTTTATTGATCAAGTTTTAATTCAGCTGGGATAGGGACAGACAAATTTTATATTCCTTTCTCTGTCTTCCTCACAGCTGAATCAAAACTTGATCAAGAAAAATTTACGTGTGTGAAACAGGTATAATAAGGAATACAAATTTCTCTGTCGCTCTCCCAGCTGAATTAAAACTTGTTCAAGAAAACTTGACGTGTGTGAACCAGCACTTACTCCCGGTTCACACATTTCAACTTTTGTTGCGCAGCTTTTAATTCACCCGCGAGAAAGACAGAGAAAGCAACACAGTTTTTCTCTGTCTCTCTCGCGGCTGAATTAAAAGCTGCGCAATAATAGTTGAAGTGTGTGAACCGGGAGTTACTATTGTGCATAGTGCATGTCAAGCACGCGAGTTACGTACTTGCCCTCCATGCAACCCGAACTAGATATCTTCGCCGAGAAAAACGACATTAATATTATAGTACAAAAATACATGACACAATAAACTACATCCAATAACACACTTATTTAAATTCTAGTACTCATACAAGCGCCCCAACAATACCTCATTAATAGTTGTGCCACTTTTGTCAAATAAGCAGAATCAATTTCATAATTTAGATACAAACCACCCAAAAAACCTCATTAACGAAAAAATAAACAAATCCACAAAAATACCAACGGTGTCACTTACACTGTCGCTATTTTTGTAGACCGCCGGAAAAAACCAAGACCTAAGCAATAAACCATAAATACATTTAAACACTTAAAGTAAATCAATATGTAAACCAATTAGCGTAAACAAAAGTATCAACAACGTTGCTACTTTTGCCAATCACATAGCGTAACTAAAATAACCCAGATTGTAAAACATTCATAAACTAGAATAACCCAGATTGTAAATTTACCATATGTAGAACACTCATGACCCAAATAACCCTTCATAAGTAGAATTAAGAATTTCTATAAATACTAAAGTAAGATCACTACAAAAACTAGTCTTAAGATTCAATCCAACGAATAAAGAATAAACAACCCAAAATATTGCGTTGCGTTTTTTTTATTTTAAAGATAATAGTGCTATTTATTCTAAAGAATAAATCACCAAAAACGTAATTCGCGCATTGTCTTTCAAAAGCATAATCCATTTCTCGCGGTTCACACACTTCAACTTTTGTTGCACAGCTTTTAATTCAGCCTCGAGAAAGATAGAGAAAAACCGTGTTGCTTTCTCTGTCTTTCGCGCGGCTGAATTAAAAGCTGCGCAACAAAAGTTGAAGTGTGTGAACCGGGACTTTTAGTGTTTTTCGTTGCTTATGCGGCCAGCGAACTAGGAAAGTTCGGAAATTTATGGGATAGCTGAAAAATGGTGTGGAAGCGAGAAGTTTTTATAAAATAATTGTTAAAGGCCTCCGAAAAGATTAATTAATCTGTGCACAAGAAAGTAAAAGAATAAAAAAAAAGAACAACAGACATGTGAACTTTTGTTAATAAAATTTAGCAAAAAAAATGTTACTATAAATTTTAATAAACCCTCTAAATAGTGGGGCAGCTACTTAACAAATAGTTTTAAAATTTGGCAAATAAAATTACAGAAAAGAACCCCACTCACCAGTGCATTTTTTACAAAATAAAAGGAATGTGTGAAGATAACTATCCGCACTATATGAAATGAGCGTGGTAATTTATAACATATTAAATATTTAAAGTTGCTAATAGATTTTACGGCAACTTTGTGAAAAAAAGTGTTGGGCATTCTGGATTTTCTAAAGTTGCGGAAAGGGCATTTTATTAATTTAAAAACTAAAATCCTTACGATCAATTTTTTTTAAAGTTGAACAATTGACAAATGGTTAAAAATAAGCAAAACCAATCAGAATAGCCAAATGTGTGTGAAAGAATTGTACATAACAGATTAAAAATCATATCAGCTATAACTAACAAATTGGTACGTGAATCTAATAAGAAACATATAGTGGAGAACACATGTCCTCAGTTTCCGTCCATTGCCGTACGCATAGGGTGCCACCGAATTAGAGAAAACAATCCAAGCAACAAAAGCACTGTAGAGGGAAACAGCCTACAAATTGTACGAGTCATCGACGCCATCAAGAAATTGCCATCTGGGTATCAGGTATCTTGCCAAGTGACTTGGGACGTAAACTAACGAATGACAACGGATGCTATTATAACTATTTGTAGTGCATAAACTTATATATTCACATTTTTAATTATATTTGCCTTGGATTTGATTTTCTTTTGGTTTCTACACCTAAGTATACCCGCGTAAATAAAGGTATAGGTACATACATATATGCCTATTTGAGTGCATATAACTACTTTGGAAAACATTTAGGGCAAACATACACCTATTTGCGTAGTTTTGTTGTTATCCTTTTGATAGCGTTACAGTTTTTTTTGCTAGTTGAAGGAAATTAAAATAGGGGTTTACTTGGAATTTAAAAAAAAGAGGAAAGAGGTTCCTATGCGCAAAGTGACAACTAGAGTTGGCACGAATAAGCACCAAACGATACTGCACCGCGAGCAAGTTCGTAAACATTTTTTAAATTAAAAGCCTTCGGGGTATTAACGAAAAGTAAAGTCCTTTACAAGTATTATAACCTAATAAATAGCTTATCTTGTGTTTTTCATATTACGTATAAGTTTATTTATCCCTAAATTTTAGCCGAATATAATGTACGAATCCATATTTAAGTCGGCTCTCGGGCTTCAAATTAGTTTTAGATAATCAAGAGAAACATTGCATTAAATAATATTTTTGAATCTAAAATCGAAAATAATTCAAGTTTATTTCCCACTAGATCTTCCCGCTCGCTTCGCGCGCTTAAAGATCGCATTGTGACTATAAGGTGTCTGTGAAATATAATAATACAACGTTTTTTACATATTGTTTAAAGTTCCCGTTATACAAAATAAACAATGCTACCACCGTTAAAAAAAACAACATCTTTCTAATTTCCAACAACATATACATATATGTATTAGTAACTAGATGTGCCCGCCCGCTTCGCGCGCTTAAAGTTCGCTTTATGACTGTAAGGTGTCTATAAAATATAAAAATATAGCGTTCTTCATACATTGTTAAAATTTCCCGTTGCAAAATAAACAGTGGCACCAACTTAAAAAAAAACAAAAAAACTTTTTAATTTCCAACACATTTATATTAGTAAAATAGGGTACATTTTCGTTTTTTTCTATTTTAACTTAGAAATGAGCTATTTTATCGTGGTAAAAAGTATCCTATGTTTGAATCAGGACTCTAAAGTACCTCCATACCAAATTTCATGAAAATCCATTCAGTGCTTTTTGCGTGAAGCGTGTTCGGACAGACAGACAGACAAAAATTCCAAAATTTGGTTTTTTGTTCTCTATATCGATTACTGTTTACGCCACAATAAACATTTTCAAAAAATATTTCATGTACAGACACGCCCTTTTTACAGTTTTATTATACATTAGTATAGATTAGTAAAATTGGGTGTATTTTGGTTTTTTTTCTATTTTAACTTAGAAATAAGATATTTTATCGCGGTAAAAAGTACCCTATGTTTTAATCAGAACTCTAAAGTACCTCTATACCAAATTTTATGAAAATCGCTTCAGCGGTTTTTGCGTGAAGCGTGTTCGGACAGACAGACAGGCAAAAATTCCAAAATGTAGTTTTTTGTTCTCTACATCGATTACTGTTTACGATACAATAAAAATTTTCAAAAAATATTTCATGTACAGACACGCTCTTTTTACAGTTTTATTTATGTATAGATTGAGGAATGATCAACTTAAGTGGGCGTTCTAAGTTTTAATTGCATTTCAGTATCAGCCAGTATGGTGTAAATTGAGTTTTTGAACTAAGATATCAAACATAAAAAAAATATAATTTTTCTTTACTAGTAATGCTAAGTCTTCTTTTAAATAACAAGATTTAAATTTTCTTATTAACTTAAGTACAAATTAGAGTTACCCCTACAATAGCTGAGTACGTTGTAGTATACTAAATACCACTTGTTTATTTTGGGTAATTGTAAAGCCTTTATTAATAATTGCCAGTAATACTTAAGCGGAATCTAAGAACTAGTATAGCAGGGGAAAATCAAATAAGAAAATTACGAATTCAAGGACTGCTACCTAATATTAAAAGTTTTTTTTATTCTCGCCCATAGGGCTTAAAATAACCATATCTGGTACCTAAAGTCAAGGGAGAAATTGTTTTCATTGCCGAATACTAATTCTAAGATCTCGTTTTAATATTAAAAATTGTATTTCATATTTGCCAGGACATTCAAGCCTTAAGTTAAAATTTGAATTTTATCATAGATTAAATTAATTCGTAATATTTGCCAGTATGGCTTAAGATAATTCTTAAGGTACGGTCACAATGGGATGAAAAACGACAAATATTTTCTTATCGTAGTCTGACCATAAAATATTTATTAGAGGCAAACAGCAAGACAGCTGATTATTGACAAACAGAATTATTTGCCGCCAAACAAAAATATGTCTACTATGAACAAAGTGAGACCACTCACAGGCAAATATTTTCCACATTTTTTAAGGAAACAATTATTAGTTCTTGCAAATTTTTTGTAATATCAAACAGTAGTAAACAACAGCTGTTAGCATGTGTTGTCATCTAGTAAAAGTAATAAATGCAATATGAAGCAAAATCATATCATGTTAATAAATTATATGTTACTAGCAGTATTTCTATTAATAAAGAATATTTTGCACAAAATTCCATTTTCAAAACGCACTATTTTAAAAAAGTAACTTTTGCAGGAAGCACTTTTTAAAAACCTTCGTTGCTCAGTATGTACCTTTTAAGAAAAACACATTGCTCAAAATTACTTTTCCAAAATGTGCCTATCCCAAAGAGTAGCTTTTTAAAAAAATCAACTTAAAAAAATACCTTTTTAAAAAAGTATATTTTTAAAAATTACCTTTTTAAAATAAGTATCTTTTTAACAAAAGATACATATTTAAAAAGTTACTTTAAAAAAGTGGCTTTTTAAAAAAGAACCTTAAAAAAACTTTTTTAAAAAAGTACTTAGAAAAACCTTTTTAAAAAAAGTTTTTTTTTAAAATAGAAACTTTTTTAAAAAAAGTACCCTTTTTAAATAAAGTACATTTTTAAAAAAAAGTACCGTTTTTAAAAAAAGTACCTTTTAAAAAAAAAGTACCTTTTTAAAAAAAAGTACCTTTTTATTTTTTTAATTTTACCTATTTCTTTTAATTTTTTTAATATTTCATAAACTTAGTACTATTTCTCTGGAGGATTTTCCGAATTCTGGACAAACTAATGTAGTTGATAGGATAAGATATACCGCATTTTGAAGGTATTCCATCCTGTTATTTTACTGTTTTAACCAAAATCCGGAGAAATAATTTTACCTATTTTAAAAAACTTTTAATTTTTCATAAACTTAGTACTATTTCTCTGGAGGATTTTCCGAATTCTGGACAAACTAATGTAGTTGACAGGATGAGATATACCATATTTTGAAGGTAGTCCATCCTGTTATTTTACTATTTTAACCAGAATCCGGAGAAATAAATTTACCTATTTCTTTTAATTTTTTTAATATTTCATAAACTTAGTACTATTTCTCTCGAGGATTTTCCGAATTCTGGACAAACTAATGTAGTTGACAGGATGAGATATACCGCATTTTGAATTTATTCTATCTTGTTATTTTACTGTTTTAACCAGAATCCGGAGAAATAATTTTACCTATTTTTTAAATTTTTTTAGCATTTCATAAACTTAGTACTATTTCACTGGAGGATTTTCCGAATTCTGGGCAAACTAATGTAGTTGACAGGATGAGATATACCGCATTTTGAAGGTATACCATCCTTTTATTTTACTGTTTTAACCAGAATCCGGAGAAATAATTTTACCTATTTTTTTTAATTTTTCATAAACTTAGTACTATTTCTCTGGAGAATTTTCCGAATTGTGGACAAACTAATGTAGTTGACAGGATGCGATATACCGCATTTTGAAGGTATGCCATTCTGTTATTTTACTGTTTTGACCAGAATCCAGATAAATAATTTTACCTATTTTATTAATATTTTTAATTTTTCATAAACTTAGTACTATTTCTCTGGAGGATTTTCCGAATTCTGGACAAACTAATGTAGTTGACAGGATGAGATATACCGTATTTTGAAGGTAGTCCATCCTGTTATTTTACTATTTTAACAAGAATCCGGAGAAATAAATTTACCTATTTCTTTTAATTTTTTTAATATTTCATAAACTTAGTACTATTTCTCTGGAGGATTTTCCGAATTCTGGACAAACTAATGTAGTTGACAGGCTGAGATATACCGCATTTTGAATTTATTCTATCCTGTTATTTTACTGTTTTAACCAGAATCCGGAGAAATAATTTTACCTATTTTTTTAAATTTTTTTAGCATTTCATAAACTTAGTACTATTTCCCTGGAGGATTTTCCGAATTCTGGGCAAACTAATGTAGTTGACAGGATGAAATATACCGCATTTTGAAGGTATTCCATCCTGTTATTTTACTGTTTTAACCAGAATCCGGAGAAATAATTTTACCTATTTTTTTAAAATTTTTTAATATTTCATAAACTTAGTACTATTTTTCTGGTGGATTTTCCGAATTCTGGACAAACTAATGTAGTTGACAGGATGATATATATCGCATTTTGAAGGTATTCCATCCTGTTATTTTACTGTTTTAACCAGAATCCGGAGAAATAATTTTACCTATTTCTTTTAATTTTTTTAGTATTTTATAAACTTAGTACTATTTCTCTGGAGGATTTTCCGAATTCTGGACAACCTAATCTAGTTGACAGGATGAGATATACCGCATTTTGAAGGTATTCCACCCTGTTATTTTACTGTTTTAACCAAAATCCGGAGAAATAATTTTACCTATTTTTTAAATTTTTTTAATATTTCATAAACTTAGTACTATTTCTCTGGAGGATTTTCCTAATTCTGGACAAACTAATGGAGTTTACAGGATGAGATATACCGCATTTTGAAGGTATTCCATCCTGTTATTTTACTGTTTTAACCAGAATCCGGATGAATAATTTTACCTATTTTTTTAATTTTTTTTTTAATTTTTCATAAACTTAGTACTATTTCTCTGGAGGATTTTCCGAATTCTGGACAAACTAATGTAGTTGACAG
Organism: Panzeria rudis; assembly: GCA_956483635.1. Lineage (NCBI taxonomy): Eukaryota > Metazoa > Arthropoda > Insecta > Diptera > Tachinidae > Panzeria > Panzeria rudis. Next base: position 59,311,809 of record OY101450.1, read on the forward strand.
GATGAGATATACCGTATTTTGAAGGTAGTCCATCCTGTTATTTTACTATTTTAACAAGAATCCGGAGAAATAAATTTACCTATTTCTTTTAATTTTTTTAATATTTCATAAACTTAGTACTATTTCTCTGGAGGATTTTCCGAATTCTGGACAAACTAATGTAGTTGACAGGCTGAGATATACCGCATTTTGAATTTATTCTATCCTGTTATTTTACTGATTTAACCAGAATCCGGAGAAATCATTTTACCTGTTTTTTTAATTTTTTTAATATTTCATAAACTAACAGGATGAAATACCTTCAAAATGCGGTATATCTCATCCTGTCAACTACATTAGTTTGTCCACCATTCGGAAAATCCTCTAGAGAAATAGTACTAAGTTTATGAAAAATTAAAAAAATTAAAAAAATAGGTAAAATTATTTCTCCGGATTCTGGTTAAAACAGTAAAATAACAGGATAGAATACCTTAAAAATGCGGTATATCTCATCCTGTCAACTACATTGGTTTGTCCAGAATTCGGAATATCCGCCAGAGAAATAGTACTAAGTTTATGAAAAATTAAAAATATTAAAAAAATAGGTATAATTATTTCTCCGGATTTTGGTTAAAACAGTAAAATAACAGGATGGAATACCTTCAAAATGCGGTATATCTCATCCTGTCAACTGTATTATCTTTTAAGGAATGCCTCTAGCCATGTTCTTTATTATTTCAATGTTGCCATAATATACAATAATACAATATGGAATATTACTATATAAATACAACTAAGTATGCACAATGGGCTATAATATAAATTAAGTATACAACATCTTCCTTTGTTGGGATCAAATTATACAAACTATTAATTCTAAGTTAATTTAAGATGGTTTTGGAATTAATTAAAATAAAATGCTTATACTAGTATCAATTACAAAATAAGTTGTTATTCTAAAATTTATAAATTTAATTTTTGTGGTTCTTTCACAATTCTACCACTTTTTGTTACATAGATATTATCATTTCTTCTTTCTTTAATTTCAACATTTGGTTTGTTTGAAATTTCAACATTTGGTTCATTTGAAAACTTTACATTTATATCGCTCATTACACTTCTATCTGTATAATTGTTTTGAGTTATTCATCATCGTGACTTTCATTTAATTCATTTTCTAAAGATGGTCTGATATGTTGTTGGTTTCTCCTGTATAAAATTTCATTATTATCTTTAATTAAAAATGATCATGGTTCCTTACAATTGTCTACTATGCGTCCCGGAGACCAACTGCTTGTAGGCGTTTTCTTAAATATAACTTTATCACCTTTTGTAACGGGTTTAGATTTTTTAGCTCTTTGATTGTAGTAATCAGAATATTTTTGAATGCTTGCATCTAATTTTTTCTTGTATTCTTTTTGATTGACAACTTTCGGCTCAAGATTTTTTGTAATGGATGGAATTTTTGTTCTGAGCGACCTCGACATAAGCAATTCTGCAGGACTAGGCAAATTACCCTTAGGTGTAGTCCTGTAATGCAGCAGTGCTATATAAGGGTCTGACTTACTTTCCTGAGATTTCAAGAATAATTTTTTAATTATCTGAATTGAGCGTTCGGCTAAGCCATTAGATCTAGGTAGATATGGGCTGGACGTCTTGTGATCAATTTCCCAATTTTCATAAAATGCTTTGAAGTCTTTAGAATTGAATGGGGGTCCATTATCTGTTATTAAAATATGTGGAATTCCATGTCTTGAGAATACTGATTTTAATTTGAGTATTAGTTGTGAGCTATTATATCCAGAACTTAAGGATTCAATTTCAATATATTTTGAAAAATAATCAACCACCAACAAATACATATTTTTGTTAAATTCAAACAGATCACATCCTAATTTAAACCATGGTAAATCAATTATTTCATGTGGTAAAATTTCTGGTTTTGGGTTTGAATTTTGATACCGCATACAGGTTTCGCAGTTTGTGACAATATTTTCAATATCATTATATATGTTTGGCCAATAAATTGATTGACGAGCTAAATCTTTGCATCTCTGAATTCCTAAATGTCCTTCATGAATTTTATTTAAAATAGATTTGCGCAAGCTATTTGGTATTAGGAGTTGGTGATTTTTTAACAAAATATCGTTTAAAACAGATATGTCGTCCTTAATTTTAAAGTAAGGCATTACATCCTTATCTACATTTTTCTTATTGCTTGGCCAACCCTGTTCTACATATTCATATATTTTCTTGAAAGTAGCATCCCTTTTTGAATGCTCTTTTGCCTTATCTATTTCTGAAAAAGGTATTTCTAAATGTGATGCTATAAAATTACAATGTAATGAGATTTCTTTATCCATTTCTGTAAATTTAGTTCCAGTTATTGGAGCTCTTGGTAGAGTATCAGCAATATGTAAATGCTTGCCTGGTTTATAGAAAACTGATAAATTATAACTTTGTAGACGTAACATGAACCTTTGCAGTCGTGCTGGAATTTTAAATAAAGGTTTGTTAAATAAACTAACAAGAGGCTTATGGTCAGTTTCCACTAAAACTTTTGAACCATAAACAAATTGATGAAATTTTTTACACCCAAAGAGTATAGCAAACAGTTCTTTTTCTATTTGAGCATATCTTTGTTGGGCATCCGTTAACTTCACCGACGCGTATGCAATGGGATGTTTGTCATGCATGATGGTAGCACCTAGTGCCAATTTTGACGCATCTACTGACAAAGTTATTTCCTTATTAGGGTCAAAATATGTTAGGACTGGAGACTTAGTAATCTCGTGCTTCAGATTTTCAAATTCGCAATCATGACTAGAGGACCAATGCCACTGAATTTCTTTCTTCAAAAGATCTCGCAAATTTTTATTTTTCGAAGACAGATTTTCTATAAATGGACCTAGGTAAGTAATCATGCCAAGGAAACGTTGTAATTCCTTAACATTATCTGGTTTAGGCATATTGACAATTGAATTAATTTCCACATCTGGTCTAATACCAGATTTATCAAAAACATGTCCTAGAAACTTTATTTCAGTCTGCAGTAATTTGCATTTGGTTCTATTAAATTTTAAACCAACCTCTTTGGCCCTTTGAAAAACTTTTTCTAATATTTGGAAATGTTCTTCTTTTGTGGCCGAATGTATTAAAAAATCGTCTATATATATGATTAAGCCTGAAATATCACCAAATAATTTTACCATCTCGGCATAAAAAATTTCAGGTGCCGCATTTATACCAAAAGGCAATCTTAGAAATCGGTAACGGCCAAATGGCGTATTAAAAGTACATAATCTAGAGGATTTTTCATTTAGGGGAATCATCCAGAATCCACTGTTGGCGTCTAGTGACGAAAAATAATTAGAGCCATTCAATAGAGCTTTACAGTCCTCAATGTTTGGAAACGGAAAATGTGGGCGTAGTATGGCTTTGTTTAAGTTCCTTGGATCTAAACAAAGTCTTAGACTACCATTAGGTTTCGATACTAAGACAATAGAACTCACCCCTTCCGTTGGCTCACTAATTTGTTTAATGACATTTAAATCAGACATTCTTTTTAATTCGGCTTTTAATTTATCGTGTAATTTAAACGGAATTTTGCGCGGTGGATCTACTATGAGCGAAACATTCTCAAGTATTTTCAAATTGCATTTAGTTTGCAAGAGACCAAGACCATTGAAAACATCAATTTATTTTTCAACTAGTTTATTGACCGATATGAAATTTACATTTTTTACTAAATCTAAATGAACGGCAGATTCAAGACCAATTATGTTTTTGCAATTAATATTAACAATATAAAATTTAATATTATAAGTTTTGTTCTGAAAACCTACTAATAAATTTACAACACCTGCAGCTTTTAGTTGCTCACCACTAAATGTAAAGATTTTTACATTAGTCTTTCTTACTAAGTGCTTTACATTTAAGAGCATTACAGTTTCAAGAGAAATGATATTGGCTTGTGCGCCAGTGTCTACTTGACAAAATATATTTTTGTTGTTTATCTTTACCTCTATCTTCCATTCCGCCACTGTTGTTGCTTTTCTGGAAAGCGCGCCAATAAATAAATTCTCTTCCTCTTCGTCTCTTTCATTTTCTCCTTCATTGGTATGCACATATTTTATGTATTTTTTGCTGAAAAAACACATTTTTTCAAAATGGCCACTTTTTCCGCAATTGTGGCACTTTTCTCCTAATGCCGGACACTTGCTTCGATGTATTTGGCCGCATTTTGTACAGTTGATCTGCTTATTTGCCTGTTTCATCTTGTATTCATTTTTTCTGATGTAGTTTATAGTAGGCTCGGTTTCATCTATTGATTGTACTGATTTTGCATTTTCCTTGGCTGCTGCCATATTTTTCGCAATGTCAATTGCTTTGTCGAGCGCAATACCACCTTCCGATAACAGCCTTTCTCTTATGTTTCCTATTTTTGTAGACCACAAGTGAAGACGTCTCTTACTAAACTTTCACGTAGGGAACCGAATTCACAACTCAGACTGAGATTTTTTAAAAGCGTCACATAATCCTCAATCGTCTGTTCTGGCTGTTGCTGACACATAAAAAATTTGTGCCTTTCCATAGCAATGTTCAGTTTTGGGGTAAAATATGAGTCAAACGCGAACACAAGCTCTTCATATTTTACTGTATCAACATCCTTGTTGAAGGAATAAAAAATATCCAGCGCACCGCTTCCAAGGTGGTGAAGCAAAAGCGCTACCTTACGTTGATCAGAAGCTTCTTCAAGGTTTGACGCTCTTACAAAAATTTTGAATTGGGTCAACCACATCCTCCACTCTCTGGCCATATTAGTTGCCTTTAGATTTATTTGAGGCAGTGTAGCATTAAATATTTGACCACTTGCTTCATTTTTTGCACATACATCAACTTTTGTCGCCATTTTATGAACTTAATTTAAATTTTATGTTCTGTTGTATGTATGTATTTATTATGTATATAATAAAACAAGTTTTTCTTTTAATTTTCTTTACTTTGTTTTTATATTTTATTTAAACAATTCCAATAATTTTATTTAATTTAAGTTTTAATATAATTTGCTTCTTTAACAAATTCAATAGCCAACACACTTCTGACACCATGTATTATCTTTTAAGGAATGCCTCTAGCCATGTTCTTTATTATTTCAATGTTGCCATAATATACAATAATACAATATTGAATATTACTATATAAATACAACTAAGTATGCACAATGGGCTATAATATAAATTAAGTATACAACTAGATTAGTCAACTAGATTAGTTTGTCCAGAATTCGGGAAATCCTCCAGAGAAATAGTACTAAACTTATTAAATATTAAAAAAATTAAAAAAAATAGGTAAAATTCTTTCTCCGGATTCTGGTTAAAACAGTATAATAACAGGATGGAATACCTTCAAAATGCGGTATATCTCATCCTGTCAACTACATTAGTTTGTCCAGAATTCGGAAAATCCTCCAGAGAAATAGTACTAAGGTTATGAAATATTAAAAAAATTAAAAATAATAGGTAAAATTATTTCTCCGGATTCTAGTTAAAACAGTAAAATAACAAGATGGAATACATTCAAAAAGCGGTATATCTCTCCTGTCAACTACATTAGTTTGTCCAGAATTCGGAAAATCCTCCAGAGAAATAGTACTAAGTTTATGAAAAATTTAAAATGTTAAAAAAATAGGTAAAATTATTTCTCCGGATTCTGATTAAAACAGTAAAATAACAGGACGGAATACTTTCAAAATGCGGTATTTCTCATCCTGTCAACTACATTAGTTTGTCCCGAATTCGGAAAATCCTCCAGAGAAATAGTACTAAGTTTATGAAAAATTAAAAAAAATTAAAAAAATAGGTAAAATTATTTATCCGGATTCTGGTTAAAACAGTAAAATAACAGGATGGAATACCTTCAAAATGCGGTATATCTCATCCTGTAAACTCCATTAGTTTGTCCAGAATTAGGAAAATCCTCCAGAGAAATAGTACTAAGTTTATGAAATATTAAAAAAATTAAAAAAAATAGGTAAAATTATTTCTCCGGATTTTGGTTAAAACAGTAAAATAACAGGATGGAATACCTTCAAAATGCGGTATATCTCATCCTGTCAACTAGATTAGGTTGCCCAGAATTCGGAAAATCCTCCAGAGAAATAGTACTAAGTTTATGAAAAATTTAAAAAATAGGTAAAATTATTTCTCCGGATTCTGATTAAAACAGTAAAATAACAGGATGGAATACCTTCAAAATGCGGTATATCTCATCCTGTCAACTACATTAGTTTGTCAATAATTCGGAAAATCCTCCAGAGAAATAGTACTAAGTTTATGAAAAATTAAAAAAAAATAGGTAAAATTATTTCTCCGGATTCTGGTTAAAACAGTAAAATAACAGGATGGAATACCTTCAAAATGCGGTATATCTCATCCTGTCAACTACATTGGTTTGTCCAGAATTCGGAAAATCCTCCAGAGAAATAGTACTAAGCTTATGAAAAATTAAAAATATAAAAAAAATAGGTAAAATTATTTATCCGGATTCTGGTTAAAACAGTAAAATAATAGTATGGAATACCTTCAAAATGCGGTATATCTCATCCTGTCAACTACATTAGTTTGTCCACCATTCGGAAAATCCTCTAGAGTAATAGTACTAAGTTTATGAAAAATTAAAAAAATAGGTAAAATTATTTCTCCATGTTCTTTATTATTTCAATGTTGCCATAATATACAATAATACAATATGGAATATTACTATATAAATACAACTAAGTATGCACAATGGGCTATAATATAAATTAAGTATACAACATCTTCCTTTGTTGGGATCAAATTATACAAACTATTAATTCTAAGTTAATTTAAGATGGTTTTGGAATTAATTAAAATAAAATGCTTATACTAGTATCAATTACAAAATAAGTTGTTATTCTAAAATTTATAAATTTAATTTTTGTGGTTCTTTCACAATTCTACCACTTTTTGTTACATAGATATTATCATTTCTTCTTTCTTTAATTTCAACATTTGGTTTGTTTGAAATTTCAACATTTGGTTCATTTGAAAACTTTACATTTATATCGCTCATTACACTTCTATCTGTATAATTGGTTTTGAGTTATTCATCACCGTGACTTTCATTTAATTCATTTTCTAAAGATGGTCTGATATGTTGTTGGTTTCTCCTGTATAAAATTTCATTATTATCTTTAATTAAAAATGATCATGGTTCCTTACAATTGTCTACTATGCGTCCCGGAGACCAACTGCTTGTAGGCGTTTTCTTAAATATAACTTTATCACCTTTTGTAACGGGTTTAGATTTTTTAGCTCTTTGATTGTAGTAATCAGAATATTTTTGAATGCTTGCATCTAATTTTTTCTTGTATTCTTTTTGATTGACAACTTTCGGCTCAAGATTTTTTGTAATGGATGGAATTTTTGTTCTGAGCGACCTCGACATAAGCAATTCTGCAGGACTAGGCAAATTACCCTTAGGTGTAGTCCTGTAATGCAGCAGTGCTATATAAGGGTCTGACTTACTTTCCTGAGATTTCAAGAATAATTTTTTAATTATCTGAATTGAGCGTTCGGCTAAGCCATTAGATCTAGGTAGATATGGGCTGGACGTCTTGTGATCAATTTCCCAATTTTCACAAAATGCTTTGAAGTCTTTAGAATTGAATGGGGGTCCATTATCTGTTATTAAAATATGTGGAATTCCATGTCTTGAGAATACTGATTTTAATTTGAGTATTAGTTGTGAGCTATTATATCCAGAACTTAAGGATTCAATTTCAATATATTTTGAAAAATAATCAACCACCAACAAATACATATTTTTGTTAAATTCAAACAGATCACATCCTAATTTAAACCATGGTAAATCAATTATTTCATGTGGTAAAATTTCTGGTTTTGGGTTTGAATTTTGATACCGCATACAGGTTTCGCAGTTTGTGACAATATTTTCAATATCATTATATATGTTTGGCCAATAAATTGATTGACGAGCTAAATCTTTGCATCTCTGAATTCCTAAATGTCCTTCATGAATTTTATTTAAAATAGATTTGCGCAAGCTATTTGGTATTAGGAGTTGGTGATTTTTTAACAAAATATCGTTTAAAACAGATATGTCGTCCTTAATTTTAAAGTAAGGCATTACATCCTTATCTACATTTTTCTTATTGCTTGGCCAACCCTGTTCTACATATTCATATATTTTCTTGAAAGTAGCATCCCTTTTTGAATGCTCTTTTGCCTTATCTATTTCTGAAAAAGGTATTTCTAAATGTGATGCTATAAAATTACAATGTAATGAGATTTCTTTATCCATTTCTGTAAATTTAGTTCCAGTTATTGGAGCTCTTGGTAGAGTATCAGCAATATGTAAATGCTTGCCTGGTTTATAGAAAACTGATAAATTATAACTTTGTAGACGTAACATGAACCTTTGCAGTCGTGCTGGAATTTTAAATAAAGGTTTGTTAAATAAACTAACAAGAGGCTTATGGTCAGTTTCCACTAAAACTTTTGAACCATAAACAAATTGATGAAATTTTTTACACCCAAAGAGTATAGCAAACAGTTCTTTTTCTATTTGAGCATATCTTTGTTGGGCATCCGTTAACTTCACCGACGCGTATGCAATGGGATGTTTGTCATGCATGATGGTAGCACCTAGTGCCAATTTTGACGCATCTACTGACAAAGTTATTTCCTTATTAGGGTCAAAATATGTTAGGACTGGAGACTTAGTAATCTCGTGCTTCAGATTTTCAAATTCGCAATCATGACTAGAGGACCAATGCCACTGAATTTCTTTCTTCAAAAGATCTCGCAAATTTTTATTTTTCGAAGACAGATTTTCTATAAATGGACCTAGGTAAGTAATCATGCCAAGGAAACGTTGTAATTCCTTAACATTATCTGGTTTAGGCATATTGACAATTGAATTAATTTCCACATCTGGTCTAATACCAGATTTATCAAAAACATGTCCTAGAAACTTTATTTCAGTCTGCAGTAATTTGCATTTGGTTCTATTAAATTTTAAACCAACCTCTTTGGCCCTTTGAAAAACTTTTTCTAATATTTGGAAATGTTCTTCTTTTGTGGCCGAATGTATTAAAAAATCGTCTATATATATGATTAAGCCTGAAATATCACCAAATAATTTTACCATCTCGGCATAAAAAATTTCAGGTGCCGCATTTATACCAAAAGGCAATCTTAGAAATCGGTAACGGCCAAATGGCGTATTAAAAGTACATAATCTAGAGGATTTTTCATTTAGGGGAATCATCCAGAATCCACTGTTGGCGTCTAGTGACGAAAAATAATTAGAGCCATTCAATAGAGCTTTACAGTCCTCAATGTTTGGAAACGGAAAATGTGGGCGTAGTATGGCTTTGTTTAAGTTCCTTGGATCTAAACAAAGTCTTAGACTACCATTAGGTTTCGATACTAAGACAATAGAACTCACCCCTTCCGTTGGCTCACTAATTTGTTTAATGACATTTAAATCAGACATTCTTTTTAATTCGGCTTTTAATTTATCGTGTAATTTAAACGGAATTTTGCGCGGTGGATCTACTATGAGCGAAACATTCTCAAGTATTTTCAAATTGCATTTAGTTTGCAAGAGACCAAGACCATTGAAAACATCAATTTATTTTTCAACTAGTTTATTGACCGATATGAAATTTACATTTTTTACTAAATCTAAATGAACGGCAGATTCAAGACCAATTATGTTTTTGCAATTAATATTAACAATATAAAATTTAATATTATAAGTTTTGTTCTGAAAACCTACTAATAAATTTACAACACCTGCAGCTTTTAGTTGCTCACCACTAAATGTAAAGATTTTTACATTAGTCTTTCTTACTAAGTGCTTTACATTTAAGAGCATTACAGTTTCAAGAGAAATGATATTGGCTTGTGCACCAGTGTCTACTTGACAAAATATATTTTTGTTGTTTATCTTTACCTCTATCTTCCATTCCGCCACTGTTGTTGCTTTTCTGGAAAGCGCGCCAATAAATAAATTCTCTTCCTCTTCGTCTCTTTCATTTTCTCCTTCATTGGTATGCACATATTTTATGTATTTTTTGCTGAAAAAACACATTTTTTCAAAATGGCCACTTTTTCCGCAATTGTGGCACTTTTCTCCTAATGCCGGACACTTGCTTCGATGTATTTGGCCGCATTTTGTACAGTTGATCTGCTTATTTGCCTGTTTCATCTTGTATTCATTTTTTCTGATGTAGTTTATAGTAGGCTCGGTTTCATCTATTGATTGTACTGATTTTGCATTTTCCTTGGCTGCTGCCATATTTTTCGCAATGTCAATTGCTTTGTCGAGCGCAATACCACCTTCCGATAACAGCCTTTCTCTTATGTTTCCTATTTTTGTAGACCACAAGTGAAGACGTCTCTTACTAAACTTTCACGTAGGGAACCGAATTCACAACTCAGACTGAGATTTTTTAAAAGCGTCACATAATCCTCAATCGTCTGTTCTGGCTGTTGCTGACACATAAAAAATTTGTGCCTTTCCATAGCAATGTTCAGTTTTGGGGTAAAATATGAGTCAAACGCGAACACAAGCTCTTCATATTTTACTGTATCAACATCCTTGTTGAAGGAATAAAAAATATCCAGCGCACCGCTTCCAAGGTGGTGAAGCAAAAGCGCTACCTTACGTTGATCAGAAGCTTCTTCAAGGTTTGACGCTCTTACAAAAATTTTGAATTGGGTCAACCACATCCTCCACTCTCTGGCCATATTAGTTGCCTTTAGATTTATTTGAGGCAGTGTAGCATTAAATATTTGACCACTTGCTTCATTTTTTGCACATACATCAACTTTTGTCGCCATTTTATGAACTTAATTTAAATTTTATGTTCTGTTGTATGTATGTATTTATTATGTATATAATAAAACAAGTTTTTCTTTTAATTTTCTTTACTTTGTTTTTATATTTTATTTAAACAATTCCAATAATTTTATTTAATTTAAGTTTTAATATAATTTGCTTCTTTAACAAATTCAATAGCCAACACACTTCTGACACCATGTATTATCTTTTAAGGAATGCCTCTAGCCATGTTCTTTATTATTTCAATGTTGCCATAATATACAATAATACAATATTGAATATTACTATATAAATACAACTAAGTATGCACAATGGGCTATAATATAAATTAAGTATACAACTAGATTAGTCAACTAGATTAGTTTGTCCAGAATTCGGGAAATCCTCCAGAGAAATAGTACTAAACTTATTAAATATTAAAAAAATTAAAAAAAATAGGTAAAATTATTTCTCCGGATTCTGGTTAAAACAGTATAATAACAGGATGGAATACCTTCAAAATGCGGTATATCTCATCCTGTCAACTACATTAGTTTGTCCAGAATTCGGAAAATCCTCCAGAGAAATAGTACTAAGGTTATGAAATATTAAAAAAATTAAAAATAATAGGTAAAATTATTTCTCCGGATTCTAGTTAAAACAGTAAAATAACAAGATGGAATACATTCAAAAAGCGGTATATCTCTCCTGTCAACTACATTAGTTTGTCCAGAATTCGGAAAATCCTCCAGAGAAATAGTACTAAGTTTATGAAAAATTTAAAATGTTAAAAAAATAGGTAAAATTATTTCTCCGGATTCTGATTAAAACAGTAAAATAACAGGACGGAATACTTTCAAAATGCGGTATTTCTCATCCTGTCAACTACATTAGTTTGTCCCGAATTCGGAAAATCCTCCAGAGAAATAGTACTAAGTTTATGAAAAATTAAAAAAAATTAAAAAAATAGGTAAAATTATTTATCCGGATTCTGGTTAAAACAGTAAAATAACAGGATGGAATACCTTCAAAATGCGGTATATCTCATCCTGTAAACTCCATTAGTTTGTCCAGAATTAGGAAAATCCTCCAGAGAAATAGTACTAAGTTTATGAAATATTAAAAAAATTAAAAAAAATAGGTAAAATTATTTCTCCGGATTTTGGTTAAAACAGTAAAATAACAGGATGGAATACCTTCAAAATGCGGTATATCTCATCCTGTCAACTAGATTAGGTTGCCCAGAATTCGGAAAATCCTCCAGAGAAATAGTACTAAGTTTATGAAAAATTTAAAAAATAGGTAAAATTATTTCTCCGGATTCTGATTAAAACAGTAAAATAACAGGATGGAATACCTTCAAAATGCGGTATATCTCATCCTGTCAACTACATTAGTTTGTCAATAATTCGGAAAATCCTCCAGAGAAATAGTACTAAGTTTATGAAAAATTAAAAAAAAAATAGGTAAAATTATTTCTCCGGATTCTGGTTAAAACAGTAAAATAACAGGATGGAATACCTTCAAAATGCGGTATATCTCATCCTGTCAACTACATTGGTTTGTCCAGAATTCGGAAAATCCTCCAGAGAAATAGTACTAAGCTTATGAAAAATTAAAAATATAAAAAAAATAGGTAAAATTATTTATCCGGATTCTGGTTAAAACAGTAAAATAATAGTATGGAATACCTTCAAAATGCGGTATATCTCATCCTGTCAACTACATTAGTTTGTCCACCATTCGGAAAATCCTCTAGAGTAATAGTACTAAGTTTATGAAAAATTAAAAAAATAGGTAAAATTATTTCTCCATGTTCTTTATTATTTCAATGTTGCCATAATATACAATAATACAATATGGAATATTACTATATAAATACAACTAAGTATGCACAATGGGCTATAATATAAATTAAGTATACAACATCTTCCTTTGTTGGGATCAAATTATACAAACTATTAATTCTAAGTTAATTTAAGATGGTTTTGGAATTAATTAAAATAAAATGCTTATACTAGTATCAATTACAAAATAAGTTGTTATTCTAAAATTTATAAATTTAATTTTTGTGGTTCTTTCACAATTCTACCACTTTTTGTTACATAGATATTATCATTTCTTCTTTCTTTAATTTCAACATTTGGTTTGTTTGAAATTTCAACATTTGGTTCATTTGAAAACTTTACATTTATATCGCTCATTACACTTCTATCTGTATAATTGGTTTTGAGTTATTCATCACCGTGACTTTCATTTAATTCATTTTCTAAAGATGGTCTGATATGTTGTTGGTTTCTCCTGTATAAAATTTCATTATTATCTTTAATTAAAAATGATCATGGTTCCTTACAATTGTCTACTATGCGTCCCGGAGACCAACTGCTTGTAGGCGTTTTCTTAAATATAACTTTATCACCTTTTGTAACGGGTTTAGATTTTTTAGCTCTTTGATTGTAGTAATCAGAATATTTTTGAATGCTTGCATCTAATTTTTTCTTGTATTCTTTTTGATTGACAACTTTCGGCTCAAGATTTTTTGTAATGGATGGAATTTTTGTTCTGAGCGACCTCGACATAAGCAATTCTGCAGGACTAGGCAAATTACCCTTAGGTGTAGTCCTGTAATGCAGCAGTGCTATATAAGGGTCTGACTTACTTTCCTGAGATTTCAAGAATAATTTTTTAATTATCTGAATTGAGCGTTCGGCTAAGCCATTAGATCTAGGTAGATATGGGCTGGACGTCTTGTGATCAATTTCCCAATTTTCACAAAATGCTTTGAAGTCTTTAGAATTGAATGGGGGTCCATTATCTGTTATTAAAATATGTGGAATTCCATGTCTTGAGAATACTGATTTTAATTTGAGTATTAGTTGTGAGCTATTATATCCAGAACTTAAGGATTCAATTTCAATATATTTTGAAAAATAATCAACCACCAACAAATACATATTTTTGTTAAATTCAAACAGATCACATCCTAATTTAAACCATGGTAAATCAATTATTTCATGTGGTAAAATTTCTGGTTTTGGGTTTGAATTTTGATACCGCATACAGGTTTCGCAGTTTGTGACAATATTTTCAATATCATTATATATGTTTGGCCAATAAATTGATTGACGAGCTAAATCTTTGCATCTCTGAATTCCTAAATGTCCTTCATGAATTTTATTTAAAATAGATTTGCGCAAGCTATTTGGTATTAGGAGTTGGTGATTTTTTAACAAAATATCGTTTAAAACAGATATGTCGTCCTTAATTTTAAAGTAAGGCATTACATCCTTATCTACATTTTTCTTATTGCTTGGCCAACCCTGTTCTACATATTCATATATTTTCTTGAAAGTAGCATCCCTTTTTGAATGCTCTTTTGCCTTATCTATTTCTGAAAAAGGTATTTCTAAATGTGATGCTATAAAATTACAATGTAATGAGATTTCTTTATCCATTTCTGTAAATTTAGTTCCAGTTATTGGAGCTCTTGGTAGAGTATCAGCAATATGTAAATGCTTGCCTGGTTTATAGAAAACTGATAAATTATAACTTTGTAGACGTAACATGAACCTTTGCAGTCGTGCTGGAATTTTAAATAAAGGTTTGTTAAATAAACTAACAAGAGGCTTATGGTCAGTTTCCACTAAAACTTTTGAACCATAAACAAATTGATGAAATTTTTTACACCCAAAGAGTATAGCAAACAGTTCTTTTTCTATTTGAGCATATCTTTGTTGGGCATCCGTTAACTTCACCGACGCGTATGCAATGGGATGTTTGTCATGCATGATGGTAGCACCTAGTGCCAATTTTGACGCATCTACTGACAAAGTTATTTCCTTATTAGGGTCAAAATATGTTAGGACTGGAGACTTAGTAATCTCGTGCTTCAGATTTTCAAATTCGCAATCATGACTAGAGGACCAATGCCACTGAATTTCTTTCTTCAAAAGATCTCGCAAATTTTTATTTTTCGAAGACAGATTTTCTATAAATGGACCTAGGTAAGTAATCATGCCAAGGAAACGTTGTAATTCCTTAACATTATCTGGTTTAGGCATATTGACAATTGAATTAATTTCCACATCTGGTCTAATACCAGATTTATCAAAAACATGTCCTAGAAACTTTATTTCAGTCTGCAGTAATTTGCATTTGGTTCTATTAAATTTTAAACCAACCTCTTTGGCCCTTTGAAAAACTTTTTCTAATATTTGGAAATGTTCTTCTTTTGTGGCCGAATGTATTAAAAAATCGTCTATATATATGATTAAGCCTGAAATATCACCAAATAATTTTACCATCTCGGCATAAAAAATTTCAGGTGCCGCATTTATACCAAAAGGCAATCTTAGAAATCGGTAACGGCCAAATGGCGTATTAAAAGTACATAATCTAGAGGATTTTTCATTTAGGGGAATCATCCAGAATCCACTGTTGGCGTCTAGTGACGAAAAATAATTAGAGCCATTCAATAGAGCTTTACAGTCCTCAATGTTTGGAAACGGAAAATGTGGGCGTAGTATGGCTTTGTTTAAGTTCCTTGGATCTAAACAAAGTCTTAGACTACCATTAGGTTTCGATACTAAGACAATAGAACTCACCCCTTCCGTTGGCTCACTAATTTGTTTAATGACATTTAAATCAGACATTCTTTTTAATTCGGCTTTTAATTTATCGTGTAATTTAAACGGAATTTTGCGCGGTGGATCTACTATGAGCGAAACATTCTCAAGTATTTTCAAATTGCATTTAGTTTGCAAGAGACCAAGACCATTGAAAACATCAATTTATTTTTCAACTAGTTTATTGACCGATATGAAATTTACATTTTTTACTAAATCTAAATGAACGGCAGATTCAAGACCAATTATGTTTTTGCAATTAATATTAACAATATAAAATTTAATATTATAAGTTTTGTTCTGAAAACCTACTAATAAATTTACAACACCTGCAGCTTTTAGTTGCTCACCACTAAATGTAAAGATTTTTACATTAGTCTTTCTTACTAAGTGCTTTACATTTAAGAGCATTACAGTTTCAAGAGAAATGATATTGGCTTGTGCACCAGTGTCTACTTGACAAAATATATTTTTGTTGTTTATCTTTACCTCTATCTTCCATTCCGCCACTGTTGTTGCTTTTCTGGAAAGCGCGCCAATAAATAAATTCTCTTCCTCTTCGTCTCTTTCATTTTCTCCTTCATTGGTATGCACATATTTTATGTATTTTTTGCTGAAAAAACACATTTTTTCAAAATGGCCACTTTTTCCGCAATTGTGGCACTTTTCTCCTAATGCCGGACACTTGCTTCGATGTATTTGGCCGCATTTTGTACAGTTGATCTGCTTATTTGCCTGTTTCATCTTGTATTCATTTTTTCTGATGTAGTTTATAGTAGGCTCGGTTTCATCTATTGATTGTACTGATTTTGCATTTTCCTTGGCTGCTGCCATATTTTTCGCAATGTCAATTGCTTTGTCGAGCGCAATACCACCTTCCGATAACAGCCTTTCTCTTATGTTTCCTATTTTTGTAGACCACAAGTGAAGACGTCTCTTACTAAACTTTCACGTAGGGAACCGAATTCACAACTCAGACTGAGATTTTTTAAAAGCGTCACATAATCCTCAATCGTCTGTTCTGGCTGTTGCTGACACATAAAAAATTTGTGCCTTTCCATAGCAATGTTCAGTTTTGGGGTAAAATATGAGTCAAACGCGAACACAAGCTCTTCATATTTTACTGTATCAACATCCTTGTTGAAGGAATAAAAAATATCCAGCGCACCGCTTCCAAGGTGGTGAAGCAAAAGCGCTACCTTACGTTGATCAGAAGCTTCTTCAAGGTTTGACGCTCTTACAAAAATTTTGAATTGGGTCAACCACATCCTCCACTCTCTGGCCATATTAGTTGCCTTTAGATTTATTTGAGGCAGTGTAGCATTAAATATTTGACCACTTGCTTCATTTTTTGCACATACATCAACTTTTGTCGCCATTTTATGAACTTAATTTAAATTTTATGTTCTGTTGTATGTATGTATTTATTATGTATATAATAAAACAAGTTTTTCTTTTAATTTTCTTTACTTTGTTTTTATATTTTATTTAAACAATTCCAATAATTTTATTTAATTTAAGTTTTAATATAATTTGCTTCTTTAACAAATTCAATAGCCAACACACTTCTGACACCATGTATTATCTTTTAAGGAATGCCTCTAGCCATGTTCTTTATTATTTCAATGTTGCCATAATATACAATAATACAATATTGAATATTACTATATAAATACAACTAAGTATGCACAATGGGCTATAATATAAATTAAGTATACAACTAGATTAGTCAACTAGATTAGTTTGTCCAGAATTCGCGAAATCCTCCAGAGAAATAGTACTAAACTTATTAAATATTAAAAAAATTAAAAAAAATAGGTAAAATTATTTCTCCGGATTCTGGTTAAAACAGTATAATAACAGGATGGAATACCTTCAAAATGCGGTATATCTCATCCTGTCAACTACATTAGTTTGTCCAGAATTCGGAAAATCCTCCAGAGAAATAGTACTAAGGTTATGAAATATTAAAAAAATTAAAAATAATAGGTAAAATTATTTCTCCGGATTCTAGTTAAAACAGTAAAATAACAAGATGGAATACATTCAAAAAGCGGTATATCTCTCCTGTCAACTACATTAGTTTGTCCAGAATTCGGAAAATCCTCCAGAGAAATAGTACTAAGTTTATGAAAAATTTAAAATGTTAAAAAAATAGGTAAAATTATTTCTCCGGATTCTGATTAAAACAGTAAAATAACAGGACGGAATACTTTCAAAATGCGGTATTTCTCATCCTGTCAACTACATTAGTTTGTCCCGAATTCGGAAAATCCTCCAGAGAAATAGTACTAAGTTTATGAAAAATTAAAAAAAATTAAAAAAATAGGTAAAATTATTTATCCGGATTCTGGTTAAAACAGTAAAATAACAGGATGGAATACCTTCAAAATGCGGTATATCTCATCCTGTAAACTCCATTAGTTTGTCCAGAATTAGGAAAATCCTCCAGAGAAATAGTACTAAGTTTATGAAATATTAAAAAAATTAAAAAAAATAGGTAAAATTATTTCTCCGGATTTTGGTTAAAACAGTAAAATAACAGGATGGAATACCTTCAAAATGCGGTATATCTCATCCTGTCAACTAGATTAGGTTGCCCAGAATTCGGAAAATCCTCCAGAGAAATAGTACTAAGTTTATGAAAAATTTAAAAAATAGGTAAAATTATTTCTCCGGATTCTGATTAAAACAGTAAAATAACAGGATGGAATACCTTCAAAATGCGGTATATCTCATCCTGTCAACTACATTAGTTTGTCAATAATTCGGAAAATCCTCCAGAGAAATAGTACTAAGTTTATGAAAAATTAAAAAAAATAGGTAAAATTATTTCTCCGGATTCTGGTTAAAACAGTAAAATAACAGGATGGAATACCTTCAAAATGCGGTATATCTCATCCTGTCAACTACATTGGTTTGTCCAGAATTCGGAAAATCCTCCAGAGAAATAGTACTAAGCTTATGAAAAATTAAAAATATAAAAAAAATAGGTAAAATTATTTATCCGGATTCTGGTTAAAACAGTAAAATAATAGTATGGAATACCTTCAAAATGCGGTATATCTCATCCTGTCAACTACATTAGTTTGTCCACCATTCGGAAAATCCTCTAGAGTAATAGTACTAAGTTTATGAAAAATTAAAAAAATAGGTAAAATTATTTCTCCGGATTCTGGTTAAAACAGTAAAATAACAGGATAGAATACCTTCAAAATGCGGTATATCTCATCCTGTCAACTACATTGGTTTGTCCAGAATTCGGAAAATCCGGCAGAGAAATAGTACTAAGTTTATGAAAAATTAAAAATATTAAAAAAATAGGTAAAATTATTTCTCCGGATTTTGGTTAAAACAGTAAAATAACAGGATGGAATACCTTCAAAATGCGGTATATCTCATCCTATCAACTAGATTAGTTTGTCCAGAATTCGGAAAATCCTCGAGAGAAATAGTACTAAGATTATGAAATATTAAAAAATTAAAAAAAATAGGTAAAATTATTTCTCCGGACTCTGGTCAAAACAGTAAAATAACAGGATGGACCTTCAAAATGCGGTATATTTCATCCTGTCAACTACGTTAGTTTGTCCAGAATTCGGAAAATCCTCCAGAGAAATAGTACTAAGGTTATGAAATATTAAAAAAATTAAAAATAATAGGTAAAATTATTTCTCCGGATTCTGGTTAATCAGTAAAGTAACAAGATGGAATACCTTCAAAATGCGGTATATCTCATCCTGTCAACTACATTAGTTTGTCCAGAATTCGGAAAATCCTCCAGAGAAATAGTACTAAGTATATGAAAAATTAAAAAAATTAAAAAAATAGGTAAAATTATTTCTCTGGATTCTGGTTAAAACAGTAAAATAACAGGATGGAATACCTTAAAACTGCGGTATATCTCATCCTGTCAACTACATTAGTTTGTCCAGAATTCGGAAAATCCTCCAGAGAGATAGTACTAAGTTTATGAAAAATTGAAAATGTTAAAAAAATAGGTAAAATTATTTCTCCGGATTCTGATTAAAACAGTAAAATAACAGGACGGAATACTTTCAAAATGCGGTATTTCTCATCCTGTCAACTACATTAGTTTGTCCCGAATTCGGAAAATCCTCCAGAGAAATAGTACTAAGTTTATGAAAAATTAATAAATAGGCAAAATTATTTATCCGGATTCTGGTTAAAACAGTAAAATAACAGGATGGAATACCTTCAAAATGCGGTATATCTCATCCTGTAAACTCCATTAGTTTGTCCAGAATTAGGAAAATCCTCCAGAGAAATAGTACTAAGTTTATGAAATATTAAAAAAATTAAAAAAATAGGTAAAATTATTTCTCCAGATTTTGGTTAAAACAGTAAAATAACAGGATGGAATACCTTAAAAATGCGGTATATCTCATCCTGTCAACTAGATTAGGTTGCCCAGAATTCGGAAAATCCTCCAGAGAAATAGTACTAAGTTTATGAAAAATTTAAAAAATAGGTAAAATTATTTCTCCGGATTCTGATTAAAACAGTAAAATAACAGGATGGAATACCTTCAAAATGCGGTATATCTCATCCTGTCAACTACATTAGTTTGTCCAGAATTAGGAAAATCCTCCAGAGAAATAGTACTAAGTTTATGAAATATTAAAAAAATTAAAAAAAATAGGTAAAATTATTTCTCCGGATTTTGGTTAAAACAGTAAAATAACAGGATGGAATACCTTCAAAATGCGGTATATCTCATCCTGTCAACTAGATTAGGTTGCCCAGAATTCGGAAAATCCTCCAGAGAAATAGTACTAAGTTTATGAAAAATTTAAAAAATAGGTAAAATTATTTCTCCGGATTCTGGTTAAAATAGTAAAATAACAGGATGGAATACCTTAAAACTGCGGTATATCTCATCCTGTCAACTACATTAGTTTGTCCAGAATTCGGAAAATCCTCGAGAGAAATAGTACTAAGATTATGAAATATTAAAAAATTAAAAAAAATAGGTAAAATTATTTCTCCGGATTCTGGTCAAAACAGTAAAATAACAGGATGGACCTTCAAAATGCGGTATATTTCATCCTGTCAACTACATTAGTTTGTCCAGAATTCGGAAAATCCTCCAGAGAAATAGTACTAAGGTTATGAAATATTAAAAAAATTAAAAATAATAGGTAAAATTATTTCTCCGGATTCTGGTTAATCAGTAAAGTAACAAGATGGAATACCTTCAAAATGCGGTATATCTCATCCTGTCAACTACATTAGTTTGTCCAGAATTCGGAAAATCCTCCAGAGAAATAGTACTAAGTATATGAAAAATTAAAAAAATTAAAAAAATAGGTAAAATTATTTCTCTGGATTCTGGTTAAAACAGTAAAATAACAGGATGGAATACCTTAAAACTGCGGTATATCTCATCCTGTCAACTACATTAGTTTGTCCAGAATTCGGAAAATCCTCCAGAGAGATAGTACTAAGTTTATGAAAAATTGAAAATGTTAAAAAAATAGGTAAAATTATTTCTCCGGATTCTGATTAAAACAGTAAAATAACAGGACGGAATACTTTCAAAATGCGGTATTTCTCATCCTGTCAACTACATTAGTTTGTCCCGAATTCGGAAAATCCTCCAGAGAAATAGTACTAAGTTTATGAAAAATTAAAAAATAGGCAAAATTATTTATCCGGATTCTGGTTAAAACAGTAAAATAACAGGATGGAATACCTTCAAAATGCGGTATATCTCATCCTGTAAACTCCATTAGTTTGTCCAGAATTAGGAAAATCCTCCAGAGAAATAGTACTAAGTTTATGAAATATTAAAAAAATTAAAAAAAATAGGTAAAATTATTTCTCCAGATTTTGGTTAAAACAGTAAAATAACAGGATGGAATACCTTAAAAATGCGGTATATCTCATCCTGTCAACTAGATTAGGTTGCCCAGAATTCGGAAAATCCTCCAGAGAAATAGTACTAAGTTTATGAAAAATTTAAAAAATAGGTAAAATTATTTCTCCGGATTCTGATTAAAACAGTAAAATAACAGGATGGAATACCTTCAAAATGCGGTATATCTCATCCTGTCAACTACATTAGTTTGTCCAGAATTAGGAAAATCCTCCAGAGAAATAGTACTAAGTTTATGAAATATTAAAAAAATTAAAAAAAATAGGTAAAATTATTTCTCCGGATTTTGGTTAAAACAGTAAAATAACAGGATGGAATACCTTCAAAATGCGGTATATCTCATCCTGTCAACTAGATTAGGTTGCCCAGAATTCGGAAAATCCTCCAGAGAAATAGTACTAAGTTTATGAAAAATTTAAAAAATAGGTAAAATTATTTCTCCGGATTCTGGTTAAAATAGTAAAATAACAGGATGGAATACCTTAAAACTGCGGTATATCTCATCCTGTCAACTACATTAGTTTGTCCAGAATTCGGAAAATCCTCCAGAGAGATAGTACTAAGTTTATGAAAAATTGAAAATGTTAAAAAAATAGGTAAAATTATTTCTCCGGATTCTGATTAAAACAGTAAAATAACAGGACGGAATACTTTCAAAATGCGGTATTTCTCATCCTGTCAACTACATTAGTTTGTCCCGAATTCGGAAAATCCTCCAGAGAAATAGTACAAGTTTATGAAAAATTAAAAAAAAATAGGTAAAATTATTTCTCCGGATTCTGGTTAAAACAGTAAAATAACAGGATGGAATACCTTCAAAATGCGGTATATCTCATCCTGTCAACTACATTGGTTTGTCCAGAATTCGGAAAATCCTCCAGAGAAATAGTACTAAGTTTATGAAAAATTAAAAATATAAAAAAATAGGTAAAATTATTTCTCCGGGATGGAATACCTTCAAAATGCGGTATATCTCATCCTGTAAACTCCATTAGTTTGTCCAGAATTAGGAAAATCCGGCAGAGAAATAGTACTAAGTTTATGAAATATTAAAAAACTTAAAAAAAATAGGTAAAATTATTTCTCCGGATTTTGGTTAAAACAGTAAAATAACAGGATGGAATACCTTCAAACTGCGGTATATCTCATCCTGTCAACTAGATTAGGTTGCCCAGAATTCGGAAAATCCTCCAGAGAAATAGTACTAAGTTTATGAAAAATTAAAAAAATAGGTAAAATTATTTCTCCGGATTCTGATTAAAACACTAAAATAACAGGATGGAATACCTTCAAAATGCGGTATATCTCATCCTGTCAACTACATTAGTTTGTCAATAATTCGGAAAATCCTCCAGAGAAATATTACTAAGTTTATGAAAAATTCAAAAAAAAAAATAAGTAAAATTATTTCTCCGGATTCTGGTTAAAACAGTAAAATAACAGGATGGAATACCTTCAAAAGTTTATGAAAAATTAAAAATATAAAAGAAAATAGGTAAAATTATTTCTCCGGATTCTGGTTAAAACAGTAAAATAACAGTATGGAATACCTTCAAAATGCGGTATATCTCATCCTGTCAACTACATTAGTTTGTCCACCATTCGGAAAATCCTCTAGAGAAATAGTACTAAGTTTATGAAAAATTAAACAAATAGGTAAAATTATTTCTCCGGATTCTGGTTAAAACAGTAAAATAACAGGATAGAATACCTTCAAAATACGGTATATCTCATCCTGTCAACTACATTGGTTTGTCCAGAATTCGGAAAATCCGCCAGAGAAATAGTACTAAGCTTATGAAAAATTAAAAATATTAAAAAATAGGTAAAATTATTTCTCCGGATTTTGGTTAAAACAGTAAAATAACAGGATGGAATACTTTCAAAATGCGGTATATCTCATCCTATCAACTAGATTAGTTCGTCCAGAATTCGGAAAATCCTCCAGAGAAATAGTACTAAGTTTATGAAATATTAAACAATTTAAAAAAATAGGTAAAATTATTTCTCCGGATTCTGGTTAAAACAGTAAAATAACAGGATGGAATACCTTCAAAATGCGGTATATTTCATCCTGTCAACTACATTAGTTTGTCCAGAATTCGGAAAATCCTCCAGAGAAATAGTACTAAGGTTATGAAAAATTAAAAATATTAAAAAAATAGGTAAAATTATTTCTCCGGATTTTGGTTAAAACAGTAAAATAACAGGATGGAATACTTTCAAAATGCGGTATATCTCATCCTATCAACTAGATTAGTTCGTCCAGAATTCGGAAAATCCTCCAGAGAAATAGTACTAAGTTTATGAAATATTAAACAATTTAAAAAAATAGGTAAAATTATTTCTCCGGATTCTGGTTAAACAGTAAAATAACAAGATGGAATACCTTCAAAATGCGGTATATCTCATCCTGTCAACTACATTAGTTTGTCCAGAATTCGGAAAATCCTCCAGAGAAATAGTACTAAGTTTATGAAAAATTAAAAAATTAAAAAAAATAGGATTCTGGTTAAAACAGTAAAATAACAGGATGGAATACCTTCAAAATGCTGTATATCTCATCCTGTCAACTACATTGGTTTGTCCAGAATTCGGAAAATCCTCCAGAGAAATAGTACTAAGTTTATGAAAAATTAAAAAAATAAAAAAAATAGGTAAAATTATTTCTCCGGATTCTGGTTAAAACAGTAAAATAACAGGATGGAATACCTTAAAACTGCGGTATATCTCATCCTGTCAACTACATTAGTTTGTCCAGAATTCGGAAAATCCTCCAGAGAAATAGTACTGAGTTTATGAAAAATTAAAAAAAATAGGATTCTGGTTAAAACAGTAAAATAACAGGATGGAATACCTTCAAAATGCGATATATCTCATCCTGTCAACTACATTAGTTTGTCCAGAATTCGGAAAATCCTCCAGAGAAATAGTACTAAGTTTATGAAAAATTAAAAAATTAAAAAAAATAGGATTCTGGTTAAAACAGTAAAATAACAGGATGGAATACCTTCAAAATGCTGTATATCTCATCCTGTCAACTACATTAGTTTGTCCACCATTCAAAAAATCCTTTAGAGAAATAGTACTTAGTTTATGAAAAATTAAAAAATTAAAAAAATAGGTGAAATTATTTCTCCGGATTCTGGTTAAAACAGTAAAATAACAGGATGTAATACCTTCAAAATGCTGTATATCTCATCCTGTCAACTACATTAGTTTGTCCACCATTCAAAAAATCCTTTAGAGAAATAGTACTTAGTTTATGAAAAATTAAAAAAATTAAAAAAATAGGTGAAATTATTTCTCCGGATTCTGGTTAAAACAGTAAAATAACAGGATGTAATACCTTCAAAATGCTGTATATCTCATCCTGTCAACTACATTAGTTTGTCCACCATTCAAAAAATCCTTTAGAGAAATAGTACTTAGTTTATGAAAAATTAAAAAAAATTAAAAAAATAGGTAAAATTATTTCTCCGGATTCTGATTAAAACAGTAAAATAACAGGAGGGAATACTTTCAAAATGCGGTATTTATCATCCTGTCAACTACATTAGTTTGTCCAGAATTCGGAAAATCCTCCAGAGAAATAGTACTAAGTTTATGAAAAATTAAAAAAAATAGGTAAAATTATTTATCCGGATTCTGGTTAAAACAGTAAAATAACAGGATGGAATACCTTCAAAATGCGGTATATCTCATCCTGTCAACTAGATTAGGTTGTCCAGAATTCGGAATATCCTCCAGAGAAATAGTACTAAGGTTATAAAATATTAAAAAAATTAAAAGAAATAGGTAAAATTATTTCTGCGGATTCTGGTTAAAACAGTAAAATAACAGGATGGAATACCTTCAAAATGCGGTATATCTCATACTGTCAACTACATTAGTTTGTCCAGAATTCGGAAAATACTCCAGAGAAATAGTACTAAGTTTATGAAAAATTAAAAAAAGTAAAAAAATAGGTAAAATTATTTCTCCGGCTTCTGGTTAAAACAGTAAAATAACAGGATAGAATACCTTAAAACTGCGGTATATCTCATCCTGTCAACTACATTAGTTTGTCCAGAATTCGGAAAATCCTCCAGAGAAATAGTACTAAGTTTATGAAAAATTAAAGAAATCAAAAAAAATAGGATTCTGGTTAAAACAGTAAAATAACAGGATGGAATACCTTCAAAATGCGATATATCTCATCCTGTCAACTACATTAGTTTGTCCAGAATTAGGAAAATCCTCCAGAGAAATAGTACTAAGTTTATGAAATATTAAAAAATTTCAAAAATAGGTAAAATTATTTCTCCGGATTCTGGTTAAAACAGTAAAATAACAGGATGGAATACCTTCAAAATGCGGTATATCTCATCCTGTCAACTAGATTAGGTTGCCCAGAATTCGGAAAATCCTCCAGAGAAATAGTACTAAGTTTATGAAAAATTAAAAAAATAGGTAAAATTATTTCTCCGGATTCTGATTAAAACAGTAAAATAACAGGATGGAATACCTTCAAAATGCGGTATATCTCATCCTGTCAACTACATTAGTTTGTCAATAATTCGGAAAATCCTCCAGAGAAATAGTACTAAGTTTATGAAAAATTCCAAAAAAAATAGGTAAAATTATTTCTCCGGATTCTGGTTAAAACAGTAAAATAACAGGATGGAATACCTTCAAAATGCGGTATATCTCATCCTGTCAACTACATTGGTTTGTCCACCATTCGGAAAATCCTCTGGAGAAATATGTACTAAGCTTATGAAAAATTAAAAAAATAGGTAAAATGATTTCTCCGGATTCTGGTTAAAACAGTAAAATAACAGGATGGAATACCTTCAAAATGCGGTATATCTCATCCTGTCAACTACATTGGTTTGTCCAGAATTCGGAAAATCCGCCAGAGAAATAGTACTGAGTTTATGAAAAATTAAAAATATTAAAAAAATAGGTAAAATTATTTCTCCGGATTTTGGTTAAAACAGTAAAATAACAGGATGGAATACCTTCAAAATGCGGTATATCTCATCCTGTCAACTACATTGGTTTGTCCAGAATTCGGAAAATCCGCCAGAGAAATAGTACTAAGTTTATGAAAAATTAAAAATATTAAAAAAATAGGTAAAATTATTTCTCCGGATTTTGGTTAAAACAGTAAAATAACAGGATGGAATACCTTCAAAATGCGGTATATCTCATCCTATCAACTAGATTAGTTTGTCCAGAATTCGGAAAATCTTCCAGAGAAATAGTACTAAGTTTATGAAATATTAAAAAATTTAAAAAAATAGGTAAAATTATTTTTCCGGATTCTGGTTAAAACAGTAAAATAACAGGATGGAATACCTGCAAAATGCGGTATATTTCATCCTGTCAACTACATTAGTTTGTCCAGAATTCGGAAAAACCTCCAGAGAATTAGTACTAAGGTTATGAAATATTAAAAAAATTAAAAATAATAGGTAAAATTATTTCTCCGGATTCTGGTTAAACAGTAAAATAACAAGATGGAATACCTTCAAAATGCGGTATATCTCATCCTGTCAACTACATTAGTTTGTCCACCATTCAAAAAATCCTTTAGAGAAATCGTACTTAGTTTATGAAAAATTAAAAAAATTAAAAAAATAGGTAAAATTATTTCTCCGGATTCTGGTTAAAACAGTAAAATAACAGGATGGAATACCTTCAAAATGCGATATATCTCATCTTGTCAACTACATTAGTTTGTCCAGAATTCGGAAAATCCTCCAGAGAAATTGTACTAAGTTTATGAAAAATTAAAAAAATAATTAAAATGATTTCTCCGGATTCTGGTTAAAACAGTAAAATAACAGGATGGAATACCTGCAAAATGCGGTATATTTCATCCTGTCAACTACATTAGTTTGTCCAGAATTCGGAAAAACCTCCAGAGAATTAGTACTAAGGTTATGAAATATTAAAAAAATTAAAAATAATAGGTAAAATTATTTCTCCGGATTCTGGTTAAACAGTAAAATAACAAGATGGAATACCTTCAAAATGCGAAATATCTCATCCTGTCAACTACATTAGTTTGTCCACCATTCAAAAAATCCTTTAGAGAAATCGTACTTAGTTTATGAAAAATTAAAAAAATTAAAAAAATAGGTAAAATTATTTCTCCGGATTCTGGTTAAAACAGTAAAATAACAGGATGGAATACCTTCAAAATGCGATATATCTCATCTTGTCAACTACATTAGTTTGTCCAGAATTCGGAAAATCCTCCAGAGAAATTGTACTAAGTTTATGAAAAATTAAAAAAATAATTAAAATGATTTCTCCGGATTCTGGTTAAAACAGCAAAATAACGGGATGGAATACCTTCAAAATGCGGTATATCTCATCCTGTCAACTACATTAGTTTGTCCACCATTCAGAAAATCCTTTAGAGAAATCGTACTTAGTTTATGAAAAATTAAAAAAATTAAAAAAATAGGTAAAATTATTTCTCCGGATTCTGGTGAAAACAGTAAAATAACGGGATGGAATACCTTCAAAATGCGATATATATCATCCTGTCAACTACATTAGTTTGTCCAGAATTCGGAAAATCCTCCAGAGAAATTGTACTAACGTTATGAAATATTAAAAAAATTAAAAATAATAGGTAAAATTATTTCTCCGGATTCTGGTTAAAACAGTAAAATAACAAGATGGAATATCTTCAAAATGCGGTATATCTCATCCTGTCAACTACATTAGTTTGTCCAGAATTCGAAAAATCCTCCAGAGAAATAGTACTAAGTTTATGAAAAATTAAAAAAATAGGTAAAATTATTTCTCCGGATTCTGGTTAAAACAGTAAAATAACAGGATGGAATACCTTAAAACTGCGGTATATCTCATCCTGTCAACTACATTAGTTTGTCCAGAATTCGGAAAATCCTCCAGAGAAATAGTAGTAAGTTAATGAAAAATTAAAAAAATAGGATTCTGGTTAAAACAGTAAAATAACAGGATGTAATACCTTCAAAATGCGATATATCTCATCCTGTCAACTACATTAGTTTGTCCAGAATTCGGAAAATCCTCCAGAGAAATAGTACTAAGTTTATGAAAAATTAAAAAAATAGGTAAAATTATTTCTCCGGATTCTGGTTAAAACAGCAAAATAACAGAATGGAATACCTTCAAAATGCTGTATATCTCATCCTGTCAACTACATTAGTTTGTCCACCATTCAAAAAATCCTTTAGAGAAATAGTACTTAGTTTATGAAAAATGAAAAAAATTAAAAAAATAGGTAAAATTATTTCTCCGGATTCTGGTTAAAACAGTAAAATAACAGGATGTAATACCTTCAAAATGCTTTATATCTCATCCTGTCAAATACATTAGTTTGTCCTGAATTCGGAAAATCCTCCAGAGAAATAGTACTAAGTTTATGAAAAATTAAAAATATTAAAAAAATAGGTAAAATTATTTCTCCGGATTCTGATTAAAACAGTAAAATAACAGGACGGAATACTTTCAAAATGCGGTATTTCTCATCCTGTCAACTACATTAGTTTGTCCAGAATTCGGAAAATCCTCCAGAGAAATAGTACTAAGTTTATGAAAAATTAAAAAAAATAGGTAAAATTATTTATCCGGATTCTGGTTAAAACAGTAAAATAACAGGATGGAATACCTTCAAAATGCGGTATATCTCATCCTGTCAACTATATTAGGTTGTCCAGAATTCGGAATATCCTCCAGAGAAATAGTACTAAGGTTATAAAATATTAAAAAAATTAAAAGAAATAGGTAAAATTATTTCTGCGGATTCTGGTTAAAACAGTAAAATAACAGGATGGAATACCTTAAAACTGCGGTATATCTCATCCTGTCAACTACATTAGTTTGTCCAGAATTCGGAAAATCCTCCAGAGAAATAGTGCTAAGTTTATGAAAAATTAAAGAAATAAAAAAAAAATATGATTCTGGTTAAAACAGTAAAATAACAGGATGGAATACCTTCAAAATGCGATATATCTCATCCTGTCAACTACATTAGTTTGCCCAGAATTCGGAAAATCCTCCAGAGAAATAGTACTAAGTTTATGAAATATTAAAAAAATTAAAAGAAATAGGTAAAATTATTCCTCCGGATTCTGGTTAAAACAGTAAAATAACAGGATGGAATACCTTTAAAATGAGGTATATCTCATCCTGTCACGTACATTAGTTTGTCCAGAATTCGGAAAATCCTCCAGAGAAATAGTGCTAAGCTTATGAAATATTATAAAAATTAAAAAAAATAAGTTAAATCATTTCTCCGGATTCTAGTTAAAACAGTAAAATAACAGGATGGATAACCTTCAAAATGCGGTATATCTCATCCTGTCAACTACATTAGTTTGTCCCGAATTCGGAAAATCCTCCAGAGAAATAGTACTAAGTTTATGAAAAATTAAAAAAATTAAAAAAAAATAGGAATCTGGTTAATACAGTAAAATAACAGGATGGAATACCTTCAAAATGCGATATATCTCATCCTGTCAACTACATTAGTTTGTCCAGAATTCGGAAAATCCTCCAGAGAAATAGTACTAAGTTTATGAAAAATTAAAAAATTAAAAAAATAGGATTCTGGTTAAAACAGTAAAATAACAGGATGGAATACCTTCAAAATGCGATATATTATATCTCATCCTGTCAACTACATTAGTTTGTCCAGAATTCGGAAAATCCTCCAGAGAAATAGTACTAAGTTTATGAAATATTAAAAAATTAAAAAAAATAGGTAAAATTATTTCTCCGGATTCTGGTTAAAACAGTAAAATAACAGGATGGAATACCTTCAAAATGCGGTATATTTCATCCTGTCAACTACATTAGTTTGTCAATAATTCGGAAAATCCTCCAGAGAAATAGTACTAAGTTTATGAAATATTAAAAAAATTAAAAGAAATAGGTAAAATTATTCCTCCGCATTCTGGTTAAAACAGTAAAGTAACAGGATGGAATAGCTTCAAAATGCGGTATATCTCATCCTGTCACCTACATTAGTTTGTCCAGAATTCGGAAAATCCTCCAGAGAAATAGTGCTAAGTTTATGAAATATTATAAAAATTAAAAAAATAAGTTAAATTATTTCTCCGGATTCTAGTTAAAACAGTAAAATAACAGGATGGATAACCTTCAAAATGCGGTATATCTCATCCTGTCAACTACATTAGTTTGTACAGAATTCGGAAAATCCTCCAGAGAAATAGTACTAAGTTTATGAAAAATTAAAAAAATTAAAAAAAATAGGTAAAATTATTTCTCCGGATTCTGCTTACATCAGTAAAATAACAGGATGGAATACCTTCAAAATGCGGTATATCTAATACTGTCAACTACATTAGTTTCTCCAGAATTCGGAAAATCCTCCAGAGAAATAGTACTAAGGTTATGAAATATTAAAAAAATTAAAAATAATAGGTAAAATTATTTCTCCAGATTCTGGTTAAAACAGTAAAATAACAAGATGGAATACCTTAAAAATGCGGTATATCTCATCCTGTCAACTACATTAGTTTGTCCAGAATTCGGAAAATCCTCCAGAGAAATAGTACTAAGTTTATGAAAAATTAAAAAAATTAAAAAAATGGGTAAAATTATTTCTCCGGATTCTGGTTAAAACAGTAAAATAACAGGATGGAATACCTTAAAACTGCGGTATATCTCATCCTGTCAACTACATTAGTTTGTCCAGAATTCGGAAAATCCTCCAGAGAAATAGTACTAAGTTTATGAAAAATTAAAAAAATTAAAAAAAAAAATAGGATTCTGGTTAATACAGTAAAATAACAGGATAATACCTTCAAAATGCGATATATCTCATCCTGTCAACTACATTAGTTTGTCCAGAATTCGGAAAATCCTCCAGAGAAATAGTACTAAGTTTATGAAAAATTAAAAAAATTAAAAAAATAGGTAAAATTATTTCTCCGGATTCTGCTTACATCAGTAAAATAACAGGATGGAATACCTTCAAAATGCGGTATATCTAATACTGTCAACTACATTAGTTTCTCCAGAATTCGGAAAATCCTCCAGAGAAATAGTACTAAGGTTATGAAATATTAAAAAAATTAAAAATAATAGGTAAAATTATTTCTCCAGATTCTAGTTAAAACAGTAAAATAACAAGATGGAATACCTTCAAAATGCGGTATATCTCATCCTGTCAACTACATTAGTTTGTCCAGAATTCGGAAAATCCTCCAGAGAAATAGTACTAAGTTTATGAAAAATTAAAAAAATTAAAAAAATAGGTAAAATGATTTCTCCGGATTCTGGTTAAAACAGTAAAATAACAGGATGGAATACTTTAAAACTGCGGTATATCTCATCCTGTCAACTACATTAGTTTGTCCAGAATTCGGAAAATCCTCCAGAGAAATAGTACTAAGTTTATGAAAAATTAAAAAAATTAAAAAAATAGGTAAAATGATTTCTCCGGATTCTGGTTAAAACAGTAAAATAACAGGATGGAATACCTTAAAACTGCGATATATCTCATCCTGTCAACTACATTAGTTTGTCCAGAATTCGGAAAATCCTCCAGAGAAATAGTACTAAGTTTATGAAAAATTAAAAAAATAGGTAAAATTATTTCTCCGAATTCTGGTGAAAACAGCAAAATAGCAGGATGGAATACCTTCAAAATGCTGTATATCTCATCCTGTCAACTACATTAGTTTGTCCACCATTCAAAAAATCCTTTAGAGAAATAGTACTTAGTTTATGAAAAATTAAAAAAATTAAAAAAATAGGTAAAATTATTTCTCCGGATTCTGGTTAAAACAGTAAAATAACAGGATGTAATACCTGCAAAATGCTTTATATCTCATCCTGTCAACTACATTAGTTTGTCCAGAATTCGGAAAATCCTCCAGAGAAATAGTACTAAGTTTATGAAAAATTAAAAATATTAAAAAAATAGGTAAAATTATTTCTCCGGATTCTGATTAAAACAGTAAAATAACAGGACGGAATACTTTCAAAATGCGGTATTTCTCATCCTGTCAACTACATTAGTTTGTCCAGAATTCGGAAAATCCTCCAGAGAAATAGTACTAAGTTTATGAAAAATTAAAGAAAAATTAAAAAAAATAGGTAAAATTATTCATCCGGATTCTGGTTAAAACAGTAAAATAACAGGATGGAATACCTTCAAAATGCGGTATATCTCATCCTGTAAACTCCATTAGTTTGTCCGGAATTAGGAAAATCCTCCAGAGAAATAGTACTAAGTTTATGAAATATTAAAAAAATTAAAAAAAATAGGTAAAATTATTTCTCCAGATTTTGGTTAAAACAGTAAAATAACAGGGTGGAATACCTTCAAAATGCGGTATATCTCATCCTGTCAACTAGATTAGGTTGTCCAGAATTCGGAAAATCCTCCAGAGAAATAGTACTAAGTTTATAAAATATTAAAAAAATTAAAAGAAATAGGTAAAATTATTTCTCCGGATTTTGGTTAAAACAGTAAAATAACAGGATGGAATACCTTAAAAATGCGGTATATCTCATACTGTCAACTACATTAGTTTGTCCAGAATTCGGAAAATACTCTAGAGAAATAGTACTAAGTTTATGAAAAATTAAACAAATTAAAAAAATAGGCTTCTGGTTAAAACAGTAAAATAACAGGATAGAATACCTTCAAAATGCGATATATATCATCCTGTCAACTACATTAGTTTGTCCAGAATTCGGAAAATCCTCCAGAGAAATAGTACTAAGTTTATGAAATATTAAAAAATTTAAAAAATATGTAAAATTATTTCTCCGGATTCTGGTTAAAACAGTAAAATAACAGGATGGAATACCTTCAAAATGCGGTATATTTCATCCTGTCAACTACATTAGTTTGCCCAGAATTCGCAAAATCCTCCAGGGAAATAGTACTAACTTTATGAAATGCTAAAAAAATTAAAAAAAAAATAGGTAAAATTATTTCTCCGGATTCTGGTTAAAACAGTAAAATAACAGGATAGAATAAATTCAAAATGCGGTATATCTCAGCCTGTCAACTACATTAGTTTGTCAAGAATTCGGAAAATCCTCCAGAGAAATAGTACTAAGTTTATGAAATATTAAAAAAATTAATAGAAATAGGTAAATTTATTTCTCCGGATTCTTGTTAAAATAGTAAAATAACAGGATGGACTACCTTCAAAATACGGTATATCTCATCCTGTCAACTACATTAGTTTGTCCAGAATTCGGAAAATCCTCCAGAGAAATAGTACTAAGTTTATGAAAAATTAAAAATATTAAAAAAATAGGTAAAATTATTGATCTGGATTCTGGTCAAAACAGTAAAATAACAGAATGGAATACCTTCAAAATGCGGTATATCGCATCCTGTCAACTACATTAGTTTGTCCACAATTCGGAAAATTCTCCAGAGAAATAGTACTAAGTTTATGAAAAATTAAAAAAATAGGTAAAATTATTTCTCCGGATTGTGGTTAAAACAGTAAAATAACAGGATGGTATACCTTCAAAATGCGGTATATCTTTTCCTGTCAACTACATTAGTTTGCCCAGAATTCGGAAAATCCTCCAGTGAAATAGTACTAAGTTTATGAAATGCTAAAAAAATTAAAAAAAAATAGGTAAAATTATATCTCCGGATTCTGGTTAAAACAGTAAAATAACAGGATAGAATAAATTCAAAATGCAGTATATCTCATCCTATCAACTACATTAGTTTGTCCAGAATTCGGAAAATCCTCCAGAGAAATAGTACTAAGTTTATGAAATATTAAAAAAATTAAAAGAAATAGGTAAATTTATTTCTCCGGATTCTGGTTAAAATAGTAAAATAACAGGATGGACTACCTTCAAAATATGGTATATCTCATCATGTCAACTACTTTAGTTTGTCCAGAATTCGGAAAATCCTCCAGAGAAATAGTACTAAGTTTATGAAAAATTAAAAATATTAAAAAATAGGTAAAATTATTTATCTGGATTCTGGTCAAAACAGTAAAATAACAGAATGGAGTACCTTCAAAATGCGGTATATCGCATCCTGTCAACTACATTAGTTTGTCCACAATTCGGAAAATTCTCCAGAGAAATAGTACTAAGTTTATGAAAAATTAAAAAAAAATAGGTAAAATTATTTCTCCCGATTCTGGTTAAAACAGTAAAATAACCGGATGGTATACCTTCAAAAGGCGGTATATCTCATCCTGTCAACTACATTAGGTTGTCCAGAATTCGGATAATCCTCCAGAGAAATAGTACTAAGTTTATGAAAAATTAAAAATATTGAAAAAAATAGGTAAAATTATTTCTCCGGATTCTGGTTAAAACAGTAAAATAACAGGATGAAATACCTTCAGAATGCAGTATATCTCATCCTGTCAACTACCATGGAAAATAAGTCTTGTATTCTATTTACTGGCAAAAATTAGTTAAATAGCTGATGTTTCATTGAAAAAAGCATCCACCTTCATTAGTGGTAAAAGCGAACAAGAACGCTGATGATGACGAGCGTAGCGGCCGTCGAAATCAGTAGTACTGATCCGTTCTGCTAATCTGATTTGAATATTCCAGCACTCCACTCTTAATAAAAATAATTTGAATTTACATTAATTCAATTATTGAACTAGAAAGCCGAAATAATAAAAAAAATTTCAGACTTTACCTATTCAGTTCAAATAAAATAAAAATTACGTAAAATAATTACTATGCAATCGGCCCGTTGCAATAAGTTATATGCATGTGTTTACTTCTCGGTTGGCTGCCTAGAACTAAAATCAAGACAAGCAACTGAAGACTGTTTAAAGGCATGTATAATAACAAAAACCAAACAAACAGCTTTGAGTGGATGTATTAAAAAAGAATACTCATCAAAAGCGAAAAACAATAAGTGTGGTAGTGTTGGATTAAATCAGATAGGTGAAATTTCAAAGCTGACTAAATTTAGTTGAAATAAAAAAATGCAAGAATTTACCATGGAAAATAAGTCTTGTATTCTATTTACTGGCAAAAATTAGTTAAATAGCTGATGTTTCATTGAAAAAAGCATCCACCTTCATAAGTGGTAAAAGCGAACAAGAACGCTGATGATGACGAGCGTAGCGGCCGTCGAAATCAGTAGTACTGATCCGTTCTGCTAATCTGATTTGAATATTCCAGCACTCCACTCTTAATAAAAATAATTTGAATTTACATTAATTCAATTATTGAACTAGAAAGCCGAAATAATAAAAAAAAAATAAAAAAAATTTCAGACAAAATAGTACTAAGTTTATGAAAAATTAAAAATATTGAAAAAAATAGGTAAAATTATTTCTCCGGATTCTGGTTAAAACAGTAAAATAACAGGATGAAATACCTTCAGAATGCAGTATATCTCATCCTGTCAACTACATTAGTTTGTCCACAATTCGGAAAATCCTCCAGAGAAATAGTACTAAGTTTATGAAAAATTAAAAAAAAATAGGTAAAATTATTTCTCCGGATTCTGGTTAAAACAGTAAAATAACAGGATGGAATACCTTCAAAATGCGGCATATCTCATCCTGTCAACTACATTAGTTTGTCCAGAGTTCGGAAAATCCTCCAGAGAAATAGTACTAAGTTTATGAAATATTAAAAAAAATGTAAAAAAGAGGTAAAATTATTTCTCCGGATTCTGGTTAAAACAGTAAAATAATAGGATGGAATACCTTCAAAATGCGGTATATCTCATCCTGTCGACTACATTAGTTTGTCCAGAATTCGGAAAATCCTCCAGAGAAATAGTACTAAGTTTATGAAATATTAAAAAAATAAAAAAAATAGGTAAAATTATTTCTCCGGATTCTGGTTAAAACAGTAAAATAACAGGATGGAATACCTTCAAAATGCGGTACATCTCATCCTGTCAACTACATTAGTTTGTCCACAATTCCGAACATCCTCTAGAGAAATAGTACTAAGTGGATGAAAAATTTAAACAAAAGCAGTGCTGTTGCCGAAAACAGAAAAAAGACATATTTGGGAAACAAAAACATTTTTGAAAAGCGAAAACATATTTGGAAAGCGAAAACATATTTAGAAAACGAAAACATATTTGAAAAGCGACAACATATTTGAAAAGCGGAAACATATTTAGAACAAAAACATATTTAAAAAGCGAAAACATATTTGAAAAGCGAAAACATATTTGGAAAGCGAAAACATATTTGGTAAATATGTCCAAATATGCAATGCTGTAAGGGTTTACGCCAACACATATTTAACTCAGCATACTTATCTTCACTCACTTTAGAAAAAGTACCTATTTAAAAAAGTACCTTTATAAAAAAGTAGCATTTAAAAAAAGTACCCTTTTAAAGAAGTTGAATTTTTAAAAAAAGTTTCTTAAATAGTAAATTTTAAAATAATGTATGTACCTTTTTAAAAATTGTTTTAAAAAAACACCTTTTTAAAAAAACTAACTTTTTTAAAAATTACTTATTTAAAAATGCACATTTTTGACAAGTACTTTTAAAAAAGGTACCTTTTGAAAAAAAGTACAAAAAAATTACAAATCTTTGGCTACGTAACTCCTGAACTAAGTTTGACCACGAACATTTTTTTGAGTTGTTCACTCATTCAGACGAGCTATCATTTCATGTAAAAATTTATTTCAAAATTAACGGTGCACATCGTTTTTTATTTAAGCGGTTTTTCGAGTTCTTGTTAAAAGAAATTGGTTGACTATACTTCAATATATATGTTGAAAAAACAAACCGCTGATAGCTTAATTACTCTGTAGTCCCAGTTGTTACCGACGACATTGTCATCGATGTTGTCTGCAAGACAGTCTATGATATGTCGCCTATAAAACACATTTAGAAATAAGTTTGGCGACATAGTGAAACACGTCGTCGTGCATAAAAAACTTTTTCTGACAAGATTATGAAAATTTGTGTTACAAAGGCTTATTGACGACAACAAGAGTAACAGCTGCATCGAAGTTTACGGTCTTATTGACGACAACATGAGTAACAACTGCATCGAAGTTGTCCATACGGTTTTATTGCCGATAACAAGAGTAGCAATTGCATCGAAGTTGTCCTGCTTGCATTTATGAATATTAAAGAATCTAAGTTGCCCACAAAACGTGTTTTTGTATAAAGGCTTTTGAGTATCTCGGTAGGCTAGTGTGGAGGTTGTGGGTTCGATTCGATTATTACATTTCTAAATTTTATTATTATTCATTGAAGACAACTTTAGTAGCATGTTTCCAACGTTGTCTTCAACGACAACTTTAGTAGCATGTTATCAACGTTGTCATCAGCGACTTTTGTGCCATTTGTTCGAAAATGTCGTCAATATTTG
Source organism: Panzeria rudis (assembly GCA_956483635.1). Taxonomy (NCBI): domain Eukaryota; kingdom Metazoa; phylum Arthropoda; class Insecta; order Diptera; family Tachinidae; genus Panzeria; species Panzeria rudis. Next base: position 59,349,516 of record OY101450.1, read on the forward strand.
GCTTGGAGTGTCGTCAATTCGTCGTCGGCGATAGATACTTGTTTCGAAATTGCATCGATGATGTCTCGAAGACTTGGACTACAGGGTAATATTTGGCTCTGCATAAGTACTATGTATGTATATGTACATGGAAAGGTATGCACATAATAGAGAAATAATTCTATTTTGCATGCAAATGTCATTTTGTATGGCGCTTACGAGGTTTTCCAAATGGCTTTAATTTCTTTTTTTCATACAAAGTTGTCAAGATAAGAATGCAATCGTTATTTGCTACCATAAAAACCAAAAAAGTAAATTTCGAAAAAATGGCGCTTACGTGGTTTAAGAAGAAAGCCGACGATATACTGTATGAGGCCCACCTTCGCTTTTAACTTTTTTTGTGACAATAAAATAAAACTCTCTAGGGACAATAAAGTAAATCTCATGTATCTTCGCTAAGTTTAATTTTTTTTCCAAAACTCTGTGATGATTCGATTTAAAGCTCATGTAAAAATTTTATATTTTTTCGCCAATTGTTTCATCGGAAATGTGATTTAAAATCTTACTTTCAGCATAGCTACATATACCTTTCATATCCCTCTCCTTGATAAATAAATCTAAATTTCCGATAATTTTAATCTTCAATGTTTCTAGAAAAAAGGAAATTATTTGCTTAGCTGCAAGAAGCTGCATAAAATTTTAGTGTGGCATGAAGGCTGAGCTTCTCACAAACGAAGACATATATGTATATCATTCCTTGAAGAAATGTGAAGAACGTAATTTCTATACCACGGAAGACAAAAAACTTTGTCGCATCTACACCAAAAAGATGAACTTATAAAAACATGAAATTTGACACATAATGCAAACATTTAAGGCCGATTTAGCCTACCGTAAATGTAGAAAACGTAAATGTAGTCAAATCTGCTGATCGTTTCTGTCTCATAGCTTTTCAATGTGACAGAAACGATCAGCACATTCGACTACGTCTACGTTTTCTATATTTACGGTCGTCTAAATCAGCCTTCAGGCTGAACCCACACCAAGTGAGGCAAAACAGTTATTTGTGACATACGACAACTGAACATTAGTTCTTATGAGACAACCCATACCAAACAAACAAAACAACCGCAATATTGTATCTTTGACTTATTGCGCAAAAGCAGAAAATACATGCGGTTTGATACAACATACCCACACAGAGTATGACAAAACAGACTGAAACGAGCCTCGTTGCACACAATTGCGTGCTTTCTTATGCTGTAACCCATACCAATTAAGACAAGTAAAAAAAAAACGAAAAAACACAAAAAATATAGTCGCATTGCTGTCTGATTACCGGTTGTCTTTTAAGACAAAAGCTTGATAAGACGTATTTTTTTGGTGTGGGTTAGCATCCAACAAGTGTATTTCACTTGAAAGACAAAAACGTTTTGTCTTCTGTTGGTGTGGGTTCAGCCTTATTAAAATATTTCCACATTATTTTTTAATACAATCTCCAGTATTGTAATCCGTTTGGGTAAAATTTTAGTTATAACTAATTAAAAAAATCACTTTTTCCTTAAAGCAATTTTTTATCACTACACAGCTTGAAAATTGCATTAAAAAAATTTTAACATTCACAGCTGTTTATATGTAAACTGAATTGCTAATTGGCATAAATTTTTGGCATTTGTGTCGTCGAAGTGTTAGGAATTGATCCGTCAGTGTTTGTTTAAATAACAAAAGTTAAAAATTTGAATTTTGCCGCTAAAATTTAAAATGGACACAAATTGCAATGTGCAGAAGTGATTGCTAAAAATCGTAAGACGTAGATCAGAGAATGTGCAGACTACTATGTTAAAAATGTCTTAAAGGAAATTAAATTGCCTATGGGGAGACTATTCTGATATTAATCGGATAATATTACAGAAAATGTGCAGAAATGTCGTACCAGAACTGTCGACTGCTCTGCCAAATGTCTGAGGTAATTGTATACTACTCGGCTGATTACCTGGTAATCTCAGATTTTTTTCTGACGTTAGACATGTCGGCCAAAAAAGTTTCCTGGGTAAACATGATACACCGTTTGAGACTTATGTGAGCCTTTGAGTCGATGTATGAAAGATTTAAAAACTAAAAGTGGAGATTTAAAAGACCAGTTTAGATTAAAGTGCACCGTCGGTGGTGTTGAAGCGTCGGAAGGTGATAATATTTGCCACAACTTACCCCTTCCACCATGTGATACGGATATATTCGATGGTGATTACCTTTCATGGCCAACTTTTAGAGATCTTTTTCAGCTCTATATATCAATAATAGCCGTCTCAGCAAAATTGAAAAACTCTTATATTTAATGAAAAGAACAGAAAAAGATCCTAGGAATATTGTGTAAAATATAAATATGAAAATCCTCGTATGCTAGTGCATAATTAATTGAAATGACTTTTTAGTTTAGAATCGATCACTAATGAGAGTAGTTCTGCCCTACAGAATTTGCAGCGCGAAATCAAAAGCCTTTTGAGTGCAATGTCAATTTATGAGATTTTTACGGAGAATTGGGATCCAATTATTGTATTTTTTTGTATTCAGCGGTTGCTGCGCATACAGTTACTCTATGGGAACAAAAAGGACAAAAGACTTTACCTTTGTGGAAAGATTTGGATTTGTTCTTAACGGAACGGAAGAAACTGATAAAGGAATCTAATACTTGTATTCTGTATCCAAATCGATGGCATTTACTTCGATTTTGTTGCTGAACGATTTGCGAATATAAAGTAATATCGTTGTTGTTTGAATTGTCTTTTAAGCTCATGCGAAGTCAAAGATTGCAAAAGCGAACATAGTTGTTTCATATACAGTAAGAGGCACCATACTCTACTACATCGTGAGTTGCCCGATAATAACAAAACATCTGCTCAGTTTAATGAAGTTGACCCACAAATCAACATCGGCAGCTGCGTATCCTAATTGGAATCGCCAAGTCTTCCACATATCACAGAATTGGTCTGTTTTGTTAGGAACGGCTATGGTAAATATCATTTGTCAGGATAAAACGTATTCGGCAAGGGCTTTAATTAACCCAGCGTCAGAGGGAGGCTTCATTTATTTCAGAGCGCTTGCGAAATCAATTGCGACTTCCGTCACATTCTACAAATGTAAATATTTCCGGCGTTGTTAAGGACGCTTCTATTACTTCTACGAAACACTGTATTATTCAAATTGGATCTCTAGTTGATCACAAACTTCTTTTAGAGACACATGATCTTGTTTTGCCCTCAATTTCGAATAATTTACCTTCATTTACTTGTCCTTCGGATATTAAAAGTGAATTAAACAATATGCGAAATACAGATAATAATTTTTATAAAAGTAGGCTGATAGATCTTTTACTTGGAGCTGATCTATACCCAAAAATTATTCTGAGCGAAGTTCGGCGGAATTTACTTGAATCTTTAATGGGCCAAAAAACTGTTTTATTTATTTATTTATAAATTGTATATCACATACAATAAGAAATGAATCTTTTTAATTACAGTATGTGATCTTACAACGATATAATTTTGTAGTTACATATGTTATAAAGAACAGAAGTAATAATAATAGTTTTATAAGAAAGAATAATTACATAAAATGTATAATAGGGAAAGTGCTAATTTATATGCCATATATGTATATACGGAATACAAAAAAGGTGTGATAGTTAAAAACTTGAGAACAATTTCCTTTTAAATTGTATAACGTTTGTATAGTATTGGGTAGTGAGTTCCACAGTCGTATGGTATTTGTAAAGAACTGCCATTCAGATATTAAAGGTACGATATCTAAGTTTTATGATGTGTTTTCCTCTATTAGAACGTGCAAATTGAAGGCGGTCGTTTAAATAAGTTGGTTCTTGGGTGTAGATAATTTTATGGATTAGTATTAGTGATTTGATCTGAAGCAGTACCTCAAGATTAACTCCGTATAAAGATTGAGAGTACGGAGAAGTTCCATCATATCTTTTTATTTCGTAGACGTATCGCAAAATCGCGTAAGCTACTATTAATCTGCTTTTACTGTATGAATCACAGATGAATGGATGTCGGATGGATTCTCACGGGTCCTATCAATTCTTCCGTTAACAATTCCATTAATGCGTGAGGTTTGACCATTAGGTAAAATAAAAAAGAAAACAATTATCGACCGTCGTGTTCTTATCGTAAATATTTGAACTTAAAACGGGACAACCAATCGACCAATAACAAAACTTGTATTAAATGAATTATCAGCCATGTCACAGATTCCGTTCGGATTGGTTTTGATTCCGTAGTTGTTATTCCGAAAAAGTAAATTTTTGGTGCTTTAGATTCCGTTTATTTTGTATTTCGTTTTTACAATAATAAAGTTTTTATACCTTGAGGCGTTTGTTTACTCTTGTTTTAAGATGCAAAGCTCACATTGAGCTTTTTATTAACATGGAAAGCTCATGACCAAATATTTATTTGACGCTCCTATAAGTATGCACGTTTTTTTAGTATTTACTGCAAATTAAGTCAGTAGAAAAGTGTTTTTCAATTCCACTTTGAAATTTAAAATTGGTTTGATTACGAAGAAAATTTTAGTTTTTCGTTTTCTGAAGAAGTAACTTACGGAATTGAGACCACTTCCGATCGGAATGGTATTCTGTGACATGGCTGTATATTTACATATCTAAGTTTATATAACTTTTTCATCAATTTGCAAATATTAACCTCTATTTTCATCAGGAATCCTTCATGATTCTCATCTGTTATTATGAAATAGATCATCAGAGGTCCCTCATGACCTAATTTATATACAGTCCACAGGAGTCCTTAATGACTCATCTTATATTAAATGAACCAGTAGTACCTAATGGCTCGATTATTTATATTTATTTTATTTGCAACATACGTAGTTGCAAGGTGCACGGCAATGTTTAAGTAAGTACAAACTATTTATGTCTCGGTTTATAATTTTCTTTCAGCGCTTCACATAATTATAAAGTACATTTTCTTTCAACCTTGTCGAAAACTTTATGAGTGCTTCAACGAGTAAACCGTTGACAGTATTTAATGATTGTTTTGCCAAATTTCACTTGTTGTAAAGGGTGGGCAAATTTGAGGTCAGGAAGTAAATATGCTGTCAAATGATGAAATGTCAAGAATTTGGCATTTATTTAGCGAAGACTTGGGAAATTTTAAGCATGGCACTCTACACTCTTGAATAAAAAATTTAATTGTGAAAATTTACTATTAAAATGGTGAAAACTACGAATGAGCCTGGTACATCAAATCGTCTACGTTCGCAACAATTGCTTATCACCAGAGTCACGTTGGCAACATTTTGCATAAAGATCTTCATATTCGCGCTTATAAAGTTCAACTCATCCAAGAACTAAAGGAGTCTGATTACGAGGAAAAGCTGCTCGAATTTGACGAAGTGATACATTAAAATTTTAACCATTTTTATAGTTAATTTTCATAATTAAAATTCGTTGTTCAATAGTGTAGCGTTCCATGGTTAAAATGTCCAAGTTTTCTCTAATAATAAATGCCAAAGGATGACAGCTCAATTCTTGATATTTCATAATTTGGCAGCCTATTTACTTCCTAACCTAAAAGTGAACGAAGCACTACGTGCAATTGTAAATCCTTTTACAAGGTAAACTTTTGTGTAAATAAAGAAAGAGATTTACGGCCTGGCCCACGATGTCGACCGCTATTGCTCGCATGCATTTTCAACGACAAACAGCTGATTTGCGCCTCACTAAACATTTTCACCACGACAAATCTATAACGTAAAAGCTTTCATACAAATTTGCGCCCCTTTATGAAATATATGCGAGCACAAATGTCGAAATCAGTCACTTGTCTTGTGGTTGTCGACAGAGGCAAAAGATAGTAAAGCAAAAATACAAGAGTTTATTTTATTATTTTAGAACACTGTTCAAAATTAAAAAACAAACACGTGGAATAATAGCCCCTTTTTTAAAGTGCTCTAAAATACCTTTCTACTGGTCAGGGATGATAAAGTTGGTACAATTGTACTTTTTTTGATACTAATGAAACCAAAAAAGTACGATGGTACTCCCGGGACTCATTTGGTACTATTTAAACATTTTCCCAACTTGTCGGGTGGTATCCATTGATTATTCAATAATTATCTCTACATTGGTCCTTAACTTAATTCTCTCTTAAGTCTACTTGGGCGGTTATTTCGTGAGTGGATTTTTGTACTTATTTAAAGAGAATACATAACAGGTGGTCTTGAGAGAACAGCTTATAATATTTGATTGTTATTGTTCAAGCCAAATATCAACAGCGATGCTGATGGAGTAGCTTAATGTCAAACTCCATATTCTATAAACGTATCATTGGTTTTCTTGCATATAGGCGTATGTCTTAAAACTGATCTTTTCAGTAAAGCAAAAACAAAATATTTCTGAAATTGTGTCCGCGGTATGAACATCTTTGATTTTTTAACACTCGGCATATATTTGCAAAAACAACTTTGTGTAAAAATTTCAGACAAAAATAACGTAAGAACGCGATCCTGGGAAGGTTGCGTAAAACCGTATATGTCAACATAAATAACATTTACTAAGCAAAATTGTACAAAATATTTAAAAAGATTTCAAAATGTGTTTAGATAGTAACATCGTATCTCTGCTTGTGTGTTTAAATAATCCATCACACAGGAATACTTAAGTCGTTACTGCTGAAAATTTATGGAATCAATATAGACGTCAGGTTGGTGGACATGAAAAATATCGAGACTTGTCCATGATATCAGGAAAATTTTTACTCTCATGGAAAGAGCGGTTAAAATAGAGCTATTTCGCATTAATAACTTAAAATCTATGTAAGTCGACAGAAATGTTTGATTTAAAATTTTAATAGAAGAAATGGCTTGTTTATCCATTGTGAACGAATTGCGAGAACATCAAAGTCTGTACTCAGCCCCATTCTTCTTTCTTTTCTCTTCTATATACTCAATATTTGCAAAGTAAACTTTGCTAGTGCGAAAGGGCACAAAGCCATATTTGATCTTGGACACAATGAGCACATAAACTCAATCAAAGTCGAGTGGCGTACTTGGTTATAACAATGCAAAAAGATTTTAGTACTATTTGAGCCGAAAAAGGACTATTTTAGAAGTTCATTGGTACGAAATGAATTTTTCATTTATCATCTCTGCTACTGGTACATAATGTTTTGTAATTCATTAACTTATTGCGAGATAAATGCAATATAAAAAATATTGAACCCGACTTGTTTGTTAAAAACACCGTTATATCACAAACTGACCGATGTAGCGCTACTTAAGCATGTACATCATTTTATAGACAACATTCTTGGCCTTCATTTCGTTTAAATCTGTCACTTATTAAATGGTGAAGTTATACAACTTCAAAAATGAGTTTTAAAAAATTATATATGGGTGTGCTCTGTATTTCATGCGGAATTAAATGTGCAAAGCATTGTTGTTGCAAATTATATAAGTGATTTTTTAAAACATTTAAATATTCTTCCATGTCACAGAGTTCAATTCCGTTCGGAAACGGAATTCAATCCACCCTAATATGTCAAGCCCAAGCTGGAGCATACCGCGGCATAGTAGCGCCGCCAACAGTCTGGACACACCTGACAAATTTGCGTATTTTATTTTTCTTTTTTAGACACCAGCTCCTACAAAAATGGGGTAGGTTGAATTCCGTTTCCGAACGGAATTGAACTCTGTGAAATAGCCGATTATAAAGCACAGCCAGTACAAACTTGTGATTATATGGTATATTCTTTATTATATATGTCTAATAGTGGCTTCGCTGAGTAAAGTTTTTCTGAACACCCAAAAATCTGTTATAGTTTTTAGCATCTTCTGATAGATATTCATACAACTTTCGTATTTTATAAATGATCGCTTTAAAATATACACCAAATGAACGCTTGGAAGATCCTCTAAAAAATGTTATATATATTCAAGTATCACTACATCACCAAGATTTTGAGATAACGGTGTTTTTACGTAAAAAGCCGGGTTAGAAATTGTTTAGATAGCATTTGACTCACAAAGGGATAACGGATTTGAAAAAATTATATACCTGTAGAAATCTATTTTAGAGCACTTTAAAACAGGGACAGAAAATAATAATTATTTTTGAATTTTCAAAAGAAAAAAGCACACATAAGCAAATATCGCGTAATTAAGTAAAGTATACCTTTTAAAATTTTTTATTTATTCATATTTGTACGTAATTATTATTTGAACTGAAAATGTGTACAAGTCGGAAGTTATTATTATTTGGCTTAAGTTCACAATAATTGAATTAATGTAAATTCAAATTATTTTTAAGAGTGGAATATTAGAATATCTAATCAGACTAGCAGAACGGATTAGTACGTACGTAAGCTCCGCCTACCATATTAATAAAAGGCTCACCATATTAATAAAAGGAATAGGACTCCTATTCTATTTCCTCATAAAATTTTGTTAAATAGCTGATGTTTCATTAATACTAGTATCCACGATCAAACGTGGTAAAAGCGAACAAAGGACGCTGATGATGACAGCGTAGCGGCTGTCGAAATTCGTAGTACTAATCCGTTCTGTTAGTCTGATTAGATATTCTAATATTCCACTCTTAAAAATAACTTGAATTTACATTAATTCAATTATTGAACTTAAGCCGAATAATAATAACTTCCGACTTATACATATTTTCAGTTCGAATAAAATTACGTACAAATAAAAAAACTTATTTTTATAGCTAGTATTGTGAATTTGCGTAATTTTCGCGATTTTTTCCGAATTTTTTGCATTCCTTACATTTTCTTCTCTCTGTTTACTTTGCGACACCTACACTAACAATGAGTAAATAGAGTACATTAAAAACGTAAAGTCTGACGACCGACAAGTCGATAGTTAGTGGGCGCTCAAGCGAACGATAATGAGTAACTGGATGGCGCTCGCTAAACTTGTCGATCGACATCGCACTGTGGTCGAAATCACTGATCTAGCGGCGCTTAATTCAAATTTTAAAACTTTTAAATCGATAAATGTTTTATATTATATCGATTACTGATACTTCACTGAGCAAATTGACGTTTTTACATTTGTTTTGCATTCATTATTCGCACAGCTGTTAGCTTTCAAACTTGACATTTGTTGCAGCAAGTGCATTGCAAGAATTTGGCGCCAAATTACTCAATACGTGTTTTTTCTCCCTATAAAATTAGTTGATTAATAATTTTTTAAATTAAAGTTTTAATTGAAAGAGGAAGGTATGTATTTACTAAAAAATAAATGTTTGTGACCTGTGTTTATATAGTTTAATAGAAATTCATTGTAGAAGTTAACATTTGTGATAGCATTAATGAAGGGTTATATATTATAATTAAATGGAGTGGAACTGCTGGGACTCGATCGGATTCGGTCCAATTTTTTTTTGTATATTAGTTTGGATTATTGTTATTGTGAAACGTCCACAATTATCTGCCCGTTCTTGCCCGTTTATTTGTTAATGCATTTTTTAGGCACAATGAATGTTTCCAAACGCTCACTTTTTTAATTTGGCACAATGAAAACGTCCTTACAAAAAAATTTTCGGCTGTGGAATCCCACATATTTAATAATATAATAGACGAAACAAAATATAATGAGGAGCAGTGCCGAGAAATAAAGAAAAAATTGAGGAGCTTCTTAAGCAAACTAGTAGAAAAGTGGAAGGACTGCAATAGAACGTTATCGAATTTTGAAGATTGGTTGGACAGTGAAATTATATTATTACATGAACCGACATGTAGTAATAATCTTGGACGACCTGCGAAGGAGTTCACAGAATGTACCTCTAAAACCCAGGTGAAAAAAGTTGTACAGCTTGTAAATAAAACTCCTTGCGATGAACTTGTAGTAGCGACGCGCGTTAGTTTATACAAGGCAGGAAAAAGAAACGCATCAGAAGTGGTATCCATGGTACATTCTGATTCTGAGGTTGCACCAAAGATTAAAAAATCTCGTGATTCTGAAGCCAATAATGCTACTGCATATAGCCCTGATGAAGCTTTGGCTCTTTACGTGGACGGGGATTTTACTAAGCACTCGTACAAGTTGATGCAATCTGGTGCAAAAATAAGAAATGCAAATATATATCCAACATATGATGCATTGTTACTAGCAAAAAAGAAGTGTTATCCGGTCGGAGTCCAAATTACCGAAACATCTGCTGAAGTGTGCCTACAGAGCTTGGTAGATCATACTGCAACAAGGATCGTTCAATCGCAGAAGGAAGTTTTCGTCAACCTCAATGAAGATATCATCACTGCGATCTACAAATGGGGTTGTGATGGCAGTAGTGGACATTCAACTTACCGGCAAAGCTTTTCGGACCCCGAATCGAACAGTCCCGATGAGTACTTATTTGCTGTGTGCATTGTGCCATTGCAAGTGAAAATGGGAAGCATTATTCTATGGCAGAATTCTCGGCCCTCTTCAACGCGGTTTTGTAGACCAATAAAATTAATTTGCGAAAAAGAAACTTCGACCTTGGTTAGTGCTGAAGTTGAAAAAGTCAAACTGCAAATATCTAGAATTATTCCAACACAGTTTGAGTCTTTTCAAATTCATCACCAATTTAACATGACAATGATCGATGGCAAAATTTTTAGTGTTATTGCAGAATCCTCGTCACAAACATGTTGCATTTGTGGAGCAACACCAAAAATTATGAATGACTTGAATGTCATTACAACTTTACCACTTAATACAAATATGTATGAATATGGCTTGTCAACACTACACGCTTGGATAAGATTTTTTGAGTGCATTTTACATATTGCGTACAGATTACCAATTAAAAAGTGGCAAATTCGTAGCGCTTATAAATCTATTGTACAGCAAACTAAATTGGATATACAAGAAAAGTTAAGAAAAGAAATGTGTTTATTAGTTGATATTCCTCAGCCTGGATCAGGTAATACTAATAACGGAAATACTGCTAGAAGGTTTTTCCAACAACCAAAATTGGCTGCACTTTTAACTGGAGTCAATGAGGATATAATCAATAGATTCAGTGTTATTTTACGAACTATGGCTAGTGGGTATAAAGTAAATGCACATGCTTTCAAAATATATATTGCTGGCAAACAGCGGAAATCTTCGTAGATAATTATCCATGGTTCTATATGCCATCCTCCGTTCACAAAATATTAATTCACGGTGCTGAAATCATAAATAATGCTTCTCTTCCAATTGGCATGATGTCAGAAGAAGCACAGGAATCACGAAATAAGGATTTAAGGAATTTTAGACAACATCATACACGCAAGAATTCCAAGAAAAACACAATGGAAGATTTAATGCACTCACTTCTTTTCTCTTCTGATCCTCTCATATCCTCGCTCTCCAAACGACCTTCTAGCAACTCAAACAAAATCGAATTAGGTAAAGATGTACAAAATTTGCTTTCAGAACCAATTATACAAGAAGACGTTGTTGTTTCTGATACTTCTGATTCTGATTAAAAACATATATATTTGCCTCAATTGTTTATTAACTTTTTATATTAAAAGCATTGAAATAAATAAAAAGTGTGAAGAATTGCATTCTTTACGTATTTTAAGTAAAAAAAAAATAATTTTATACATTTGCGAATTTAGTGCCGCTAGATTGGGCATTTCGACCACTGTGCATCGTGAGCCAGGCTGTTAATCTCTATTTTAATTCCCAATATTAATTTTTTTTTGTATACTTGTTCCTCATCGGATATACGCCGAATTATCTGGTATTATTCGTTTGAAGGAGAACTTAAAAAACCATTACAGTGGCTTATCTGCCAGTTGCATTCCAGTGAATTACCGCTGCGACATCTGTTGTTACATTTGGACGGAAAACCTACAGGGCTTAAATGCTTTTCAGGCGCCATTAGATCTCAATTATAAAAATGTGAAACAATGCCAATAGTCGAATTTACTCACCTTCATTCCTACAATATTACCTGAAGGAGTGATTTGAGTACCAACCAAAAATATATGTATTTACGATATTATAACCGCTATCAGCAATGGCGTGTTCTCTTCAGATTTAGCTAATTTTGAACCTGGATCTCTCAACCATTCTAGATGGCTCATAACAGCGATCGAATTCTAAAATTATATGCTACTAAACCGGATCCTGAAGAAAAATTTGTGATATTAGGCACATACGTGATGAGTTTATGGTCCGATGTGGTTTACAATAAAATGTAATCCCTCGTCTATAAAAGGAGCTAAGCACCTATGGCAAACTATTGAAGAATATCATTGAGAGACCAGAAAATCCTCTTATTGCTATGCTTGGAGATCACAGAGAAATCATACGAGATCAGGCATATCGATGAATTTTAAAAGCATGAACTGAGAATGCTCCAGGACTTCGAACGTTTAAAGTGCCTACATTTAATTTCGATGCTGAAGATTATGCCGACATTATGGCGTAGCGGCTAAGCCACCTCTGACTTCAAATATAACTGATAAAGACTTGAAAGCCATTGTGAAAAGCGGTCTCGGCAGATGACAGAAAATTATAGATTTCCATGCTACTACACTCAAGCCGTAGAGCGCTGCGCCAAACTGGTGATAGAAGCCTTTAAGTGCAGTTTGTGGAGGAAATAAACAATACCGTTTCATTATGGAAATACTACTGTCGCGTCAAAAAATTTTTAATTTTTATACAAACAAAACAATTTAATATTTAATTACTGTATTTCTGATTAATTATCTAGGTTACCATAATGACTTATCTTGTTTCACGTCAAGATAATACAAAAAAAGGACTCATTGCTACTCGTCATCGACAACAATTTACTATTACTGAAAGCCACTTACTACTCTCTATGCATAGAAAATGGGAAGAGACTATTAATAGTAGTAAATTTTTGTCGACAGCGAGTAGACAAGTGCCAATTTTTTTGTATTGTCTTGACGTGACGTCGACAAATAACTACGGAATAAGGGGGATGATTCATTTCACTTTATAGTAGACCTAACAATACAGAAAAATAGACTAAATATAAACTAAAGATTATAACGTATCAGATAGTTTGAAGACAATATAAAATAATAGGTAAAATTTTTCTGATTTTCAATTGTCTTGGGGCACTTCAAAACATCAAGAAAAGTATGTAATCTTTCGTACGTTTAATTTACTTATTGAAAATAAACTTTATATCGTTATGCCGTTGAAAACAAAAAATAATTTTTTTGTTCATATATTATCGCTCCACCCTAATATACATATATATATCATTTTAATGAAATTCATATTTTTATTTTAGGTCCTTGTGGAGGAAAAACTACCGGACAGTCACGTCTGTGCACATTTTTTGAAAATCTAGGATGGAAGGTAAGTAGTATAAAAATTGATTTATAATAATAACATTGTTCAAGTTCAAAATTTGGGCAAAGGTTCTAATAGTTGATCTCAGCTAATTTGGGCCCAAGGATTTCAATATCGTTAACCAGATTGGTGCGAGTTTATGAAATTATGGTACATATATATGTATTATAAATTCTTTCCTTGAGACCTTTATAATTTTTTCTCACTTCCTGCCTCCAATACATGCTAATATTTTTGTTGTATATATGTTTTCCCCTTCGCCAAACATAGCAAAGGTAAAGCCTAGCAAGAGTACGTTCATTTCTTTGGCTGCACACAAAGAAAACAACATTCATTCAAGTATTAAACGCTCAATGAGAACGAATAGAGTAAATGTTATCAAAACACAAGAGTGAATGAAATGCCTGTAAAGCATAGATGATCAAAAATAAAAATGAGATGTATTAGCGCTCGCTCTCGCAACCCTAACTCCCAGCAAACATATTGGCAAACACCTAAAACAAATTTCATAATGATATGAATAAAAAGGTGTTTTTAACAGAGACAGTAACCATTATAATGTTTTTTCAAATAAATTGTTTTTTAATGAATAGCTTTGATGTAATATTGTATTGTATTGTTTTGTAAAATAAATTCAATAATGATTATTTTCGGTCTCTGATTATTAAAACGTAATCTTATTACAATTTTTAAAATCGCTTTGAAGATTTTAAATTAAACTTTCCGTGTTAATACTTGCATGACAATTGCGAATTAGCAAAATATTTTTTAAGTTCACCGAGGTCATGCGATTGCGCTGCTTGGAGCAAATGTTTTTCATGTCTGAAAAAATTTGTTCACATAAGTATGTTGAGGAAAAAAATGATAAATATTTTAAATGCATTCGTTTGAGCTGAGGACATAAGGCACCATCTACATTTTTCCAAAACTCAAGAGAATTAATTTTATCGAAAGCTTTTACCTCATATCTAAGTATTATTATCTCTGATTGAATGTGTAAATCGAACTTGCTTATGTCACAATTTAAAGGGTTTTTGAATACATCAAGCAAAGGCTGTATACATTCAAAATCGTTAAATCGGTCTTCAAAATTAAAAAAAAGGGTTTCTAATAATGATACATAATCAAGTTTTTTAGTATAATTTTGTTTGTTATATATAAGAGAAGTTTTGGTAAAACTAGAGAAATCGTCAGATCGAATTTCTGTTAGCAGCAAAAATAATTTTGTTTTAAAATTCAACAGAAATTCAGACATATCAAGTATACTATTATCTTTTCCTTGAAGTTGTAAATTAAACTCATTCAAGAAGTTAGTTATATGTGACAAAAATGCTAAATCTAAGGTGAATTCATATTCTTTTAGTAATTTTACTTCACATATATCTATATTTTCTAGCTCTAAAAACTCTACCACCTCTTTTCTTAAGTCAAACAGTCTATTTAGGCAATCACCTCGGCTAAGCCATCGAACGTCAGTGTACATTTTAAGGTCATGATATGCAGCTTTTCTAGTTTTTAAAAAAGTTACAAATTTCCTATGCGTTAGGGAATTATGTCCACCACGTATTCTATTAATTATGCGCTCTGCTGATTTCATAGCAGAATGTTCTGAAAGAAATTTTGATGCAAGAGCTACTTGGTGGATTATGCAGTGAAAATTTTGAACTGACAAACCATGTTTTTGTAGTTGTCCGATAAAGCCTTCATATCTACCAGTCATTACGCTGGCACCATCTGTACAAACTGCTGCAAACTTGTTTGTGTCTACAATTGAAAATAGTTTGTCACTAACGATGTCGAACAATAACTTGCCTGTTACGTTTGCATAAAAACTTTCAAGGGTGAACATTGTTTCAAAAACGTTGTAATTAGCATCTACACAACGAATACAAATTATAAGTTCACAAACGTCGTTAATGTCGGTACTTTCGTCTAGACAGACTGAAAAGAATTCGCAACTTTTCAATTTTTCAGTAATAAAATGTTCTAAAGAAGTTCCTATTTGTGTAGTGCGCCGAACTAGAGTAAATCGGGATAAAGGAATAGATTTAATGAGTTCAAAAATCTTTATAAGAACTTCTTTAATGAAGATCCCATCAGAAAAAGGTCTTCCTGCCTGACGACATTTAAACTTACTAAGCTTGATATTCAACTTTTTAGGTTCTGATTTTCTGAATTGTTTTCAATTCCATTAAGCCATTCCTTTAATTGGAAAAAATAAATTTTCTTCTTTTCATTAAGAAGCTCCTCCTTCTCTTTACAATTTATTTTTTCAATTTCATAATGATATGAATAAAAATGTCTTTTCAAAACGTTTTCATTTCCAGCCTTAAATATTTTGTAGCATAAAAGGCATTGAATGTTATGAAAAGCATCATTTATCATAAAATACCGTTCACATCTCATTTCGTAGACGTGTAGCTTTTATTTTTTTTACTTTGTTTTTTGTGTGTTCAATTGTAATTGAATCGTGTGTGTTTGTTCAACAAAAACCAACAACAATGCTTAATAAATTGCTGAAAAAATGACGATACTCCAACGCATGTGTTTTCGTCGCTTGCTCAACGATGAATGAATGAGTTTTTAAAAGAGCGTAACAAATGTGTATGATTTTTTTTTCAAACAATTGTTGTATGGGCTGAACATCAATGCTGTAAAGCATGTCTGCTTCGTATAAGTATAAAACTCATTTGAAAATACTAAACCATAACAATGTTCGGTCGCAGTTATATTCAAACCAAGGTTGGCAACCGTAAGGAATAACAGTATCGGTAGCGGTATTGGTATTAAAGTTGTTTTCATTTCGGTAGCGGTAGCGGTATTTGAGTTATATCGGTATCGGTATATACCGCTACCGAAACTCTACTAGCGATATTACAATTTAGTATATGAAATCAAACAAAATGCATAAGAACTAATAAGATACTTTAAAAATGCATCGTTTCTAATAGATTTAATCATGTCAACTCCAAATTTGCAGTTTTTGAGATATCTTGGGACTGCACCGCTTCACAAATTTCAAAGAAATTTTGTAGGTGTATATAATTGACCCTAGATTGCGATTCCTTTAAAGCAAACATTTACCTTTGTAAGGTATGACACAATAATTTGTTATACTCTCAAATCCGTTCTTGAATCAAGCGTTAAGAAAGAAACGGATTTAATTACGGATTACTTTATTTTCCTTTTGAGTGTACCATTAATAATAAATTTTATTTGCACGAAACTACAATTTTTTACAAAAAGTCTTTTACAAATTACATATCGAGAGCTTATATTCAAAATATGTCAACTAAAATTTTGGAAAAAACGAGCAAATGGTGTATTAACGTGTTCTCCACGTTTAGTGAAACTTCCAGAACAAAAATTTTAGTTTTGCGACGTTTACACATATTTTTATAATAATGCTATCTCAAAGTATATATTTTTTCAGAGAAAATAAATGCTACTCCCATATTAATTTGACAACATTTTTGTATTTGACTAAACTATTTAATATTTACATCAACTCTTATTTAATGGAACATGCTGAACTCAAATGTACTAAAAATAAAGATATCGAGCGGCGAGTTTTAAAGATATGACAATTTTTAAGCATGCACAATAAAGTTTGTTTTAGACTTCGCCAAGCTTGTGCAAAGTTTTTGAATAGAGACTTTATACTCTTATAAAGTTTATTAAAGCAGAACAACTACTCTTTCATTTGAGTTACTATTTGTTCAAATCGGACAACAGGTTGTAATATTAGATCAATTTATTCATCAGATATATTAACTTTTCTCTTCTTAATGTCGAACTTGAACCTCAAAAGCCCGCGTACACAGAAAAAATTATCACCAACAAATTTTCAAACAAAAGTTTGTCTAAAAATAAATTTAATTTTCAGTAAATGTTCTGTCCATAATCTATGAATTGTTTGTTTGACTTTTATTTAGAACGCAAACACCAAAAACAACAATAAAAACTGTGTCGTAAAAAACCACACCGATGACGACATGCACACAAATAACAACAAAACAATCATAGCAAGAGGAATGCAATTGCACCAAGTTTGTTTAACCTTGCAATTGTACCAAGTTTGTCTAACCTAACCTAACCTAGAAAAACATTCAGACTTGAACACATTTAACAAAGTGAAATCTCATAAATGCTTAATGGGTGATGATGATGACACAGAAAAAAATTTTTTTTTGTATTTTTGTTTGATTAAGTAAATTATTTTGAATCCAAAGTTATTTAATTAGTTTGGCTTAAGTTCATTTTTAATTTAATCTTTCGGTCAAATTATTTTTTATTTAGGAAAGAAATTCTAAAGCATGTGAATATTGAACATTCAAAGAAAAATTTGGATGCATGGAGGGTTGAACTGACAGCTGTTTCTGACAGTGGCAACGACACTGTGTCTTTAGAATTTCTTTCTTAAATAAAAAACAATTTGATCGAAAGATTAAATTAAAAATGAACTTATGCCAAACTAATTAAATAACTTTGGATTAAACCATACAGTTCGACTAAAAATTCATAACTCAATTAGTAAATTATTTTGCTTAATAATTGCTAGCATTTTTAGACTAAAATTCAGACAGAAATATTGTTGGGTATTTTTCAGAAAATCCAGTAAATATTTTTGTTTGATTTAGTAAATTGTTTTATAGATTTTTTAAACAATTTGTTCACTGAAAAAAAACACGTTTTTTTAAAATGAAATTGTTGACATATTTTTGTCTATATTTACAAATTCATTTGTAGGTCCGTTCATAGACAAAATATTTACTATTTCATTGAATTCCTTTACAGAAAATGAAATTTAGTTTTTTCTATGTACGACATTAACGTGTACGTTCTTCAGAAATGTGTTTTGCCTGAACTTTATCTTTTACAAGGATTTACAAACCACCTATTCTGGAATGGCATAGTGCCTGCTGTAGGACGTGAAAAGGCTCTGCTTTGGCAATCAAATTGAAGTTAGTAGCAAAAAATTATCAGGGTGAAATTTTCGAGGATAATGCCTGCCGAAAACTTCTGCAAGAAGCGGATAAATTGCTTGATCCTGAAATTTGCGAACATGTTGGTCCTTTAAACTTAAAGCCATACGTCGCTGCTTTTAAAACAACGAATAAAATTGTACATGACTGTTTCTCCACGCAACGTGCAGATATTACCGATTTAGATGAGAACTTGAAAAAACTCCGCAAAAGCCTAGAAAGTGCTGGAACATCTCAATCTCTAAAAATGCATATTATACTTGATCACTTGAAAGAGGGTATTTCATTATTAAACAACGATGGTTTGGGTTTTTGGTCAGAACAGGCCGGTGAATCTGTTCACAGAGAATTTTTTTAATATTGGGAAAGATGCAAAATAAATTTAATAAATGATTCACCATATTCCAGCCGTTTAAAAAAGCGGTAGTTACTTTTTCATCACAGCATTTATAATAACATGCCAAATCTACTTTTCATTCCATTTCTACATTAATTTTATAACGAAAAGTAATTTTGCAGTAGATTAGGCTTACAGGGGTTACCACTTGAAAAAACGCGCCACGATATATATCTCGTTAGATGGTGTGGAAACAATATCGCTTAATTATGATGAAAAATTGCGAAAAAGCGAAAATCCACTTATCTTGAAAAAGGATCAGCTAGGATTTCAATTCAAGCGGACTTTTAATGGATTATTTTCTGCCAACAAAACGCCGCTTTTCGTTTTTATTGGCATTTTAGGTCAACCTGTTTGTACTTGAGGCGAGGTGTGCATGACCTCCTTATATCTAAATTGAACAAAATTGGTTTTTCTCCTGTTTTTCTGAAATGAATATCCACTTATCTCAAGGACAGACATCAGTGTGTTTTGTTTAGAAATCTCAGGTCTAAAACTGTTCTTGCGCCTACTGGAGTTCCTCAAGGTAGCCACTTGAGTCCGTTATTGTTCCTTTTGTTCGTTAATGACCTACCATCCTGCATCCAACATTCGAAAATACTAATGTACGCTGACGATGTAAAGCTTTTTCTTAGCTTAAACAATCCTAATCTGTCTTCATTACTTCAAACAGATTTGGATAATTTTATTCGATGGTGCAATGCAAACGTTATGGACTTAAACTTGAAGAAATGTAAATGCATGTTGTTCTACAGAGGAAGTTCAATACCCTGTTGATACAGAATTAACGAATATATAATTGAAAAAGTTGATTTATTTCTTGATTTTGGTGTATTACTAGACAGTAAACTAAGTTTTAATTCGCACATTTCCCAGACTGTAAATAAAGCTAAAGGAGTACTTGGTTTCACTAAACAATGGGGTAGAGAGTTTGACGATCCGTATGTCACAATCAATTGTACACATCTCTAGTAAGACCTATTTTGGAATATTGCTCGGTGGCCTGGGACCCACAATATGAAGTTCATATAAGAAAAATTTAATCTGTTCAAAAACAATTTTTATTATTTTGTCTCAGAAGGTTGCCATGGAATGCAAATTTTAACCTTCCATCATATGAAAGTCGCCTATCTCTCATCAAGCTTCCTACTCTAAAAAGTAGGAGAACATATATGAGCATCTAATTTATTTTAAACTTAATAAATGGCCATACTGTTTCCGACGTTCTTCTTCGCAAAATTGAATTTACAATTCCACATCGCCCAACAAGATATTATGTACTAGTGGTCTGCAACGAATAAGATTTTTGTTATTTGTGAAGTTCTATAGTTTTTCGAATACAGTACATACTCGCTCTCAGCAGAACGAAAAGAACAGAATTGAATAGCTGTTTATAAAGTACATATAAGTATGTAGTCGCAACCATCGCTGTTCTTTTGATTGTGAACAAACAAAAAAGTGAACGTATTAAAATATGGGCATCTGTTAAGAAATAGTTATGTACGTCAGTGATGGAAAATTCAGTACTATTGTACTATTTTTAGTACTTTTCTCAAAATACCTCAATCTGTAACGTTAAAAAAATTCATTTTTTCCGGTTTATTAATATTCAACCCATTATATTCAAAAACTTGTTCGAAAACTCTTGATATCTTTATTTGAAGAAATAAAATCTGTTCAAACAGAAGTTATTAGAGAACTATTTATAACGTATAAAATTCATTGTTGCATGTAGTAGACTATATAAGTTGCACTTTGAGATTATACCCAAATCAAATTGTAAGTCCTCAGTATTTTCATATCGAGTGAAATAAGATATATTTTCATCATAGATTGAGCTTCAAAGGCTAAATGAATCTGCAGTTTACCCCCATATTCATAAAAATTTATTGAAGTCAATGTTGGTTTACTGTACGAATTTTGTATGGGAAAACCGGTTTTACTTTACACATTAATTTTACTAATCATTTATGAATATGGGGGTTAGCAAATGAAATCGTATTTTAGCTTTTCTGTGCATGAAACTAAATTTTTGTCTAGCCACTGGCTGAACTTTATTTCATATTTTCTGCCTTAAGATATGAATAATTGTTGCTGGTTCAAGATACCTAAATTTTCAAAATTTAATAACCAACAATACACCGGAAGTTCCATATTTACAGTGAACATTAATCCGATCATCTTCAAGAGCTCCAATTACATACATCTAGAAAAAATAATGGAAATAGTAAAAAAATATATTAATATGTCAAAAATGGTTCCTTTGTATGATAATTAAGAATACCTGAAGTATTATATTTTCAATTCTTGAAAAAGTACCATTAAGGTGAAAAAAGTACTTATTAAGTTAAGGTTCAGTACCATTTTAAAATCTGTATTTTCCATCACTGATGTACGTACAAAACGAAACGAAAAATAATTCAGTGAAGCTGATGAAGATGCCGGGCATTTTTTCCTAAAATCGTCAAAGTTTAGAATTAAATTCGTTAATATCGTCAAGATTTTTGGAAAAACTCGTTATCAACTGTTTTATAAAATAAACCATAGTATTTTAGAATATTAAAACAATGCTGCCTGTTCTGTAAATCGAGTCGATTTGAAAACGCTCGATTTAGAGAAATTCAATCCACTAATAGCACATTTTTTCAGATTTTTTTCCAGTTTCATATATTTTAGAGCTGAAAATATGATATCTGAAATTAATTTACTATATACGATTTAAAATAAATCATTATTTATTTTTGGAAAACGAGAAATTTACTCTGATTCGGTTTACAGAACAGGGCCGAATATCTTATCTTGTAATATATTGTTTAAAATAATTGGGTTGGTATATTTGACTCCTACTTTCTCCAGTATTTACGTCATTTTACTTCTTTCTTTTTATGAAAATAATTTTTCCTGCCGGGCTTACCGTCTTACATAAAATATTGAGATAAAAGCAGTGATGTCAACAAATCGTCAAAAGTATAAGGGGTCAAGAAGAAGAAATCGTCAAAATGAAGAAGAATGATCACGTTGATCACGTATGGCATTCCTTTAAGCTGATGATGACATTTACATACATACATTGGTATGTATGTGTGTATGTATCCACAAGAAATGTGTAGTCTAAAAATTTATGCTTCTTTACTTTTTCTGTGATTTTGCAAAAAGCAATTTTTTATGTGTTTTCAATTTATTAGGTCTGTTCAATAACTGAAAGTTGTTACTTATTGTTACTAGTTGTTACTGGAAAGTGTTCACGTACTTGAAAAACTAGCAACGAGAGAATGAAAAAAGTTGAGAACAAAAAAATTTGTTGCAAGTTTTTGCTAGTAAAATTTTTACTGGCAGGAATTAGCCAAACAGCTGTTTAGATCTTTTGTTTACAAAATAAATGTTTTGAAAATTCATAAAAAAATTAACTTTTTATAATTTTAATGAATTATTAAGAAATTGTTAATTTTTAATGAGTTAAAAATAGTAAATGCAGTAATATTGGATATTTTTCTTTACTTTGACTGCAGCAGTGATCGCTAAAAGAGTTTAAAACGCTTGAATTGGATGGCAGAAAATTTTCCACCTTAAGGTTAAATCACTCGAAATATTATGTGAGTCAAATATAAACAAAAAACCCGACAAGTTCCTGCAAAGAACAAATTCAACTAAATTGATAAAAAAAAGTCAAACAAAGGAAACTAAAAAACAAATGTAAATAATTACAATAAATGAAACAAAATTCGAATAGAAACTTAATGATGGTACATCTATGTGCAAAAAGTTAAATTAATTTGTTGTGGTTAGCTATATGCCGGCATATCGTTGGTTGATTTATTTATTTATTTAATATCAGAAAAAAAATTTTCCAACGCTACGCTTTCATTAACTAAGACGAAAAGTATAATGATACGGAAAGAAGTAAAGTAACACGATACAAATCGACTAATTCTACCATAAACAGCTTTACATCTAGTTAAATAGTAAAAATCGATGAAATACAAATATTAACATCTGCAGATTCAGATAAACGATTTTTTGCGTTTTTTAATAGCTGAAGACGATTTTCAAATATTTTATCATCTGGCAGCCCCGATCGTGGTATGCATATAACACGAACACATACTGACACACACTTCAAAAGCACAGCCAATTACAGCGCACACGTGGTTTAATATATATAGAAGGTGGCCGCATATAGCATACATATCCTACAATACAACAAAACTGGAGAATGGTTGTCAAAAAACAAATGTTTTCGACGTACGGTATACATAAAACGAATAGAACAAAAAATAATAAGCTGCCGTAACGCTACCACCTGTGGACTTATTATAGTATTACCGTACTCGTGAGGTTTTGTGCTCTTGACATATATAAAAATGATCGTTTGTTGTACTTAAGAACTGGGGCCCATTTCTCAAAACGACAAGCTACAAATCTACAAGTAAAATACATACAAAACAACATTACTTTTACAAATTTTATTGTTGTTTTGTGTGTATTTTACTTAAAGATTTGTAACTTGTACTTTTTGAGAAACGGGCCCCTGATAGCATGCTCGTAACAGCAACAAACAAAAAAAAAGAACAACAGGTAGATTTATTCTACAGCTTTGTTGTGCATAAAAATGTGTAGGCATATTTTTAATCATACTTCGAATAAATGTTCATGCTTTGTTATTTCATGTGTACTTCACGTGTTCGAGTATTCGTTGCAGCCCTCTGTTATGTACCACTTAAGCCCTTATGACACTACATTTTTTCTTAATTTTTCAAATTTTGAAGAACAGTGCAAATAGAATATAATAGGAAATTTTATCAGGTGCAAAGAGTTCAGCTATATTAAGAAAAATACCAAATTGTCAAAGCTTTTACTAATGTTATCGATAAAAATGGGGGTCTGTCAAAAAAATGTAAAAATTTTCAACTTAAAATTGACATTTCACGCTCGAAACATTAAAGTGCTGCCAAGCTAGCGGTTTATTCACGAATTCAGCGACTTAGTGCCTCTTTTTTTCAACTTTTTTTTCTTTTGTCGTTTTATTATAAATAAAAAGTAGGCAGCACTTAAAGAAGCCATTACGTTTTGTTAACATTTTGTATAGTTATTTCTTTCTATCATTTGCTATTTCTTTCTTTCAATCCTATAGCAAAACAATGCAAGAAAAATGTAGTGTCATAAGGGCTTTAAGCTGCAATATTTTCGTTCAAATTATGTAAACTTTGACCCGTTCCGTCGAATGTGCTCTTAGTTCAACGACCTTTACAATTTTATTGATGCCTTCAATAGAAATATTATGAATTTTTTAAACAGTTAATCCTCAAAATATATTAGTTGTATAAATTTTATTTTATTTTATGCATGTACATATTTAAATAAGCTTTTTCTGCTAGTCTGTAAGAATGTATGTCATATAAATAAATAAATAAATAAATAAATAAATATCAAAGTATAGAATTGAATTAATTGACACAGCTTAAACTGTGTAGAGCTCATAAACTTGCAAAAACGCTTTTATTGGGAAAACAACGAAAATTCGCCAAAAATTTCATTATTAAAATTGTAATGAATGCCGAAACTTGCAAAAATTGTGAATATTCGCAAAAACTGGGTAATATCGGAAAGTTAGCAAGTTCTAATATAGTTTAGAGATCGCTTGATTTATAAAAAGGGCAAAAACGAAAAAAAAATTTAATTTTTAGCGAAAATAGGGGAAATTTGCCAAAAATTGCAAAGTTGAAAACAACCCCCAAATGTGATTATAAATCGCTTAAACCAGTAGTAATGACGCAAACTCGAAAAACATCTGATGGATAAACTAAACAAAATTTTAGCAGTGTGTTTACGAGTTGCGTTCGTTTAACTTAAAGGCAAACAATTTAAGGATTGCTAAAGTTAACAGCTTAAACGTGTACCCCTAATATAAATTAAAAGAACAATTTATTTGTATTTTTAACCCTCAACCAAAAAAGAGCGTTGTTATAAGTTTGTTATAAGTTAATAGCGCCGAAATGGCTGGATCGATTTTGATTTAGTTTTTTTTATTGAAAACTGACTTGACCGAGAGTGGTCTTAGCTATGCTTGAATAAAATCGGTCCAGCTGCTTAGAATTTATCACCTCTTTTCTAGCTGTATCCTCTTGAATTTGTCTGTTTGTGGCATTGTAGCTCCTAGACGGCTAGATCCATTTTAATTTAGTTTCGTTTGTTTGAAAGGTGACTCGATCTAAAATCTTCTAACCTATAAGTGTGTAGTGTCGTCACTGACGATCTATTACCTTCTATATCAACCTTGTTATAAGTAATATTTAAGCAACCATGTACACCATGATAACTAACAAACCTAACTAACGAGAAGAGAATACATATAAAATAAAGGGAGTCGTTACTTCACCCTCAATCAAACCAGTGGTTTTAATTTATATTACATGGCGACCGAGACAGTTTCTGTTTTTCACAGTGAATTAGTGCTTTGTGAGAATGGTGCATAGAAATTTTAACAAATTCCTTTAAAAAAACAGATCAAGCAAAAAAGAAAAGGGAGAATAAAAACAAAGTCATTAAAATATATAAGGACATAGTACTCAAATGCTTATATCTTTAAAAAAAACATAAAAGTAAAGTTCTGCAAATTGAAAGAAAAGTATTTTTGTGTCTATTGATGAAAAGAAAAAATTTAAAACGTTGACGGCGGTAGTGGCCAAGAAAGAATATTTTATTTAAATATCCATAAAAATAATATTGGAATAACCTAAGGAAATAAGATAATAAAGATTGTGAAGAAATAACTTAAAAGCAGTTTGATCTTTTAATCCTAATAAAATTAGTGAAAATTAACATATCTGCTTTTGTGGAGAAAACTTTAATAACGAAATAAGCCGCCGATTGAAAGTACACAGAAAAAAGTATCAAAAAAAAAATATTCTAACAAAAGAAATATGTTTGTGTGAAAAAAATATTAAAAAAAAAAACAAAATGAAAAAAAAAACTTAAAACCTAATAATACCTAAAAAGTTGTGAACAAAATCATGTTAGAAACTGCAGAATAAATAAAGGTTCAAAAGAAGCTGCATAATAAAAACTAAATCGCAAAAGAACTGCAGAATTAAAAGTTAGAGGAAGCAAGCTGCAGAATAAAAGAGCATAAAATAACCAGTCAAAAAAAAACTGCAGAGAAAAAAAAAATTTTTTTAACAAAAGAAAATTAATAATCATAAAGTAATGTGGAAAATGGTGAAAATAAACTGCAGAATAAAGTGGAAAGAAAAACTGCAAAATTTTGATCAAAAGAAACTGTATAATTATAAATAAAGTAATGTGAAAAATGGTGAAAAAGAAACTGCAGAATAAATATCTCTTAAAAACAAGCTTCATAATAAGAAGTCGAAAAGAACTGCAGAATTAATAGCAATGAGAAATGACAATAAAAAGGAGAAAAAAAAGAGAAAACTGCAGAATAAAAACAAGTTAAATAAACTAAAAATTAAGAAAAGTGTTGTTAAAAATATAACACAATTTTGTTTGGTATAAACTGAATAATAAACGCAATAATACAAACGTCGAGAGATTTTAGAGAAAAAATTAAAACCAGAAAATGCAAATTAAAAAACCATTTCAAACAAAACTGAACAATAAGAAAAATAAATAAAACAAAGTATTCAGAAAAAAAAAAAAGAATACAAGTGTAGAAAAGAGTGAAAGAGAAGTGGAAGAGAAGCTACAGAATACAAGTGGAAAAAAAGGATGCAGAAGAAAACAATATAAAAAGAAATATGCATATAATAAGGAAAAAAGTGCAAAACAAGAGAAACTTCAGATAAAGTTTATTTTGAAAAGAATATGTATAATAAGAAGGAAAAAAGAAGATATATAAATAATACAACTATTAAACACCCATACAGTGACAATTAAAATAGCAATACAAAACATGTTGCATAAAAGTGACAATTAGAATCAATAAAACTAAAAATAAAAAGAAAATACAGTGACCATTCAAAAAACAATATTTTCTAAATTTTGGTAACAAAACAAAATCAAAATAATCGTGAAAACTAAACAAATGATAAAAGAACATGCTTCTTTTACAACCAAAAACATTTCGCAACAAAGAATATCAGAAAATTTATAAACACGAGAAAACAACTACAACAAAACAACAGCATAAAGTCCACAAAAGACCAACAAGAAAAAAAACAACAAAATAACAACTCAACAAAAAACAAAAACAAGAAGAATTTACAAACAACAGAAACTACACAACTTTAACAAACATTCAGCTAACAACGAGGGTCGAATCAAAATGCCAGGGAGATGACATCAAGTACAGCAGTAAGATAATGCTAACATAAGCAATAATTATAAGGATATGTATTATTAATTTATGTATTATATCATTCATTAAAATTATATAAGAATCATTTTTATACTTATTATACAGTTTATTCTAACAAAGACATACATTATTATTATATTATTATATACATACTTATAAATACTATTGCCTTAATTCATAAAAAAATTTTCTGACTTATAACAGATTAATAAAACAAATTGTCATACAAAAATTCGTTTTATAAGTCTCTTATTAATGAAAAAGTTTTTTGTGAATTAGGTTGTATATATTTAAATAAATCCTTATTATACATATACATACCTATTTATAAATATTACAATAGTAATTTCTGCTGTACGTATTGTATGTATTCTACCTTAATAATTTTCTTCGCAAAACAAAAATTTAAGTAATAAAACTAGAGAAAAATACAAAAAAAATTATATTGAAACAAAAACAGAAACATAATACTTATTACTTTTTCATTATTTTATTGTTTTCAAATCCTTTATTTACTTTTGTTACATAAAAATAGGTACATACCTATTGCAAAAGAAGGAGCAATCCTATGCAAATACAAATTTAAGAGAAACAGGAGAATTTTGAAAATTTTTTAATAATCTTAGAACAGACTGGAAATAAGAGAAAGCTAATTATTTCGTATAATAAGCCAATAGCGAAGGCAAACCGGAAATGAAAATATAAATCGAAGAGAAATACTCTGATTCTTTTTTCCTTCTCAAATTTCAAAATTTTTCTAAAATACATTAATATTTAATACATCAGAGAGCGAAGCAAGTGCTTCACTTCGTCGTGTGAACATAGTATAAGGCTATTCAGTTAGTAATTTCGATGCAGGAAAATAAAACTTAACAATATGATTGTAACAGATGACAGAGTTCGATAAAAGATATTTTAACAAATTAATTTTGAAATTCTACAAGGTAAAGAAAAGAATATTACAAAATCGTCCAGTAACTAAGACTTTAGATAAAATTAACGAATATATTTCTCTTTTGATAGAAACTTATAATACAATATTAGAGTATACTGAAATTAATATTGAAAATTCAGCGATCAATGATAAAATCAAAATTTTTAACAAAATTCGTAATTGTCGGGATTTACTAGTGAAATGCTTCATTAAATTAAATTGCAGAGTAAAAGTTCCAGGGGATGTAAGTTTGTTTATGATAGAAAGTGAAGACGATATTAGAGTAGAGGATAATAAGAACATTGAAACTATAGAGGCACATAAAGACAGTGAAATCAAAATGGCTACATTAGAACAGAAAAGAAGTTACGTTAGCATGTGTGCTTCAATTATTAGGGAAAACTATGACGGTAATCCGTTAACGCTAAATGCTTTCCTAGACAAAATCGAACTACTTGAGGAACTTACAGATGCGAATTTAAATACTACATTTTTGACTTTTATTAAATCAAAACTTGAGGCGAAAGCACGGGAATCACTTCCTGAAAACGTAACCACAGTGGAACAGATAAAAACTGCGTTGAAATCCAGCATAAGGCCAGATAATTCGAAAATTATAGCAGGGAAAATTGCGGCACTTACTGTCAGAAACAATAATTATTCAGAATTTGCAAGAGAGGCAGAAGAACTTGCTGATGCATTAAGACGTTCGCTGGTTATAGAGGGTATAACCACAAACAAAGCGCATGAAATGGCAGTAGAGCAAACGGTTACAGTATGCCGCTTGAATGCTAGATCTGATTTAGTGAAGTCAATATTAGCCTCGTCTGTTTTTAAAGACCCTAAAGAAGTGGTAGCAAAATTAATCGTAGAACAAACTAATGAAACGAAAGAACGTCAAGTTTTAGCGTTGCGAACTTCTTCTAGGAATAGGAGCAATAGTTCATACCAAACAAATAATTCAAATCGTTTTTCTAATAATCCTAATCGTTTTTCTAATAATTCAAATCGTTTCTCTAATAATTCGAACCGTTTCTCTAATAATTCATATCGTGGGAATAACCATAGAAATTTTCGTGGTAGCTATCATCACAGGGGAAATAGCCA
Organism: Panzeria rudis; assembly: GCA_956483635.1. Lineage (NCBI taxonomy): Eukaryota > Metazoa > Arthropoda > Insecta > Diptera > Tachinidae > Panzeria > Panzeria rudis. The sequence goes on from OY101450.1 coordinate 59,378,585, forward strand.
AGCTTTCAACAACAACAATAATCAATATCGAAACAATTATCGTGGCAACAATAGACATAATTTTTCACAAAATCGCTTTGCACAAAACGTAAATCCGAGGGCTTCTGTCAGGACTTTAAACATGGAAGTCCCTCAACAATCGACGTTGAGGGTGATAGAAGAGGAACAATAAGTTCAAATTCAGAAAAATTGCATTTACAAAAATCTATTTATGCATTAAATCTCAATTATGCCGATTTTATCAAACTAAACTGTAGCGACACAATTCAGCCTTGTACATTTCTTGTGGACACATAAGCCGATATTTCATTGCTTAAAATTTCATGTATCAATTCAGAGCTTTTCTTGAATAAAAACGATATAGTTACCATCACTGGTATTACTACAGATCCTATTGTCACTTTGGGAACAATATGCACACATTTAGTCATTTCAAATCAATTCATTTCTCAAATTTTCCATATAGTGAGTGATGATTTTAATATACCTGCAAGCGGGATATTAGGTAAAGACTTCCTCAAAGACAACCGATGCAAAATTGATTACGAAAATTTCACGATAACGGTCAACATTAGAAATATAACAGCGAAAATACCGATCCTACATGGAACAGATAGCTATAATTGTATAATTCCTCCAAGTATACCGTATCTTTAATTTGCGTAACATTACCGAACCAATGTTCATTGACTCGCAAGAAATCTGCAAAGACGTCTTTGTAAGTAAGGGAATCATAGATTCAAACAATCCTGTATTACGAATACTTAATACCTCCGACGAATTTAAATGTATCAGAAATGATAAAATCAGAACAGAGAAACTTCAAAACTTTTACGTATACTCAATAAATGAGAATAAGGTAACTGATGAACGTATAACAACATTGAGAAATATATTGCAAAATCAAATGCCTAATGATATTAAGAATAGTCTTATGGCGATTTGCGAACAATATGCGGATATATTTTCTTTAGACAATGACAAAATGACCATAAACAATTTCTACGAACAAAAACTAAGATTAACAGATTCGTCTCCGTCTTACATCAAAAATTACAGGCTTCCTTATAGCCAAAGAGAGGAAATAAACAGACAGGGTGCAAATTTACTTAAGAGCGATTTAATTGAACCCAGTAGCGCAAATTTTAACAGTCCATTAATTCTAGTTCCTAAAAAGAGTTCGGGCAATGGTAAATCGTATCGCATGTGCGTGGATTATCGCGCAGTAAACAAAAAACTTATCGCCGATAAGTTCCCATTGCCGCGTATTGACGATATTTTGGACAATTTAGGACGCGAAAAACATTTTTCGATAGTCGATTTATTTTCAGGATTTCACCAAATTCCTTTGCACACAGATTCTCGGGACATTACCGCATTTAGCACTGATAAAGGCTCCTTTCGGTGGAAAGTGCTGCCGTTCGGACTGAATGTAGCTCCTAATTCATTTTCCAGAATGATGTCAATTGCATTTTCCGGACTTGCACCCAACAAAGCGTTTCTATATGTCGACGACATAATTATTATTGGCTGCAGTAAACAGCATCATTTAAATAACTTGAAAGATGTTTTTGAAACACTTAGAAAACACAATTTGAAAATAAATCCGTACAAGTGTAACTTTTTTCGACCAGAAGTAACCTTCCTTGGTCACAAATGTACAGCAAATGGTCTATTGCCAGACGACTCTAAAACCATAGCTATAAAGAATTATTCAGCGCCATCTGATAAAGTTAGACGTTTTGTGGCATTTGCCAATTATTATCGAAGTTTTGTTCCAAATTTTGCTACTTTAGCTGCGCCATTAAACCGTCTGACACGGAAAAATATTCAATTCAATTGGAATGAAAAGTGTCAAGACTCATTTGAAATGCTAAAAGCTGCCTTATTATCACCAGAAATACTACAGTACCCAGACTTTTCTAAACCTTTTTTAATTACTGTGGATGCATCAAAACTCGGCTGTGGTGCAATATTAAGCCAGAATATCAGTGACAACGATCTACCGATATATTTTGCTTCAAAAACTTTTTCTAAATCCGAACAGAAAAAACCGATAATAGAGCTTGAACTTTTAGCAATTCATTTTGCAATAACCCAATTCAGACCATACGTCTATGGAACTAATTTTACAGTCCGATCGGATCACAGACCACTAGTATACCTTTTTAATATCAAAGACCCATCGTCAAAGCTAACGCGAATTCGCCTAGAGCTTGCAGAATATAACTTTAGTGTAGAATACATCAAAGGTAAAAACAACGTAGGAGCAGATGCTCTATCAAGAATTTCAATTAATGAATTAAAAAACACAAATCAAATACTGGCTATGACAACTCGTTCAATGTCAAAGAACGCAAATAACAACATGGCCGATTTGAAACAATCTCTTAAAGAACACAATAATCCAAAACTAAAAATCTATGATAAATTTTCTCAATATTTTGACAAGTATATTCCAAAAATTAGAACTGATATAATTAGTATTGATGAAAAACTTAAAATATTACGAATACACCTATATAGGAAATTTAAAAAAATTCTAACTGTTGAATTTGAAATTGGTAACGAAAAAATTAGTTTAGACTACTTGCTTTGGCGGCTGCAAATTTCAGCCAACAATCATCAAATACACAGGGCAGAATGGCCAAAAGACGATTTAATTTTCACACTTTATACAATTCAAGAATTAAAAGATTACGGTACCAGAATATTACAAAATTTTGAAATTATTTTAACTGAACCAATTGAGACAATAACGGAAGAAGGAAAGAAACAAAAGCTAATGCAAATATATCACAATGATCCGTTCCTAGGCGGACACTGTGGACAAAAAAAATTATATGCAAAACTTCGTACAAAGTTTTACTGGAAAAGAATGACGAAAGACATCGCAAAATTTGTTAGAAATTGTCCAAAATGTATGCTGAACAAGGTTAGACCAAAAAATATTGAAAAACTCGTTTTTACACCAACTCCAACAAAAACAATTGATGTGGTAGTCTTAGACACAATAGGTCCATTGCCACAATCAACGTATGGAAATAAATATGCATTAACGTTGATGTGCGATTTATCCAAATACTTAGTTACAATATCTATACCTGATAAGTCAGCACAACCAGTTGCTCGTGCCATTTTTGAAAACTTCATTTTAGTTTACGGGAAAATGAACACTATAAAATCAGACTTAGGAACAGAATTTAAGAACGAACTTTTTTCCGAACTCTGCAAATTTTTAAAAATTTAAATCAAATTTTCAACCGGATATCATCACCAGACAATAGGAACCGTGGAACGCAACCATCGCGTTTTTAATGAATACCTTCGAGCTTACGTAAATGAAAATATATCGGATTGGGACACATACCTCAAATATTTTACATTTTACCATAACACTACATCTAACACAGTTTTTGACAACAGATTTACACCCTTTGAACTAGTTTTCGGTAAAAATGCAGTTATGCCTAACGAGATAAACACCAATCTAGACCCAGTTTATAACATAGACAATTATAGTCAAGAAGTCAGGCATAGATTGCAAAAGACCAGCATACTTGCGAAGCAATTGATTGACAAACGCAAGGCAAGAAACAAAAACTACTACGACAACCTTTCCAAACCGATTACGATAAAAGTTAACGATAGTGTTTTACTACAATGCGAACCATATGACAAATATAAAAGCATATATGAAGGCCCGTTTATTGTAACCAAAATAGATGATACTAATGTAACAATTTATAACAAATTAACAAACAAACAAAAGACTTATGCACAGTCTTTTGTATATAATAAGAAAACAATAAAATAATGATTACATGTAACAACAAAGAATGAAACATAATTTGCCATATCTATGAATATTTTTTTTGATATGATTACAAACACACTTATATATATATAAAAAAAAATTATAAAGTAAAATAATATAAAGATAATATGTATAATTATTTTCTGAAATACATATCCCTAATATCAAACAATATGTACTTTAATATCGAGTTTCCTATAATAACATAAAGATCATCAAATAACCAAGCTTGATCACCTTGATTATTTCATCATCTTTGTAATAACTTTCAAATCTTTTCTAACATAAAACCAAATTTAACCTTTCCAAGGGTAGGCAGGCGGAGCATTCGGGTGAAGGCAATTCCTGGTGGGTAATTGGCTCCCAGTAGAAGGGGTAGTGTCTTCGGCACACAAGACACTCCCTCCGTCATCCCGAATGTTCTAAGCTGTTTGCTTTTGACTTTCTAATCCAAAGTCGTTTAAAATCTGTAAAAAATATACAATTTTAAGAAAAAAAGGGAGGTAGACAGGTACGACCAATACCTATAATACCAAACTTTCAGTTCTTTCTATATTATATAAGTATTCTAATATATATTACAAGTCATAATTAGTCTATACATTTAAAAAAAAAGGGAGGTGTAGTGTCATCACTGACGATCTATTACCTTCTATATCAACCTTGTTATAAGTAATATTTAAGCAACCATATACACCATGATAACTAACAAACCTAACTAACGAGAAGAGAATACATATAAAATAAAGGGAGTCGTTACTTCACCCTCAAACAAACCAGTGGTTTTAATTTATATTACAAGTGAAAAAAATCGGTCCGGCCGTTTTAAAGTTATCATCCATTTTCTTCGGTGATTTTTACAATTTTTAATTTAATGTTATTAATTGAAACTATTTGTCTGCTTTTCTTACTGTAAAACAAAATTTTAAAATATTTTCAGGTTTTCCGAGTGCCCGAAACCGCTACCGTACTTCTCAGGTAATAGCTTTTCCATTTACGTATGTATGTATATATTAGTGTCATCTTTATATCTTTTCTCATTATAAAATTATTTGTCAAAAGTTATGTTTAAACATGTTATATAATACGTTTCTATTGTGTTATTTTTCATATAGTGGCGGAGTTAAATTTTCTGATCTTACAGATAAAGAAGGTAATTCTTACAATCACATTTATTAAACATTTTTTGTTGTGAAAATATAATTTTTGTAAGCAAATTTTGAAGGCAGACAAAACAAAAAATATAATTATATATGTACAGTTTGTAAAATAAATGTTTTCAAAGAAAAATATTTTTTAAAATGTTACTTTCAATTAGTGTTGGTCTGATTAATGATTAAAAACTACGATTTATAGGGTTAATCGTGGTGATTAATGATTAAAAACTAACTAATCGTAATATACGATTATTAATCGTAATCAAAAATCGTTAGTCCCGACTGAACATTTTCGATTGATTTCACTCTGTAAAATCGCTTTATTTATCGATAACTTTCGATTTTGAAATTTTTTAAAATAGCAAAATAATCTACTCAACTAGAGTAATAAAACTTGCTATTTTGTAACATCCTGTTATTGTAGTTTGAACCAGTTGGAATATACATATCTATAGAAGTTTTAAAATTAGTTCGGAACTAAATTAAAAATTGTTAAAAAGCTCAACAAAAACTCTTTGTGATTATCTGTGATTTTGTTATTCAAGTTTTTCGCGTTCTTTGCGAGATTTCGATTTTTTTTAAACATATTTGCTATTTGTAATCAATTGTATGGCTTGTTTCTTATCTTGCAATTTCTCGTGAATTTTCGTCATGTTCGGGATAGAAGCGATTTTTTCTGTAAGTTTTCAGATTCTTTACCATTTTAGCTATTTTTAATCAATCTTAGACATTGCTATCATGCCGCTGTTAGCAAGTTTTTGCGAATTTACGGCAATTTCGCATTTTTTATTGATTTTTCGTATTCTTTATAGCTTTAGCGGTTTTTAATTAGGGATGTAACCGATACCGATATATCGGCGATACTTCAGGTTTGCCGATATGTCGGTATCGGCGATATTTTACTGTCGATACGAAGATACTTCTTAAATATGTTTTTAGAGTTTTTTGAACAAATAATTTATTTGTTGTTAATTTTACCATGAATTCAAATTCAATTCGTTGTTTTTAAATCTTATTCCCAGCAAAAACATGCACTCCATAGAAGTCATGAAAATTTAGAATTTGCGATCCTGAAGTAGTGCAAATTTTGATAATTTCTAATGATTTTTACATAGCTTGTCATTGCAAGAAGTTCTCTTTTTTGATTCTTAACCACCGAATTGAAAACGATGTTAATAAAAATTTCCTTTTGGGGTTCTATAATGATATTTTCCTTTAGGAAAAACGGGTAGCAAATTACTAGAGTCCGACCGAAACCAGTGTTCTTAGGCCGAACCCGAACCGAACCTAATACTCCGCAAAAAGGCAGAATATTCGGCAGAATTCGAAACTTGTCGAAACTTTTTTAGCATTAACTGATATTGACATATTATTAAACACTTAACAGAACTGAAGTCATTTATTTTATTAACGGCCCTTTTCACAATGAGATTAAAAGTTAACGTGATCTTTAACGGCAAATTCGGCATGAAAAACTCTCCGTTAAAGTATACGTTAACTTTTAACTGTACACTGTGAAAAAGGGCGTAAGAGTATTTCTACATACATACAGTGTCAGTCAAAATAATAGTAGAAATTTAATATATTTCATTCCATCGAGCAAATATAAAACTTAAACATTTACGAGCATGTGACTAATAAAAACTTGCCATGAAATTAGCTTAAATGATAAATAGAACTGGATTATTGGGTTCGGTACACATACATTGAGGACTGTTTTCACTCTATTGATGACGTTACAAGGGCACCAATCAAAAAGTTGAGTCGGAATAACTAAAAATATATACGGCCATGTCACAGAGTTCAATTCCGTTCGGAAACGGAATTCAAGCCATATATAATTTTTAATGCGCTAAATTCAAATTCGTTTTTAGTTTTTTTCTTTCTATTATGCACAGATGTTTTTATGGGCATGAATAATAGTGCACCCGAAATAGGGCGGTCACGCTAATATAACTCAACATTACTCGAGAACGGTTTGCTCGATTTTTTTAAGGCCCAAAAAAGATTGTGTTGAATAGAACAAAAAAATCAGAAAAATGGGAATGAAGAAAAATAAACCAATGGCAACGCTCAAAAAGTGCAGTTTAATATCAACTTGAAAGTGATTTAATTCACGTATTCAATATTCACGAAATACTTGTATAAGAATTAAAATCACATTCAACAGAGCCACCACCTGGTACAAGTGGTGATAAGCAAAATACATGTGAGAACTGACGATGGAAGTATAGCGGCTTCCGAAAGTGGCGCTACTCTGTTCTGCTGTATACGTTGAAAAATTGAGTTGATGTTCATTTGTCCCTTGTTTCTTGGAATGTTAATCATGCCCAATTCTATCTGAATTAAACGTTACGAACCTAATAATCAATTTGGATTCACAAGTAAAAATACGTTCGAAATAATCATATTAAGAAACAATTAGCTACTGGCTTGAGCTTTTAAAATGTTTACATGTTCATATAGGGTTAAAACATATAAAACAACAAACCAGTTTTACTTACCCCTTTCGATTTTAATAACATTTATTACGAATGATCCCTCTCGCCAAACTACTATTAGTGCAAAATCATAGCTCAATATTGTGCATGGTTTGCGAAATATCGCGACTTTAAAATGGGAAAATTCATAAAAAATTTACTGAACTGACCTCACAATACTATGTATATATTTAAAACTACTTTTCCTAGATATTCAATTAAGGTGTCATATTAAAGAACATAAATTGGCCCTTAAAAAGACATTTGCTTTAATTTTATTTTGCAATATTCAGAGGTAAAATTTTACGTACGGCTATGCTATTTTTAAAATTCTTAAAAATATATATGTTGAAGAACTACTTTTCTGATGCCTCTATGGTAAATAGCTGAAGTGCAAAATCTTGGCTGACTGACTTTTATGCCCCGCGAAATATATCGACTTGAAAATTCATCAAAAATGTACTAAATTGACTGCACACAATACATTTTTAATTACTTGTCCTAGATATTCCGTTGAGGTGTCATTTTAAAGGACACAAAATGGCCTTTAAAATGACATATGTCATGATTTTATCTTCTAATATTTAAAGGTCAAACTATACTAACCTTATGTCTGCGGGCGGTTTTCTCAAAAAATTGTATTTTTAAAATTCTTAAAAAACTATATTTTGATGATGAGCTTCTCCTGTTAACTTCCACAGAGTATGAATCTGGGACTCGAAATAGTTCATGAAAATTTTACACAATATGTAATATTTTTTTCAATATTTATTTTTAGAATAATTTATTATATTATTGTGTAAAATTTGTCTCAATAACTGGTGAACTGTTTCGAGTCCCAGATTTATACTTGGTGGAAGTAAAGAGAAGAAGTCCATCATCAACATACGTTTTTTTAAGAATTTTAAAAATACAATTTTTCGATAAAATCGCGGCTAGTATAATTGGACCTTTGGATATTGGAAAATAAAATCATGACATACATATGTCATTTTAAAGGCCATTTTGTGCCCCTTAATATGACACCTCAATGGAATATCTAGACAATAGGCTTATAGACCTATAGAATTCTACCTTCGTATGATGTTTGCCTGGCTTAGGTATCATGGTAATTAGCGAAAGCTTCCATTCCATAAAGCAAACAAAATCTAATTCATAAAAGAAAGATGAATATAAGATAACTCTAAAATAACTTATTTGCAGCCAAAAATTTGGTTTTTTATCAAAAGCCGTGAACCCTTTGTGACGCACTCTACGTGACGAACGCTACATTTGTTCTTAATAGCTATAACTTTTAAATTGTACAATTTACAACAAAATGAGTTTAGTGGAGTTGTAGATAATATTATTATCTAAAAGAAAGCTTTTAACAAAATGTTCATATTCCTTATAGTTTACGAGATAATATAAAAAAAATAGTGACTCCATTATTTCAAGATAGGGAGCGTTCCCGACCGCCTTCGACCTCGAAAATTCAAACTTAAGCTTATGGTCACATGTAGAGATAAGCGACAGTGATTTAATCACTGTTACTGAAAAATCACGATTCACAGTTGTGACAAAATTTGTCAAGTAACTGCTACTTGCAAAGTTGTTCTTTTCTATGTGTTACATACAGAAAATTATGATATTGCACTGTTTAGGTAATAACGATTTTTATTTACGTACAATAACAACAAACGAATAGTGTTCTTATTTCTTGTGTTCTCTTCTTCCTTATTAGTATTTCTTTTTAAAATTCAAAGTATATTTTTAGGCGTATTTAAGTCTGCGTTTTTGTTGTAGAGACGCATGTGTGTTTTGATAATTACATTGCTATAAGAGAACTGAAAACAGTGATCACAGTCGCAGTAAGTAACAGTGATTTTTAAATCACGTTCACTGTTCACGATGTTCTTTAAAAATCACGGGATCGCTCATCTCTAATCACATGTGTAACTAAACACGTAAAAAATGACATCCTATTTGAAATGCAAGTTTGGTTGTTTTTTTTCGGTGTAGGTATATCCCAGCCATTCACAAAGCGATGACACACAAAAAATTCCTTTATACATTTTTGGTGGACGACCATTTCTGGGATTTGTCCATATGTTATTGTACATATTATTGTCATTTTGACTTATACAACTATACTACTCGTATGCAAGAAATGATACAATAATTTTCAACTCGGGTGCAGGGATCAAACTTTTTCTTTTCGAGACTTTAGAAACTTGACCTTTGACATTCTTAAGGAAAGTTTTCTACATATAAACTGGAATTGTATCTACAACATGACTTCCGTTGACGATAAGCTTTCGTTTCTTGAATACAGTATATTGAAGCTCTATGATGATGCAGTACCTATTAGAACGACAATATGCATACAAAGTTTGTAAAAGTAATGCTACCTTCTATCCTGCCATATAACAAATTTCTTTAACACTGTTATTACCACAAGCTGTTTTCCTCTAAAATGGAAACATTCAAAAATAATTCCAGTTCCTAAATCAAACAATGAAAATCGACCAATAGCTATATTAAGTTTCCTTTCGAAACCATTAGAAAAAATTTTGCACCAAGAAATAAGCGATTACATTCATAACAATAAATTGTTGTGTGACAAGAAATCAGGTTTCCGACCAAACCACAGTTGTGCAACGGCTTTAGTGGATGTGACGGAGAATATTAGGCGTGATCTGGATAATGGAAAAATAAATTTTTTAGTGCTTCTCGATCACTCGAAAGCATTTGATACAGTTAACCATGAAATATTATATGACAAGCTTAGATCCTTCTTTAACTTTTCCTCGACCGGTGCACAACTTGTGTTGTCGTATCTTACATATCGTACGCAATCAGTATGTGTGAACAATACAGTGTCCAATCCAGTTAAAATAACTAGAGGTGTTCCTCAAAGGTAAATTTTAGGACCACTACTTTTCTCGATTTACGCTTATGATTTGCCAAGTCATTTATCTCATTACAATGTCCACATGTATGCAAATGATGTGCAATTATGGCTCAGCAGCCCAGCTCAGTCAATCACGGAGAACATAAACAAGCTTAATCATGATTTAAATAGCATTTATATGTGGGCATCTAAAAATCGTCTACACTTGTTTCTAGTTTCTGAATGGCAGTTCTTTTTAAATGCTGCTCGTCTTTATAATGCCCTTCCACATAATCAACAAATTAACAGCAACGCAACAAATTTCAAAAAATTTCTTTTTAGCTACTTTGATTAGACGATTAAATGTTTTTATATACTTAGATATGTCCTTATTTTGTTAAACTTTTATTCTATATGTAGCTTATATATCTAAATTACTTTATTTATTTTAATGTTAATTTTTGTAGGCGAATTTATTGTACATTAAACAACATTGTATTATAATTATAAGACAAAGTCTTGTTATGCAAGGGAACTCAATAAATAAATAAATAAATAAATAAAATAATTTCAAACAAAATATTGTCCAATTTGCCTGACAGTGAAAAAGTAAACATACCACTGACCAATGTTGCCAATACATACAATTATCTTGATAGTGCAATAAAAATCAAAAGCCTTATGATTTTGGCCAATACGGTGTGCTACCTTCCAATATGATATACACATTGAAGGAATCGAATAATTTCCATTAATAGTTCCCAAGGCAAGAATGTTTTATTTTTAATAAAGTTCAACAGTTTTTTGTTCAGGGAACCATAGATAAAAATCACTTTTGAAAATTATTAGCTTCTGGTTTGCAAAGGAAAAGCCTTTGTATCCATATAAATTACACTATACTAGTCGAAAAAACAGACAGACGGGGCACCCGACGGATAAACTTAATTCGAGTACGCTGATTTTAATGGCGTTTGCCGTTTTTCAATGTTAGCTCTTAAAAAAGAGATATTTAAGATTTAAAATTTGAGTTTTTTGACCATTTTCATTGGATTAAAGGCACAATTCTTAAGATAATTGGACTAAATTCGGTTCAAAGTTAGTCATGCACTACAAATATACCCAACTAAAATTTTAAGAAATCGGTCCATGTTTACACCTAGTCTTCATACAAGCATCCGCCAAAATTTCACCTAAATATCGATAGATCTCATGAATTGTTTTAGATTCAGCTCAAATTAAATATATAGATAACATATTTTTGTAGAAATCATATTGTGATTTTTAAACGTGATCGGTTTATTGGTATGGTTGCTACACATCAAAGAGCGTATACAAACTACGCATAGTGGTGTAAATTTGAAAAAAGTGGTAATAAGTATAGAACTTCTTAACTACTAAATAGATTTCCATAAAAATTGAATTAGTCAGGCTTTCATAATCGTGTCTTCATAAGTTTTTAGCTGCACCAGGGGCGGAGGTACCAGGGCTGAAATTTGGCTACCTCGGGTGAAAAAGATTGTGCGACTTGTAACTTTCGTAAATATATACCGATTTGTAAAATTTTAAGCGCGTTATCTTTTATAGTTTAAGAGATATTTAACTTCAAAATTAAAATGTTTTGTATCGACTTTGTTTGTTGCAATTTTTTTAATAAGCCTCTGAGCTAGTTTTTTTTATAATTAAAAAATTTTCTTCCTTAAATTAGAGTTTTTTTTTACTAATTTTGCCCTACCACCTACATTTATATCCATGCTGTCTTCATTTGCAGCAAGAAGAACGCTAACTACCTTCCTAATAAAACCCTGTTCATGGCTTTTTTGAGCACCTTGTGCAACGTTTTTTACTGGCACCTAAACTAAAAAATTATTTTGAAAATTTATAATTTTCTACCACTGCCAAATGTAGGGTAAATGCCCAAAATGAACAAAAATGTCCGCTAAATTCATCTTCAAAGGATAGCCTTTCACTGTGTATAAAAATAAAATTAACGTAACAAAATTTTTTAAAATTTTAAGAATAATGAAGCACTGTTTTTTAAATCTAGGATTTTTTAGTTAAATTTCAAAATTTTGAGTTTAGACCTTTGTTACGACTTAACGGCTCAAGACATTTCAAAGTTTACTTATAATTTTATCAGCAATTTAATAGTGTCCTACAATTTAAAATCAGAGGCTTAGTAAAAAAATTACAGAAAAAAAAAACAAACGAAAAATCAATGCAAAAAATCTTAAATTTTAATTTCGAAGTGAAATATCTCTTAAACTATAAAAGATACAAAAAGAATTGTGAACACATTTTTTCTTTACTTTGTCTAACAAAATTTAACGCGCCTAAAATTTTACTAATCGGTATATATTTATGAAAGTTAAAAGTCGCACAATGTTTTTCACACCCGAGGTATCCAAATTTCAGCCCTTGTAGTAGCTCCGCTCCTGGTGCAGCTAAAAACTTATGGAGACACGATTATGAAAGCCTGACTCCTTTTCTGCAACCAATTAAATTTTTATGCAAATCCATTCAGTAGTTAAGAAGTTATATTCTTATTACCACTTTTTTTTTCTAATTTAGACCACTATGCGTAGTTTTTATACGCTGTTTGACGTGTAGCAACCATACCAATACACCGATCACGTTCAAAGTTCACAATATGATTTTATATACTCGTATTTAATTTGGGCTGAATCTAAAACAATTCATGAGATCTATCGACATTTAGGTGAAATTTTGGCGGATGCTTGTATGAAGACTAGGTGTAAACATGGACCGATTTCTTCAAATATTAGTTAGGTTTATTTGTAGTGCATGACTGACTTATGAACCGAATTTCGTGCAATTATCTTAAGAATTGCGCCTTTAATCCAATGAAAATGGTCCAAAAACTGAAATTTTATATATTAAATATCTCTTTTTTAAGAGCTAACATTGAAAAACGGTAAACGCCATTGAAATCAGCGTACTCGAGTTAAGCTTACCCGTCGGGTGCCCCTTCTGTCGGAAAAAAATTGTGTCGAATTCATGCACAGTGTTATCATTCATTCCATATTTGTATAATTCGAATATGCTTTATGAATTAGATTCCAACTCTAAAATAGCTGATTGAAGCTCTGACATAAAAATCGTACACAGAATTGAAGTTAATATTTAGCTTGACAATGCCCAATAAAACCCAAAAAAACCAAGAAAAACCCCGCCGGGCTGGGGTTTATTTAAAAAACCCGGGGGTTTTTTCCAACCCTGAATACAAGTCTGATCTCTGAACTGTTTTTGATAAAAGTTTTGGTACTATGAAACAAGAATTAAATGATGTCACTAACCAGCACTTAGAAAAAGTTGTGGGATCTATTGAAAATATGTAAGAGGAAAATAACACCTTAAAAATACAAACAGCAAGAGAACAGAAGTGTTGCTTGTGAATTACGGTTAAATGAAATTCCACATAAACAAGTGAAAATTTACAATTTATATTTGCAAAAATCTGCGAAACCATTAACATCTCTGTTTCAGCTATGAAGACAATTTACCGTTTACAAACTTTAAACAATTCAAAAGACGCGGTGATAATTGTCAAGTTGTGGTCTCCTAATTCCCGTAAACTACATAAAGGCTTTAATTTCTGCCTAAAGCCTGGTACTGTGTTCAAATTTGTGAAAAATGTAGGGATCATTTTCATGTGTTCAAGTGCCACTCATATTATTTCGCATGAAAACTTAAAATGTTGCCAATACATTTCATATGGTTTCCTTAAGAAAAGCAGAGTACTACATAAGCAAAAGTTGTTCATGAATAATTCATGCCAATTTTTTTATATTTGTTTTGACAGCATTTCACGTGAAATGTTCAACACAATACCATGCTTAAGACACATAGGAGAGTCTTCAGACAATAAATTTTATGTAAATAAAAACCTCACGGGAAGTAATTTTAATACTCTTCGCGCCGCTATACAACTTAAGAAGCCAAACAATCTACACAGCGCTTTTACCTTCGTGGTTTATTTAACATAAAAAAATTTTTCGGAATTGCGCGGACAAGATCTCTGCTGCTGCTAACAACATTTATAACGATCTTTCAAATGAATCCCAATGGCTTATCCTAATTAAAATTTTGTCTTTAATATCATTATTTTTTTATTGTTTACTTATTTATTCTTCTTTTTATCATTTCATAAGTTTTCCACTTCAAATCTATTCCGATGCGGAAACATGTCACATAAATGCTCAAAGCCTAAAGCGTGGTACGGACTTCTTAAGAAAATTCACATTTGGAAATTTACATTTATTTCTACACGGAAAAATAATCGTGTAGCCTTCTGTAGAGAATAATGTTTACATACACACAAATTCCTTTATTTTTTAGTTACAACACAAAAAACACTAAAAATTAATTATAACTTGCGAAAAATAAGAATGTCAGAAGTTCCGTGACCAAACAATTGTATGAACATTAATTTTTGTTTCAGTTTACGGAAAAAAGTCTCCACTTAAAGTTGTAACATCCCTGTAATGACAATAACGGCCAAAAATTCCGTGTACATTTCTTTTGGAACTCCGTACTAGCAAACGGTAATATCTTTAAAGAATTTGCAACGTGAATTTCCGTAATTTTTTTACACACCGTTCTTATGGGAATGTGAATTTCCTTAACAACTCCGTACAACGCTTAAGAAGAAAAATTTACGAACTCAAATTTATCTTTGAGAACTCATCTATATATATTAATTGTGTGTCCGAAATCTGGTTTGATTCAAGTGTCACAGACTTGTCTATCTCTTTGAATGGATATTGTATCTGAAGAGTAGATAGAGTATATTAGAAACGGCATAAATTTTAATGTCAAGTATACTTGTAAAGACATATGTAACTCTGGTGATTTTGATGGTGCAGATGGGCGTAAATTGCTAGTAGGGAATGTGTGTTTAGAGGCCTAGCAGAAATATTAACACTAGGCGGTTTGTTCAAACGTTAGAAGTGCTAACCGTCATGTATGATAATATTATTATAACAGGCGATTTTAATTCAAATCTCTTCATAGATCATAGTCTATTGCATGAATGTTCAGCACTTGACATAGCTCTACAGAACACCACACCCCTACTCATTACACTGAATCTAACAGAGGGCTGCCAGCAGTTGGGACTTATCACCAAACGTGGGAATTTTACAAGTACTTTGGGGGTAACAAATTTCGTTTGGGGAAAGGGGTTTTTCTGGGGATATTTAAAACAATCGTGAGGTTTTCTTTGGGGATTTCTTGTCGACAATTAAAAAGAATTAATAGCCCAATTCACTATGTCGGTCTGACACGTTTTCCGACTAATTTCTGATTGAATTCTTTGTTTTGTATTCGCTAAATGTGTTAAAAAATAGTTGACCTTTCTGTATTAATATTGTGTAATTTTCTTTATGTTGGGCTTTCAAGGTTATAAATAAAAATAAGATTATTTTCATTAATATGATTATTTCGAACGTATTTGCTTTGTGAATCCAAATTGATTATTAGGCTAAGGTTCGTAACGTTATATTCAGAAAGAATTGGTCATGATTAATTTTCCAAGGAACAGGGGAAAAATTAACATCAACTTAATTTTTCAACGTACACAGCAGAACAGAGTAGCGCCACTTTCGGAAGCCGCTACACTTCCATCGTCAGCGCTCACGTGTATTTGCTATCACCACTTGTCAGGTGGGGTTGTTGAAAGTGACGCTACTCTGTTCTGCTGTGTACGTTGAAAAATTAGGTTGATGTTAATTTTTCCCTTATTCCTTGGAATATTAATCATGTTCTTTCTGAATATAGCGTTACGAACCTTAGCTTAATAATCAATTTGGATTCACAAGATTATTTTCTTTTTTCCATCCGTTTCGTTGGAAATTCCCAACTTCCTCAGGGATGTTTTTAATTGATCTGGTAACATTACAAGTATAAACAAAAAATTAATAAAAATATATAAATATATAAATAATGTTGGTTGCTTATTTATTTATATATTTTTATTAATTTTTTTATACTTGCAATGTTACCAGATCAATAAAAAACATCCCTGAGGAAGTTGGGAATTTCCAACGAAACGTAGGATGGAAAAAAATCTTATTTTTATTTATGACCTTGAAAGCCCAACATAAGGAAAATTGCGAAAAATTATTCCGTCCAATAAAATAATTGTTTGAATTCCACATTAGAATAATTATAAGTTGAACAAAAAATATAGGCCAAATAATTTTTTTAATTATTATGCTTTTTGACGTGGCAGTACCTTATTTTCAATTTCTTGTAGCAAAGACAAGAACCTCGAAACTCAAACGAAAAAGATAATAAAAGGCCAGTAAAAATAATGATTTTAAAAAACAATTGTTTTCAATATATTAGAAGGATAATGTCAGAAATAATAAAGCGCTAGCCGGAAAATATGATTTTTTCAAACTGTTTTCTATTAAAAATGTCCTTAACATTTTTTCCGAAAATTTTTAAATATAAGAAATAGTTTCCTTTCACGAATTTTGATAACTATTTTGGAAACGAATATCCAACAAATCTATATGAATTTTGGTCAAAAGTGTACAGCTTCTGAAGCATTACTCAATATGCTTATTATTTCCAGAAGTAATACCTATACATATTGAGTGTTGTGTTTTTCTTCCGACGGGGTTTTTTTTTGAATTTGGAACGATTTACCGTCATCCCACGTCAAATTTGGTTTGAAAAGCAGAACGCTTTCGGCTATGTGCCATCTTAAGTGTTCTATTGAATACTAGATTTAGTATTCAATAGAACACTGAAGATGGCACATAGCCGAAACCGGTCTGTTTTCAAACCAAATTTGACGTGGGATGACGGTAAATCGTTCCAAAAACCTATACATATATTTAGAACGAATATTTTCTATAATGTGCAATACGAATTACTGGAATCATTGTTATGGATATCTTAACGTAAATAAAATTTGCCGTCAAACATTTGAACATAAATAAATTTAATACAAAAACCATATGGGCATTTGCATATCAGCGTACGCGACATTTGTACGCCTACAAAGTGGAATAGAATTTGCAAAAATAGGAGTAACTGAAACAAATTTTGTCGTATGTTCCATTCAGAGGGCACTGTAAAAAAAATTTATTACATTTGGAACCCTGTAGTCCAAAATATCGAGGGAAATAAGGGCATAGCGTACGCGACATAAAACGGAAGTGATGTTAAGGTGCATGTACAAATATGCGAAAACCAGCGAATTGTGAAGTTTTTTTCTTTTTTTTAATTTCTTAAATGAAACCAACTATTTTTGCTTTATTATCCGTAAATTTGAAATAAAAAAAACTTTTGGATGATTTTATAATGAGCAAAATTTAATAGCATACGTGATATAGCGTAAGCGACAGATTTTTCTCTTATAGTATTCTTAAGTAATGAAATATATGTAAACAAAAAATTAAAAACAAATAAAAAATATGTATTTGGTGATAATAGGAATAAAAACAATCAAGCTTCAAATTAATTTCATTCTGCATACTATATACTTGGGCGCTGAATTTACGGCACCACCTTAGCTTACTACAGAGTAATACATACTAATTAATTTGACATATTTTCGCTTAACGAATACGCAGTTCGAATATCATATATATCGAGTGGTAAGCGCTAGAAAAAGCTTATACACCAAAAAGTAAATTTTACAGAAATATTTTTTAATTATCATTGACTTAAATGGAAGTAGATCCTTAATATTGGCTATATAGGATTTTAGTGAACTGTTATATGTAATGTTAATAGTTTTAATAATTTTCCGATAAGACAACGCATGTTTGTGGGGGCTAAGATATTTTAAGATATTCTTGATGTCAAGAAATATCAGTTAATATAATCAAAAATATAAATTAAAACTAATTATTATCATCCTTAGCAACTGTTTTTTTGATATCCTTGCAGTTTTTGACACTAGTTTTGCTCTACTTGAAAAAGAGAGCTTTAGCTTAAGCGACACTTTGCATTTACAAAAATATGTAAACAAATTAAAAATTTATGTGGAAAATATTCTGAAGCTAAAATTTCTTTTGCTGTATTTCCATAACGGTACTTGACATGACTTTGAAACTATGCCAGATTGTATGAATTATCGTAAATAATCGATTTTCGTCAAAAAACGATTTTCGAAAAACATGTCGCTTAAGCTTTTTTGGCGGATATCATGATATAAAAACGGATGAAGTTTTTTTATTTTTGAAATTTTATGGAAATTTCTCCATTTGTCATTTGCATTTAGTTGCATTTGTAGTACTACAATAGCATACGCGACGAACTTTAAATGCTTATAACATTTTTATTACACCAAGTTGAAAAAAAATTTCGATCAATATTTGTTTCTGACAAATATCTTGCTTTAAACTTTTATTTTGAAACAATTGCGACCGGTCAAATTCAAATGACGTAGAAAAATAATGTTTTTGCCCTGCGTACGTGACATTAGAATAGCGTCCAAAGAAAATAAAAAATATACAGCTAATCGAACTCTATATTTTATCTTTCCTCGCGAACTTTGTTCCAGAAACAAGAGTGGGCGCAAAAAAATCATCCTAGAATGTTTACGTTAAAAAGTGCTATTACTGCATAATTTTATTTTTATTTTTAACAATGTTGGTATTCTTGACTTGTTTCTGAATATTTTTATTAAGTTCCTAATTATTTCATATTTTTCTTATAGCAGCACTAATTTGTTCATTGTAGCCCACAAAAATAGAAATTAACTTCGAGTATGATCGTGGAAAAGTACATAAACGAGACATAAGCTGAAAAACATACATGATTCCAGACATGTACATGAACTTAACTCAATGTTATAGAAATACAATTATTTATTTTGACATGTGTATAACAATATAAATTTAATTATTTAAAAACTCAATACATGTATATTGTAACATTTAAATTTTGTAATTTTCATTTTTATTTTATAATAAAAATATTTCTAAGCACTCATTTGCTTTACATATTTTGTTATATTGTCAACACTGTTTTTGTTTTGTAGCCAACAAAAATAGAAATTTGTTTAATTTGACTACGCGACAAAAGTAAGCATACACAGAAAAAAATAAGTTTCGTTTTTGATAACAAAAATCCCGGTATTCAATATTTTTTTTTCAAATTTCCTGTGATAAAGAATTCTCCTATATTGATAACAAAATTATTTCAAAATAATATATATATATATATATATATATATATATATATATATATATATATATATATATATATATATATATATATATATATATATATATATATATATATATATATATATATATATATATATATATATATATATATATATATATATATATATATATATATATATATATATATATATATATATATATATATATATATATATATATATATATATATATATATATATATATATATATATATATATATATATATATATATATATATATATATATATATATATATATATATATATATATATATATATATATATATATATATATATATATATATATATATATATATATATATATATATATATATATATATATATATATATATATATATATATATATATATATATATATATATATATATATATATATATATATATATATATATATATATATATATATATATATATATATATATATATATATATATATATATATATATATATATATATATATATATATATATATATATATATATATATATATATATATATATATATATATATATATATATATATATATATATATATAAAAAGAAAAGAAATAACCGGCATGGAAAAGAAATACTTACAACGAAATATTTTATTATGTTAAAGATAAATGTTATTGAAATTCACATTTTTTTAATAACATGGTGTTATTGAATATAATTCTTGTCTATTTTTTTCTGTGTAGACAACAAGCTGTAGTCGTGTAGCCGTGAAAATAATCATTTTCGTATAGACACATGTATTCTATTTTTGATATTTTGTAGTCGGTATCCTGCTGTGGTGAATGTGTGTAAGCGTGGTACGGAGTTCTTAAGGAAATTCACATTCCCATAAGAACTGTGTGTAAAAAAAAATTACGGAAATTCACGTTGGTAAATTCTTAAAAGAAATTTCCGTTTGCTAGTACGGAGTTCCAAAAGAAAAGTACACGGAATTTTTGGCCGTTATTGTCTATTACAGGGATGTTACAACTATAAGTGGAGACTTTTTCCGTAAACTGAAACAAAAATTAAAGTTAATACAATTGTTTGGTCACGGAACTTTTGACATTCTTATTTTTCGCAAGTTATAATTAATTTTTAGTGTTTTTTGTGTTGTAAACTAAAAAGTAAAGGAATTTGTGTGTATGCAAACATTATTCTCTACAGAAGGCTACACGATTATTTTTCCGTATAGACATAAATGTAAATTTCCAAATGTGAATTTTCTTAAGAAGTCCGTACCACGCTTTAGGCTTTGAGCATTTATATGACATATTTCCGCATCGGAATAGATTTGAAGTGGAAAACTTATGAAATGATAAAAAGAAGAATTAAAAAGTAAACAATGAAAAATTAATGATATTAAAGACAAAATTTTAATTAGGTTAAGCCATGGGTACTAATTTCAAAGATCGTTATAAATGTTGTTAGCAGCAGCAGAGATCTTGTCCGCGACATTCCGCAGTTTTTTTAATATTTGGAGTGAGGAGTTCATCCTACTTTCTGTATGAAACATTTTAACAATAAAAATTGTCCACCACTTAATTTTCACATACATATCGAACCTTTAATGCGCACTTTCTTTTTGTGAATGCTCTTTCATACTTTGAAACCGCATGGCGCTAAAATGTATTAATTTAATGATATTATAAGAAACTGAGAGTTTTAATTCTTTTGAGGTGCTATTTGTAAACTTGATGGAATAAGTTTATTTAAATAGAGAATTTTAATTCTTTTTAGGCATTACGCTCAACTCAAAAGGAATAAAATAAAAAGTGAGAAATTATTACTGCCTGTTTTTGTATTACATGTAGGCAACTAGGAATTACTTTTTAAAATAAAAACATTTATTTCAGATTTTGGTGTTATTTCTATTCTAAGTGATCAATAAAAAAACTACACACTTGTTTTGGCTGTATGAAATAACGCCCAATGAAATAAGTTCCAATGAAATAACTCCCCATGAAATAGGACCTAAAAAAAATGAAATAAGTCCAAACAAATTTAATGAAATAAATCCAAAGAAAAATGAAATTATTCCCGTACCTCAAATGAAATAAGTTTCAATTTTTGGAACTTGCTTCGTAATGAAATAACTCCCACACAAAAAATGAAATAAGTCCTAATGCAATAAAGCCCAAAAAATATGAAATAAGTCCAGAATTCTTAATGGGCTTATGATATAAAATTTTTTTCAGCGAATCTTTAGTGACCGTAGACTGTTTTCTAAATAGCCCAGAGGACAAATTTCTTAAGCCCGGCCAAAGGCGGGCAATTCACGAAGACGGGCTTAAGAGTTTTCTGCTCTGTATTCTCGGATTTTCTACTCTGAGGTATTTCCAAAGGCGGCTTCGCTTAATTAGGGTTTTTGCGCTGCCAGTCTTCAACCTTGCTTAAGAATTTTCTCATTTAAGGTAATTCAAAAACCTGTTTCACTTACTGAGTGTTGTCTGCATTACCGGCCTTGGGCTGAGCTTAAGAATTTTCTCCTCTTTTCAACTGAGGTATTTCAAAACCAACTTCAAAATTTTGTATGGGTTCGTGAGATGTAACAAAATTTTTTTCAGATATTCTTTAGTGAGCGTAGCCGGTTTTCTAAATACATACCTCAGGAAAAATTCCCTAACTCGGACGAAAGCCAGCAATGTAGAAAACCTCTTGTAATCGAAGGCGTTTTCTAAATACCTCAGAGGAGAAAGTCCTTAAGCCCGGCCAAAAGCTGGCAATTCACACAGCCCTTAGTAATCGAAGCCGCACTTGGAAATATCTCAGGGAAGAGAATATTTCTTCTCTGAACATAAATGTATTGCCGGCCATCGGCCTGGCGCAAGGATTTACTGTTTTGCGGTATTTAGAAAAATGTGTTCGCTTAGTGAGGTTTTTCTGCATTGGCGTCCTTCGGCCGGTCTTAACGATTTTCTCCTCTGAGGTATTTACAAAACCTGTTTCACTTACTGAGGGTTGTCTGCATTACCGGCCTTCGGCCGGGCTTAACTATTTTCTCTAAGGTATTTCCAAAGGCGACTTCGCTTAGTGAGGATTTCCTGGATAGCCGGCCTTCGGCCGGCCTTAAGGATTTTCTCCTCTGCGGCATTTCAAAAGGCAGCTTCGCTTAATGATGATTTTTTGCATTAATATCCTTCGGCCGGTCTTAAAGACTTTTTTCTCCTCTAAGGTATTTCCAAAACCTGCTTCACTTGCTGAGGGTTTTCCGCATTACCGGCCTTCGGCCGGTCTTAAGGGGTTTCTCCTCTGAGATATTTCAAAAGGGTGCTTTGCTTACTGACTTTCTGCATTGGCGGCATCGGCCGGTCTTAAAGACTTGTTTCTCTGATGTATATGCAAAACCATCTTCGCTTACTGACGGTTTTCTGCATTAGCGGTCTTCGGCTGGCCTTAAAAATTGTATCCTTTTTAAAATAATGCAGACAACACTCAGTAAGTGAAACAGGTTTTGTAAATACCTCATAGGAGAAAATCGTTAAGTCCGGCCGAAGGCCGGCAATACCGAAAATCTTCAGTAAGCGAAGCCGGTTGTTGAAAGGCCGGCAATGCAAAAACCCTCAGCCAAAAACCATCATTAAGCGAAGCCGGCTTAGGAAATGCCTCGGAGGAAAAAAGTCTTAAGCCCGGCCGAAGGCCGGCAATGCCAAAACCCTCAGTAAGAGAAGCTGCCTTTGGAAATACTTCAGAGAAAAAATCCGTTAGCCCGGCCAAAGGTCGACCATGCAGAAAACCTTCAGTAAGTGGAGCCGATTTAGGAAATACCTCAGAGGAGAAAATTCTAAAGCCCGGCCGAAGGCCGTCAATGCCGGAAGTCCTCAGTAATCGCAAGGAATTTATTCTTTGAAAACAAAAACACATTTACTATTCTTTCATGATGTTCAACAGAACCATTATTTAAGAAGTATAAAAGTAAATATCTTAGAGAAAATATCGTATTGAAAAAAATTAAATAAATCCGGAGAAAATGATATAAGTCCCGAATTTTTTTCTCAATGAAATAAGACCGTAACATAATTTTTTTTGGTTTTATTTCATTTGCAGTTTTCTTTATAAAATGAAATAATTCCAAAAAAAGTGAAACTACTTCCAAAATAAAATGAAATAAATCCCGAAATTTGGTAATTATTTCATAATGCAAAAACTCCTAAAATGTATGGACATTTTTTTGAATGTTTTTCATTTTCTATTTGGAAGTTATTTCATTGGGCGTTATTTCATACAGCCACTTGTTTTTGGTCTTACATGTAAACTTTTTCGGAATTAATTTGAAATTTAATTCCAAAATGGTCTGTAATGAAAACCGCTAAGTTTTAAACTTAATCCAAGACTTTTTACTGTGAAGAAATCTTAAAATTTTGTTTTTGTTTTTAATGTAATTGTACGAAAGAAATAATTCTTTCGACAGCATGAAATAGGCAATTAATAATTTTCTTAAAAATTTAAAAGCCTGCCTATTTTTGGTATATATTTTTGTTTTGTTTTTTTAATTTGCTTGCAAAAGTTTAATTAAAAATTTAAATTTGACATACTTATATATAAGTATATGTATATTTTTTATAAGCATACACGAACTTATAAAATTATATATTTTTGCAGCATATAAATTTCAAGAAAATTTGATCCGCACCATGATTCAAATTGAGAATACGTATTTTGAATTAGGAAAATCAAGTGCACGTGACTGTCTGATTATCTGTGATCGAGGTGTTATGGACGCAAGTGCTTGTATGTCGTGTACAAACATATTTAATATTACTTTTACACTTATATACTTTTTTTAAGATATTTCAAAAGAGAAGTGGGAAAAAATGATGGCTTCAAACAATTGGAACCCAATTGAAATGCGTGATAATCGGTACAATCAAATATTGCATTTGGTATCAGCTGCGAATGGCGCAGAAGATTTTTATTCAACTGAGGTAAGTGTAACGTTGTTAAAAAAACTAAAACAATTCGGCATGTCCTGAAAATAGATAGATTTGGAATCGTGGTATTTCGTAAAACGAATAATTGCCGAATAGGTGCTCTGTAGAACGCACGATGTATTGGCATCACATTTAAGTTCTAATAAAATATTCTAATACTCGAAAACAAAAAAAAAACATCAAAAGTCATATAGAAAGAACATTATTTTTGAAGCGGACCACCAACATTTTTTTTGCCCAAAATTCCATGATATTTGGCATAACTATAGTTTAGTGGTCTGAAACAATCGATGGTACTTTCGATAGTTGACGACAGTTTTTGTTTTTTTAATTATTAAGTTCGATAGCGTATCTTTTGGGTAAAATTAGCTAAAATGAGAGTAACCAAGAATTAATACCACTAAACACAAAATTACGGGAACAGCAAAAACAATTTTCAGTTCTAGGGAACGACAAAATTTACCAAAACTTGTATATTAGTTTAAGCTTTTTGAAATATTAATTGCTATGTGATTTTTTTGATATTGCTGTTTATTTTGTTATGTATAGATTTAAAAAAAGTGGGTAAGGTAAAGAATGTTGGAAAATTCAGAGACAACAACTTCTTAGAAGTATATTTTTTGTAAATCCTGTTTATTGAGGTTCAATATATTAAAGTGAAAATTCCAGGGAATTCCCGCACTAATTTTCCGGAAAAATGGAATTGAAAATTTTGCGGAATTCCCGGGAAATCCTGTGAAAAAGTGTAGTGGCATGTCCAAAATTTTTATTTTTTCCGCTCCCCGGTCAAAAAATATGAAGTGCACAAAAAATAAGCTACTGAAGTCTAAAAGCAGTCCGTTTGCATTTAGGATATCAGAATTTATTTGTCAAAGAAACTGCTAACGGCCAATCGTTGGCTAAAAACTTATATGAAGAATATGTTTCTCGTTTCACTACCAGAAAAAAGTTTATTCAACTTAATTAAAAACTGTCTATACTTTAGAAACTTATTTTTTGCTCACTTCGTATTTCGGGGAGTGGAAAAAATAATATTTGCAGACATACACACACTCATATATATGTATATATATATATATATATATATATATATATATATATATATATATATATATATATATATATATATATATATATATATATATATATATATATATATATATATATATATATATATATATATATATATATATATATATATATATATATATATATATATATATATATATATATATATATATATATATATATATATATATATATATATATATATATATATATATATATATATATATATATATATATATATATATATATATATATATATATATATATATATATATATATATATATATATATATATATATATATATATATATATATATATATATATATATATATATATATATATATATATATATATATATATATATATATATATATATATATATATATATATATATATATATATATATATATATATATATATATATATATATATATATATATATATATATATATATATATATATATATATATATATATATATATATATATATATATATATATATATATATATATATATATATATATATATATATATATATATATATATATATATATATATATATATATATATATATATATATATATATATATATATATATATATATATATATATATATATATATATATATATATATATATATATATATATATATATATATATATATATATATATATATATATATATATTGTTACGAAATAAAAATGCAGATTCAAATGTAACGACACAAACTGACAACCCGATCATTATCTGCTTTATACCCCTAAATCACTGTAATAAAATCAAAACCTGGCAACCAAGTACCACAATTAAACTTGGCATCACTCGACAACTGCCAATAGAATTCAAAATAACGGAAAATGGAAGTTTCCGGAATCTTCAGGAAACGGTAGCTAGAACTTTCAAGACTATTCGAGACTGCTTAATCGCAATTACAAACAGTGACATTAAACTTAAACTGCAAGAGATGTAGACTTGATGACAGCATAATTTGCTTAAGTTGTGAATATTAGAGTATGTGTGTGTGCGAAGATAAACAAACAGAAGAAAAATCTCATGCATCTACACACGCACATACACTACACTATAGCAAGACCAAATGATCATGCCGTATACTTAAAGATAAAAAGAGACAACTACATTCCAGAAAGTTAGCGAAGTTACCAGAAGGTTTTATAATTTACTATATAAGGGGAGGCTGCCAGACGACAGGAAGAAGTGTGTTTTTAAACTTAGACGAGTAAACATCGCCAAGAATAGTTAGTGTGTACATCGCGTTTAGTTGTACGTGTTTTTAAAGTAATAAATAAAGTGTTACTGAGAATTTATTTGTAAAATAAATATCTGTGTTTTATTTTATTGCAATTCAACGAATCCTGTGAAAATAATAAAACCGTTTTTATGTAAAGGACTAAAAACGTAACAATTGGTGTCAGAAGTAAAATTGCAAAAAAAAAAAAAAGGACATTACTAATTAATAAAAAGGACATTAATAAAAAAAAAACATTATTAATAAAAATTACAAAACGACATTAAAAAAAAAAATAAGATAAATAGAAGCCATGAAGTTTGAAGAGCTAAAAGTGGAGCAGCTAAAGAAGGAGCTGAGTAAGCTGGAACTGCCAACAACGGGCAATAAAGTGGAACTTCAGAAGAGGCTGATAGATGAGTTCAAGCAGCGTGGCATCGACATCGGGACATACGAATTTGAGGATAAGGAGGAAATAGAGGTATGTACTCGTGCCACGACAAGCAGCATGGACTTAAGTACAATGTTTGCCGCTATGATGCAAAAATTTGAAGAAACATCTAAAACCACAAATGAGAAATTTGAAGAAACATCTAGAGTGAACAATGAGAGAATGCTGGCTGAAGTTCAAGAAACATCTAGAGCCAACAATGAGAGAATGCTTGCTGAAGTTCAAGAAACATCTAGAGCTAACAATGAGAGGGTGCTAGCTGAAGTTAAAGCCACAAATGAGAAACTTCAAGAAACATCTAAGGCCACAAATGAGAAACTTCAAGAAATTTCTGAGGCCATAAATAGAAGAGTAGATGGCATTGAAGTACAAGTCAACAAATTTGACGGGAAACTCTCAGACTTAGAAAGAGATGTAAATGAGAAACTCCACGAGCTACAAATAACAGTGAGTAATCTCCAGTGCCAAGGCGGACCAGTGCGATTTATTCCAGAGGCTTCCAGCAGAGTAAAGACGCCTTGTTTCGATGGCAGCGCACCTTTGAACATCTTCAAGTTCCAGTTCGAAACAGTTGCCAGCAAAAATGGTTGGAACAGTGAAGAAAAGGCCATAGAGCTGATTTTGGCCTTAAAAGGAGCCGCAGCAGAAGTACTTGAAACCGTACCAGGGAGCTGCAGAAATAATTTTGATGACATAATGGCGGCACTGCAGCGGAAATATGGTGGCGAACATAAGCGAGATATATACCGCATGGAATTGCGATGTAGAGGACAAAAGCCCAATGAGTCTCTACAAGATTTCGCAATGGAAATTGAGCGGTTAGTGCAGCTTACGTATCCAGGTGAAAACCACCCATTCCTGGATCATGTCAAAACAGAGGCGTTTGTTAATGGCATCCGTGATCCTGACATCAAGCTTGCAGTGTGTGCTACACAAAAGGCTACATTCGCAGAAATGGTTTCATTTGCACTAGCTCAGGAGACTGCTAGGGTGATTTGGAAGCCACAGGTGTGCAAGGTGCGGAACGTGGAGGTCATTGCCGAAAATGAGAGTGATCTAGTCTCTAGCATCAAGGAGGCAGTGAGACAAGCATTGGCGGAGAAGGACGGCAAAGTAAAAGCTAAGTGTTATAACTGCGGCAAAATTGGCCACTTCCAGCGCAACTGCAAGGCGCCAAGAAAAAGAGCCAGATCTGTTTCGCCACCAAGGAATAGTAAACGGGTGAACCAACAAACAACACAAGAGTCCCCGTTAAACTAAAACGAGCTAGCACTAAGGGGCAAGAGCTAGCTCCCACAAACGACGGCCCCACAATCTCCATATCAGTAATGCAGCAGAAAAATAGCAACCTTACTGCATGTGGATACATCAACGGCGAAAAGCACATCTTCACCATAGACACAGGAGCGTCGCAGTCCATAATCAGGCCCGATATAGTGAAGGGGAAGTGTGAACCTTTAAGGAATATAAGACTACGTACAGCTACTGGGGAGCCTGCCACTGTCTACGGTAAGACTGAAGCGAAGGTGACTATAGCCAATATAAGCGTGAAACATGTGTTTATCGTTGCCGATATTGTTGACGAGGTTATTATTGGAGCCGATTTTATGATAAACCATGGCATCAACCTGCATATGGGGCAACAAGTGATGATTTGGCGTAATGTTGAAATACCGCTTGATGTTGGATATGACAATCAAACGCACGTAAGGAAACTAGTTGCTATTGAAAACCAGACGATACCACCGCAGTCTGAATCAGTAATATGGGCACGCATGGAGGGAGATTGTGAGGACAATCGGTTGTGGGTAGTAGAACCAACAGAAATTAAGAGCGAGCTATTAACAGCAAAAGCCCTCGTAAAAACTTGCAAAGGAGGAAAGATCCCTATAAGAGTACTTAATTTATCAGGCAACAAAAAAATCGTCAGCGGAAATTCTGCTATAGGCCAATGTACTCCACCAGAGGCAATAATAAACTGCGAGCGAAAGCCTGAACCAGCCAATATGTCCGCAAAAGAGCGTGAACAATTTGAAGAACACGTGGGGAAATGGGTAGCAGAATTAGCAGCTCCTGATAGAAATAAAGCTAAACAGCTGCTAAAAAGGCACACCAGCGTCTTCGCCTTGAAAGATCAAAGCCAAGGGAGAACGGCAATAGTGAAACATGAAATAAATACAGGCGAAGCGAGGCCGATCAAACAGCCACCCAGAAGTGTACCCCTAGCAAAACGGAATGAGGTAAAAGAACTTGTTCATGAAATGGAGCGGAGTGGTGTAATCGAGCCATCTTCAAGTCCTTGGAGTTCGCCCGTTGTCTTAGTCAAAAAGAAGGATGGCAGTACGAGATTCTGCGTTGACTACAGAAAGCTCAATGACGTTACTAAGAAGGACAGTTATCCACTACCAAGAATTGACGACACCTTAGACACGCTGGCTGGAACGAAATGGTTCTCCACGTTAGACCTACAAAGCGGATATTGGCAGGTGGAGATTGCAGAGAAAGATAAGGAGAAAACTGCTTTTAGCGCGAGCGATGGATTATGGCAGTTTAAAGTTATGCCATTCGGGCTCTGCAATGCTCCAGCTACTTTTGAACGCCTAATGGAACGAGTGCTGAAAGGACTTCACTGGAAGACTTGCTTGGTGTACCTTGATGACATCGTCGTGATGGGAAAGACTTTTGATGAGCACCTCAAAAATTTGGCAGAGGTTCTTCAACGCATATCATCAGCTGGTTTAAAACTTAGCGTCAAGAAATGTGCATTGTTCCAGAGAGAAGTAAAGTATTTGGGCCATCGAGTTACAGCAGACGGAATCTCAACGGATGAAGATAAAATACGAGCAGTAAAGGACTGGCCTCGTCCGAAAAATCTTCATGAACTGCGCAGCTTTCTGGGCCTTTGTACCTACTACAGACGCTTTGTACCAAATTTTGCCAACGTCGCTGCAAGCTTGCATGAGCTAACCAAGAAGTCGAGGCCGTATCACTGGGGCGAACAGCAGGAGAATGCGTTCCAGACACTAAAGGATTTACTGAGTACGTCACCAGTACTAGCCTACCCCATAGCTGGAGAGAAATTTTTGCTTGATACCGATGCGAGCGGCTATGGCATAGGAGGTGTGTTGTCGCAAGTTGTCAATGGCACAGAAAAAGTGATAGGCTATTATAGCCGTATACTCTCAAAGCCTGAGAGAAACTACTGTGTGACACGACGTGAGCTTTTGGCAGTGTTGGAGTGCATAAAACACTACCATAAGTACCTGTATGGCCAACACTTTACGCTGAGGACCGACCATTCTGCATTGAGATGGCTGTTGCAGTTTAAAAATCCTGAAGGGCAGCTAGCACGCTGGATTGAACGTCTTCAAAGCTACGACTTCAGCATCGAGCATAGAAGGGGCGTAAAGCATAACAATGCAGATGCTTTATCACGACGGCCCTGCAGCTTGGAGTGCAGACATTGTGTTAAGGCCGAAAAGAAGGAATGCGTTATTGATGTTCGGCTAACGCACATCGATTCCGATGAGGACTGGTCAGCGGCACAGAGAAACGACACCATATTGGCGACAATTATAGCAGCCAAAGAGGAAAATAGAAGACCTGCTCGCAATGTAATATCAGCTGAAAGCCCACTTGTGAAATCTTATTGGGCTCAGTGGAATAGCCTGAAGCTGATAAACGGGTGCTTGTACCGCGTATGGGAAAGTGCAGATGGTAAAATGGCTTCCAACCTAATAGTTGTGCCATCCTCCAAGGTGAATAAGGTTTTGCACGAGTTCCACAATGGTCCTAGTGGCGGTCATCTGGGAGTGACAAAAACGCTGGGGAAGCTAAAACAGCGTTTTTATTGGGTTGGGTGTCAACAAGCCGTAGCCGACTGGATAGCAAACTGCCCACAGTGCATCGCAGCAAAAGGACCAGCAAGAAAAAGTCGAGGACAGCTGCAACAGTACAACTCAGGTGCACCATTTGAGCGGATAGCAATGGATATAGCAGGTCCTTTTCCCGTCAGCGACGCCGGGAATCGCTATGTTCTTGTGGTGATGGACTATTTTAGTAAATGGCCAGAAGTATATGCCATACCCAATCAAGAAGCAAGGACAGTTGTGAATGTATTTGTCAACAACTGGGTATGTCGCTATGGTGTTCCAATAGAATTACATTCTGACCAAGGTAGAAACTTCGAGTCTGCTATATTCCGGGAAATGTGCGAATTATATGGGATAAAGAAAACAAGAACGACGCCGCTGCACCCACAGTCCGATGGCATGGTAGAAAGATTTAATCGCACTCTAGAGGAGTACCTGCGAAAAGTGGTAAGCGCGCATCAAAGGGACTGGGACGAGCACATTCCCAAATTTTTGTTGGCATATAGGTCAGGTGTACATGACTCGACATCACGAACACCTGCTAAAATTGTCTTCGGAACGGAATTAAAATTGCCTGGTGATTTGGAATTTGGCGTTAAGCCTACACCAACAAGTGAAGAAGGCACCAGCTCTTCCCAAGAGCAAGAAAATTTAAATGAGCTACATGAATTTGTACGCAACCGAATTAGAATGGCCAGTGACAAGATGAAGGCTAGATATGACCGAGCTGCAAATTCTGAGGGATTCAATGAGGGTCAATTGGTTCTACTTTACAACCCACAACGAAAGAAGGGATTGTCTCCAAAATTGCAGACTCATTGGGATGGACCGTATAAGGTTATTAAAAGGTTGAACGATGTCGTCTATAGGATACAGAAGTACAACAGCCCAAGGTCCAAAATGAAAATCGTACACCTGGAACGACTGGCGCACTATGGAAAAGGTGATTGTGTGCCTATTCGGGACGAACAGGCTTAAGTGGGCGGCAGTGTTACGAAATAAAAATGCAGATTCAAATGTAACGACACAAACTGACAACCCGATCATTATCTGCTTTATACCCCTAAATCACTGTAATAAAATCAAAACCTGGCAACCAAGTACCACAATTAAACTTGGCATCACTCGACAACTGCCAATAGAATTCAAAATAACGGAAAATGGAAGTTTCCGGAATCTTCAGGAAACGGTAGCTAGAACTTTCAAGACTATTCGAGACTGCTTAATCGCAATTACAAACAGTGACATTAAACTTAAACTGCAAGAGATGTAGACTTGATGACAGCATAATTTGCTTAAGTTGTGAATATTAGAGTATGTGTGTGTGCGAAGATAAACAAACAGAAGAAAAATCTCATGCATCTACACACGCACATACACTACACTATAGCAAGACCAAATGATCATGCCGTATACTTAAAGATAAAAAGAGACAACTACATTCCAGAAAGTTAGCGAAGTTACCAGAAGGTTTTATAATTTACTATATAAGGGGAGGCTGCCAGACGACAGGAAGAAGTGTGTTTTTAAACTTAGACGAGTAAACATCGCCAAGAATAGTTAGTGTGTACATCGCGTTTAGTTGTACGTGTTTTTAAAGTAATAAATAAAGTGTTACTGAGAATTTATTTGTAAAATAAATATCTGTGTTTTATTTTATTGCAATTCAACGAATCCTGTGAAAATAATAAAACCGTTTTTATGTAAAGGACTAAAAACGTAACAATATATATATATATATATATATATATATATATATATATATATATATATATATATATATATATATATATATATATATATATATATATATATATATATATATATATATATATATATATATATATATATATATATATATATATATATATATATATATATATATATATATATATATATATATATATATATATATATATATATATATATATATATATATATATATATATATATATATATATATATATATATATATATATATATATATATATATATATATATATATATATATATATATATATATATATATATATATATATATATATATATATATATATATATATATATATATATATATATATATATATATATATATATATATATATATATATATATATATATATATATATATATATATATATATATATATATATATATATATATATATATATATATATATATATATATATATATATATATATATATATATATATATATATATATATATATATATATATATATATATATATATATATATATATATATATATATATATATATATATATATATATATATATATATATATATATATATATATATATATATATATATATATATATATATATATATATATATATATATATATATATATATATATATATATATATATATATATATATATATATATATATATATATATATATATATATATATATATATATATATATATATATATATATATATATATATATATATATATATATATATATATATATATATATATATATATATATATATATATATATATATATATATATATATATATATATATATATATATATATATATATATATATATATATATATATATTATCGATGGTTTTTGAAAAACTATCGCATGTTTATTTGTAGAGTTATGGGGTGCGAAAGTGTTGCCGTTAAAAAAAATTCTTTTTTAATTATTGTTTCGAGGTAGAAAAAATAAAACAAACAAATTTAAATAAGTGATTCTTATAGAAAATCGTCTGATCTGTTCAAAAAAAATGAAGTAAAAGGAAAATATTTTCATGATCAAAACCGGAAATTACCAATTGAAAGTAAACATTTTCTAACCTGGAGCTTTTTGATTTATTTTATTTTTTTACTAAAAGTAGGCTAGGATGTCCTTATTATACTGCAAAAGTTTGATAATGGGTTCTCCATAAGTTTAAAAGTTATGCAAAGTTCTTTCCATGAACCCCACTTTTGGTCATTGTTATAGAGAATTGGTATAAGATATTGTGTAAACCTTACGTTTAATTTATTAGGTGGGCTCAGCACTTTTATGTAAATTCCTCGAGAAATAATTTCGTGGAACATTTTAACCCTCTAGCGCTTCGTTGTATGGGTATTTTTTGCTCTTTTTAAAAAGGTACAAAAAATTCCCTTGGTGGCGAGATAGCGGGCGAAAAAACTCCACATAAAATTTTATTATAGGTTGGCAACTTGAGGGCCATATAAACTACGCAAGCGGCCTGGAAAACATACTTTTTTCATTTGCACACAGACTACACAAAACTAGCTCGTACAAGCAAAGATTATTCACATTAATCACTAATTTAAATTGTAATTTTCCACGACAACCTCACTCTATGGAAATTTTGTTGCAAATGAGCTAATTTTACAATATACTATATAATCAGTTTGCTACAAACTCAATATGGCAGTCAAAATATCTAATTTTTTTGATTTTTCTGCAAGCAGCTTGCCAAGCCGTATGTCAATCATAAAAACACCGCCATATATTACACAACAGGCTTGTACAAACGGAAATTTCTGTCATGTTAGGCAATCCGCTTGCATAGTTTATTTGCCCCTTTACTCTTGAATTAAACGCATGGTTTAATTTGCCGTCGGTCAGTGAACAAAAATAAACAATATACAAATATGTATATTACATAAAAAAAGAAATATTCACAACAACAAAGTATTAACAAACACCGTTTTGCCTGAATTGTCAAGACTTTGTCCATACCAAAACATATTGTAATTTTCGTACCGTTTGTGTCGTCTGTGGTGAACTACATACACAGCACTGCCAATTGTGATAAGCCAAAAGATGATGCAAAATTTTAAAAGTGTAGCAATTGCCTTGAAAATCATACTGTCAACTAAAGGGGCTGCCCTATCTATGTACATGTCAAGCAGTCTTTGTCTAAAAGACGTAATCATACCTATGATCAACCTATTACTTTTGACAACACCAATTATCCCCAATTGCGACAACCAGCTACTAGCCGGCCTTCATACGCCAACTTTTTTAAGGCTTAGCAGGCCATAGCGCAAAACATACCAAACAGCCAGTTCTTACGCAATCGCGTTGAAGTCTAACCAGCCCAAATTTCAAAAACGGACTCTTGCCAACAATAACACTGGTTGCAATTTTGATCAAATTGAGGTTTCAATAGATAATTTAATTCAACCAGTAAATTTTTTACAACCAAAATGACCTGTATGATGCAGGAAATGTTGAAAATGCAGTCTACATTGAACTTAAAAATCTGTTTCTGGAACGCAAACGGCATCCGCCAAACATAAAAACGAGGTCGAATACTTCATGATGGATAAACAAATTGATATAATTCTTATCTCTGAGTCGCTTTTGGAGCCTAGAAGTTTTTTTTAAAATCAACGGATATATTCTGTACGATACAAAGGACCCTCAAGGTAGATCTTGTGGTGGAACGGCTATACTAATTAAATCGCGATTAAGACACTACTGATTGTGTGATTATTGTGAAGAATATCTTATCAACTAACATATGCATTGAAAATGCTCATAAAAACCTGGCGATTTCACCAATTTACTCTCCTCCCAGGTACTCTATTACAGAAAGTCAATATAGTAGATTTTTGAACTCATTACGCCCACGCTTTTTGGCCGGCGGTGACTACAACGCTAAGCGTACGTTTTAGGGATCGCGGATAATCACTCCTAAAGATTGCGTTTTGCTCGACACAATTACTAAGATAGGCTTAGATGTTACTTCAAGTTGTCAAGCAACTTATTGGCCAACAGATCGGCAAAAACTTCCAGATTTTATTGACTTCGGAGTAGTAAAAGGAGTTCCCAGCGTAATAATTAAGGGTGAAGCTTCCTTAGATTTATCTTCAGACCACTCACCCACCATTATTACCATATACTCACTCTTGCCTGGCCTTTACACATGCAAGTGCAAGTTCGAAAAACTCAATACACTCAGACTTTTCTACTAACACACTTTTGGTTCAGCTATGAGAACGACATAGAAACGAATACAAATTGCTTTTTTGTTGATAATACGTACACAGAACTTGCATGGAAGTACTTACATGTCTAAACACAGGGTTAGCAGCCTCACCCACATGCAATTTACTGCACGCACCAATTATTTGGCTAAAATACAAAAAATATTTAAGTGCCAATTGCACGGGAAATTTGCCACTATAAAGAAAAAAAATTATTTTTCACTCTAAACACCAAATTCCCTGAATCAAATGTAAATTTGATCAATTTAGGTCCTGTAAAGAATTTGTAAATTCAAATGCAAAACTATGTAATAATTTGCTTGAAAAATATTCAGATTTTTTCCATAAACAAATTGCTTCAATCAAAAAATGCTTTACAGAAATTTTAAAAATTATCAAAGAATTGCATAATTTTATCAGGTTGCCAACATTGGCGGTAGCAAAATAAAATGAAATAATAAGTCAAACAAAATTATTTATCAAAGAAAACAGAGACAATAATAAAGATTTAAAATCAGTTTCAAAAACGTGTTTGTTAAAAAAAGCTATCATCATTTTTTCCTTGTAAGAACGCCTGAAGACATCGACGTCTCTATTACACAGTTATAGGCTTTTTACATCTAGCCACATCTTTCATTTTTCATCAATTCGCCAAGATGTTATCATCTTCCCATAAGAATTGTACAGGGCTAAATATGTACATCTTTCTTCATCTTTCAAAGATGTTCAAATCTCATTTTGTTTCATATTACATCTTTCGATAATTTTAGTGCCATCACTAGCAAAATGACATTAGATTGGAACAAAATCAAAAACATGTGTGTGAGCCACTGATGGAAAAGTTGATACGATCGTACTTTTTAATACTATTTGATATTAAAAAGTGATGGCATGTAATAACGTCCATGGAAATAATGACCATGGATGTTATTTCCACGTTGCATAGCAAAAAATCTTTACTCAGCGAAGCCACCATTCCACATACTCAGATGAGAAAATCCTTAAGACCGGCCGAAGACGGGCTAGGAAAAACATTTTATTCTGCGAAACCAGTACACCGGATATTATATTCTTTTCGAAATGGAAATAATGCCCATGAACATTTTTCCTTTTTTATGTGAAAAAATGTCCACGGAAATTATTTCCATGAACGTTATTGCATGGCACCTAAAAAATATCATGTTATTCCACTAACTCACTTGACTACTCACGAAATAATATCACTGCTGTATATAAATTCTTTAGCTTATTCCATATTTTCTAAACACCCCGCCCCAATCCCCACCCCTCCACGCAGCTACCTCCCGAGTTTTTTACCTATGGTCGCGTTTTTGTTTTCAAATTAACTCATACCAAACCAAATTTGAAGACTTTTGCTAATATTATAGCTTTCAAGATATTAGATTATTACTAATATAGGAGCACGGTAGTGCGCAAAGCCAAGTTCCGGACACACAATGTATAATTACACGAAACCATTCGAGCTGTTTTTTCCCCCTCATAACTTGGCTCCACTTAGTCATAAAATGATGAAACTTAGTCATAAAATGATGAAAGATAAGGTCTCCCTACAGAGGTAACCTCATAGATGAAGTTAGAAAGTTCTACCATAAAATCTTCCCGAGATATGAAGGTGTAAAAAGTGCATATTTTAGTACCTATTCACTGACTCACTCACTTACCCACTGACTGGCTCATCAATATTATTGGGCACTTCCACCATGGCTGGAGAGCTGGTACACAGGTAGATCCTGATAAGCAATTAACGAAACAATTTTAAACGGACACTTCATCTGGGGGCGTGGGGTACCTCTTCTTTATATAGCGCACTTCCAGTATAGCTAGAAAGCTGAAATTCGGTACACAGGTAGGTCCTGATACACAGCTAACGAAAAAATTTAAAAACGGGTTCTTTTCATTTGGGGGGCTATGGTAACCCTTCTTTGTAAAGTTCACTTCCAGTATAGCTAGAAAGGTGAAATTTGTTACACAGGTAGGTCCTGATGTGCAATTAACGAAAAAATGTGAAAACGGGTACCTTCATCTGGGGGGCTAGGGTGTCCCTTCTTTGTATGGGACATTTTCAGTATAGCTAGTAAGCTGACATTTTGTACACAGATAGGTCCTCATGAGCAATTGACGAAAAAAATTTAAAAACGTGTACTTTTGATCAGGGGGGACTAGAGTGCTCCTTCTTTGTAAGGGGGACTTCTCATTTCTAGGCAACCTGTAAGCTTGTACTGAAATGCGCTGATACTGTACCTATCAAGAATTTGGTCCTTATTTTGATCTTATTTTCACATTTATGTTTTTGTGTGGATAGGACCGGGGAGTGCCCCTTCCCCGGTCCTATTCTACCAATATTTTGACATACTTTGCATCTTGCTGTTAAAATAGTCTGACTGCTATTGCTTTCAAGATATAAGATATTTCGTTTGTATGGGCGTGGCATAGCCCACTTTTGTGTCCATTACATTGTATTGTCTTCGGAACCTAGTGCGTGTTCAAAGTTTAAAGTTGATCGGACGCCTTGAAGTTGGTGAAAATTACTTTGAAAGTTTCCGATACATTCGTACATACCTATCAGTGTTGCCAATTTAGCATATTTAATGCTAGATCTAGTATTTTTCAAACTGATTTTGCATATTATCTATCAGATTACCAATTTAAAAAATTTTTAATATTAGGAAGAAAAATATTGGAGAAATTTTTCAGAGGTAAAGACAATAAGTGATTTAAACACATAAATATTAAATATATGCTTATTATGAATATGCTCTGTATGTTATTGTCGAATGCTAACATAGAATGTGTTCTAAGCCAAAATTATTATGTTTTCTTTCAGCTATGAAAATATCTTTGGTTATAATAATGGGTGATTCAACTAGAGATACTTTTTTCAATAGCCTTTTTTGGACAGATCACGTGTGAGTCGTGTCATGCTGTCATGTTATTTTTGTTTAGTATTGTTTGGCATTTCATAATGGAAAGACTTACGCCTGAACAACGTTTACAAATCGTTCAACTTTATTACGAAAATTCACGTTCTGTGCGGACTGTGTTTCGTGCACTTTGCTCAACTTATGGCCAACATAATCGGCCTGCTGAGCGTACTATTCGCAACACCATCACCCATTTTGAGACCCAGAGATTCAAGAACTGCCACGGTTTGGTGTAGTTTGTGGGCCGGTGGAATCATCGGTCCATATTTCTTTAAAAATTATGCCGGTGCGAACGTAACCGTCAATGGCGACCGTTATCGTGCCATGATAACCGACTATTTGATGCCTGAAATTGAAGCTCGTGATCTCGCCGACATTTGGTTTCAGCAAGACGGCGCACAGTGGAAAATTTTAGTCCTTAACGGATCAAAAATATGTAACTTTTTTGTTCTTAGAGATAGAGTTCTGAAATTTTGCACGAATAATCTTAAATGTATTTGCTATTATTCTATAAAATATGAAACAAATTAAACCAAAACTTATTTCACAATAAAGGTAAGAATTTTATTTTTTGTATATAGAGATGACTTGAATATGTATTTGGTACAAAATAGTAACTTTAACTTGAAATAATTTTTTTTATTATATTAACATTTGTAATGTTTTTAATTTATGTGATGTAACTTTAACCCACATCTAACTTAATATAATTTTATTGATTTGCATTATCATCATTATTGATTTGCATTTTCATCTTCTGGTCTCGCAGCTACTCTCTCTAAGTTATTCATTTGAGTAGGTGTCGCTTTGCATATGGCACATGATGCACTTGATGGAGTATTTGTTAAAACTTGTGCTACTTTACCATCAATCATTGTAAGAAACAGTTTATGGTTTACGGCTACATTTTTGTTGTTTTTTGAAATAATAGTTGTTGACAATAACTTTATTTGAGTTTCCATGTTATCTACCACTTCTCTAGTTTTTGCTGGTGTCTCTTTGCAAAGTTCTATTGAGATGGGGCGACAATATCGAACAGATGAACAGACTGGATTTGCCCAAATAATATCACCTGTTTCTTCGCTTACAAGTTTAATTGGTACTAAAGATGTTATAAATAGATTTGTATCAGAAATTAGATAAGATTCCTCTGGAAGCGCTTGTTTATATTCTGATTGACCTGACGAACCACCACAACCCCATTTACAGTAGAGAGTTAGGTTTATTAAGCTTTTATTATCCACAGCATCAATCATTAAAATCCTGGTTGAAGTGTGATCTAACAGATCTTGTAAAGACTTAACTCTAGCATAATTATTTGTTACTTCTAGTAAAGCTGGTGGAAGGCAGCAACTTTTTTTTGCTTCCTGAATTTTATAGTGTGGAGGAAGAACAGTATATTTTTTTCCATCATAAGATTTCTTAAGTATATGTATTGTGCTTTTGTCAGGTCAAGATCAATAAATACACTTAACGTTGGTGGAAGGCAGCAACTTTTTTTTGCTTCCTGAATTTTATAGTATGGAGGAAGAACAGTATATTTTTTTCCATCATAAGATTTCTTAAGTATATGTATTGTGCTTTTGTCAGGTCAAGATCAATAAATACACTTAACGCCTCTCGGAATCTTCCAGGTTTTTAAGAATCTCCTTTTCAAGCTTAGAAGAAGATCTTAGCAGTTCAATAATTTTTGCCTCTTCTAATTCTCCCATTGATCGCATGCCTTGGATATAAGCGCCATAAATATGTTGGAACCCATTATCTTTACATAGAGAAGTATTTTTACGTTTCTTTGATGATTTTGATGATGTTTCATAAGAGTTACAGGGTTTTCCTCGATTCGCCGTACATATTGAAGGTTTCACTATTGCTGGCAAAGTTCTGCAAAAGTCTCCATTTAACCACTCAGCATTTTTTTTAAATATTTTTAAAGATCTGTTTGATTTCTTCCACCGATTATTAAAACTTGGTATGACAGTTTTTTTTATATTATTCACTATATATTTTATATTTTCTTCAGAAAGTTGATAATTTTTTTCAACAAAAAAGTTAATACTTTGTGTATTTCTCCCACTTTCAATATCAATTATTTGACGCACTGAACACTTAAAATTATTTATTTTTAATTAATGTAATACTGATTTTTAATAATCTCTTCACAAAAAAAACACAGTATAACCAAAAAACATATATTAATTGCGACAATTCTTAAACTTTCCATGAATAGCCTACTAGTCAACTTTTTTATATAACGGGATTTTTATTTTTTGCTCAATTTTAAATTTTTTTTAATCTAGCAAAAAAAAAAAGACATAACAATGCAAAGCTACTTTAACAAAAATCATTTGTTCAATTATCTAAATAACTGGGTTTTTTAACATTATTGAATGTAACTTCTGTTTATGCAGGAATACGCAGCTAATACAATTTTTTACATATGAGCGCAGAGCTAAGCAGAGCTCCTAATTAAAAGCCTTACCGAAGTTTTTACATGCAGCCAAAACAACATTACATCATTCAGAAGCTAAAATTTCAAACGTTTTCACTAAAACCTGATCCGCTATTTATAAAATCGGAATCTACATTAAATCACCTTTCCAATAAGGTATATAACTCCTTAATTGTAATGTGAATTATATTAAAAATATGCTCTGAAATAAGTTTTATTTTTATAGTTATAAATCGTTGTCGTAAAGAGATGTGAATACGGTCTTTATTTCCGAGTATTGCTATTGATCAAACATCAAATATTTTCCTCAAATTATTAAGTTCGACATCTTAGCTTTTCGATAAAAAAAAATGTTGGTGTAATTCGAACCTTTTTAAAAATGAATTATGGGCTGGTCTTACTCTACGATTTTCCACTGTGCGGCGCCACTTCCCACACATCGCATCAATCAATGGATTTATTGAGGGAACATTTCGGTGAGCACATAATTTCACGTCTTGGGCCGGTCGATGGGCCACCAAGATCGTGTGATATCACCCCGTTAGACTTTTTCCTGTGGGGATATGTAAAGTCTAAAGTTTATGCAGACAAACCTGCTTCGATTCAGGCCTTGGAGGAAAACATCACGCGTGTCATTCGCCAGTTACCAGTCGAAATTCTCGAACGAAAATTGAACTCAACGGATGGACCATCTGCGACGTAGCAACGGCCAACATTTGATAGACATAATCTTCAAAAAATAAATGCCAAAGAATGTTCTTTCAAATGATAATAAAGATTCTCCATTAAATTTGAATTTTCTGTGTTTTTTTTTCTTTAAAAAAGTAGGGAACCTCGAAATGGATCACGCGTTATAACTGAATTAATGTTCTGCTTTTTACTAAAGTGTTTTTAGTTTTTTGTCGGTTTTAATATACATATTTATTTTTTTGTTTTGCTTTTGTTTTATCACATATATTTTGTTTAGCATATTTTAGCATATTCTAGAATTTTTTTGATAAAGATCTAGCATTTTTTCTTCCTCAGATTTTGGCAACACTGATACCTACTGATAGCTAATAAAAGCTTGTTAATGAAATTGCATTTATCAATTATGACAACAATTTGTTAATAATTAATTGACAGCAATTGTAACCCTACGTGTCCACGTAGCAATTTTTATTGCCGCCAATTGGAAATTCCGTATTGAAAATCAATTATTTTTTTTTTATATTTGTTATATGAAGCTTGGCAATTTCCGCAATAAAAATTGCTACGTGGAGACGTAGGGTAAAGGACTGCATAACGAAATAAGAAAAACAAAAACATATGATATGAGTAATACAGTGAAACTTCTATATAACGAATTTCAAGCGGATCGAAATATATTTTGTTATAGCTATTGATTCGTTCTACGTATGTATCAGTGAAACCTTGGTATAACGAAATTTGAAGAAATACGAAAAAATTCGTTATGACTATAGTTTTTGGCAATTGCTCTTTACCATTTTTTTTTAAATTAAATTTTGCTTTATTCTGACTTCGTTGTATAGAGGCTTTTGAGTGCATACTTCGCTATATAGGGGCTTTATATATGCACTTGAAAACAAATTACGAATTCATTTTTTTGATAAAGGGACTTTTAAATTTTTATTTATTCTCACTTCGCTGTACTGATGTGTTGCATCGTTTCGGTAGTATAAGACGTCAAACTCATAAACATCTTAGAACTAGATGATGTAGTTAAAGACATCATAGTTGATGAATAAAATGTTTGATTATTTTGAATTGATTTTTTTTATACTTATATATGGGCTGTGGGCGTGGCTGAAACTTAGCATGCATCTTTTTTTTATTCCAGAAAGTGTATTTACCGTATTTGAAGACTTTTGCTTGGATAGGAAACATTTTATGCGAAAACATTTATTTGTATGGGAGGTGGGAGATGGGCGTGGCAGAATATAATGCTTGGATAGGAAAAATTGTATGCGTAGAAATTGATATCATTGATACATATGCGTCTCTTATTTATTCTAGAAAGGGTATGTACCTAATTTGAAGAATTTTGCTTGGATATGAAAAATTTTATGCGAAAAAATTTTATGGATTGTATTGGAGGTGGGCGTGGCTGATATCGATGAATCTTGACATGCATCTTTTGTTTATTCCAGAAAGTGTATGTACCAAATTTGAAGAAGTTTTTAGCGTGAAACTGTTCAATAACAATTGTGAGTCTTAAACCTAAAATAAAATTTTTTATGCATGTGGCTGTAATACTTTAAGTTTATTAAGAAAAACAACAAATTAATTGTTTGCGATTTAACATAACAAAAATAATAATTAATGCAATGTTTTTAGTTAATTTAATCTCGTGTTAAATAAATATTTATTTTATGTACCACTAATTTTGAATTATGTGTCTATAAATTTACATACATACATATGAAAATGGGACGCGAAATTATATTTTCGTTTCAGTATCAAAAAAAATTTTTAGACTACTTTTTCGACATAAAAAGTAACAAATTTTGTTTAGAGTTTTTGTTGAAAAGAGCAAATATTCCCTACATTTTATATGGCACAAATTATGTATGTGGTCATACATAATATCGACCAAACGTATTTTAATGCACTTTGATGTAATGAATACCGGTTTCATATTACGATAGATATGATGACCAATTTAAAAAAGCTTTGAACACCGTAACACCGAAACAAAGCGTTAGATAAAAAATTACATATTTGTTAGTATTATTAGGAATTATGAACTATTATACGTGCATATATATTTTTTTAGTTTTTATCCGGAGGGTTGGGGTGGTCCTAGGTGTAAGCAAATGCGGTGTAGCCCTTTCTACTCTGCCATTTATCTCAAAAACGGTTGATCCTACAAAATATAACTGTATATAAAATGTTTAGGAAATTGTATTCTCTATAGATTTTATAAAAAACCCCGATTTTTGCGGCCATTGACTTCTGATATTTTGTAATCCGAACGCGATATTATACAAGATAAAATTATCTGATATGTGATGGAAATCGATCGATTTCAAATCACGCCGATTTATAAAAAAAATTCTAGGCTCAGACTATTTTATTCGTACTTAAATTAGATTTCACTCTATCGGTGATTTACGGAGCACCTATTTGGCTATTATTAGATTTGTGAAATCACGCGATTTTAAATCGATAAATTTCCATTAGTGTCCGACCGAACGTTCGGGTTCGGTGTCGGAGTTCGGCAAAAAGCAGTGTTTGGTTGATGTTCGGCGTTCGTTAAAATTTTCACCGAACACCGAACTTTTGTAAAATTGTTGTTTTCATATTTATATATAACCAAAAATACACAAAAAATGTAGTCCTACAAAATATTATCAAAAAGTACTACGTACTATCAATTTGTTGATATTGTATTATTAAATAAATAAGTATT
Organism: Panzeria rudis; assembly: GCA_956483635.1. Lineage (NCBI taxonomy): Eukaryota > Metazoa > Arthropoda > Insecta > Diptera > Tachinidae > Panzeria > Panzeria rudis. Next base: position 59,423,469 of record OY101450.1, read on the forward strand.
AGCTAAAAAAATTAAGTTAAAGTTTTTCTTTTCAATAAAAAAGTTCGGTCTTGCGTTCGATATTGTGTTTGGGTTCGGTTCTAAAATTTTAACCGAAGTTCGGTCTGAAAAAAGTGCGTTCGGTCGGACACTAATACCAGTATATAACAAATTTCCGTTTCTTATCTCAAGTTCAAAGACTTAAGCGAATATCCCACTATAGTAGCAACGTACCGATTTTCGCCAGCGCAGTAATATCTTATCTATTAAAGCCAATTGGACTTATTTCTCAAATAATTTCGCAATAATTTAAAATTGCCTTATTACCAGTGCAGAGCAATTACGGCCTTATTTTTTTGTAAGGCTGAGGTCACACGGGCATTTTAAAAACGAACGTTTCTGAATCTTTGAGCTTAATTTATGGTTTTTGGGCATAACATGTTATTATAAAGTATTATATCAGATGTTGTAGATAAGAATGAGAGATAAAAATCTCAAAGTGCGTTTTGAAAACGCAAGTTTTGAAAACGCCGCCGAAATATTGATTATCGTATAACTTATACATTTATGGACCAATTTTCAGAATGCGTTTGGTATTTGAAAGGGTTTGCTTGCAGTCTGGTCCCATATTTTTTTTGTCAAAAATCGGTAGGGAAATGTCAAAATATGTAACTAGAAATTTAAAACAAATTTATTCTTATTTAGTATTTAAAACTAAAAATTTAATAGACATTTGACTTTCAAGGACATGTTAAAAACAGGGAAAAATTTAATTGTGTCTAGTTATGAAGAAAATTAATTTTTTTCTCCTTATTTTACTTATTTGAAAAAGTACATTTTTGAGGTAGGTGTATCCTTGCTCGGAATTGAACGAAATTTTCAACAAGCATTAAACAAATTAAAACTTATATCTGTACAAAATTTCATTTACAATTATTTTTCTCTCTGTTGTGGTAATTTTTTATTTCACGATATATGAGAAGGACAGGAACCCTTGAAATTTAAATGGCCAAATTTTAGGTGTGATTTATATTATATACTGTATATAGTTAAACTTTTAAGTGAAGGAAATTTATTTTTGCTCCATTTTTACTTTTTTGAAAATGGAAATTTTTGAGGTAGGCGTATCCTTGCTCTAAATTGAACGAAATTTAGTCAAAGCATTAAGTGTATTAAAACTAATGTCTGTACAAAATTCATTAAGTTACAATTACTTTTCTCTCTGTTATGGTAATTTTTTATTTCAGGATATATGGGAAGGACACGAATCCTTGAGACTAAAATAGCCAAGTTTTAGGTGTGATTATATTTGAGTGTTTTGTTTTTCTTCCGACGGGGTTTTTTGAATTTGGAACGATTTTCCGTCATCCCACGTCAAATTTGATTTGTAAACAGACTGGTTTCGGCTATGTGCCATCTTCAGTGTTCTATTGAATACTAAATAAATAAATATTTTATCAAATGAAATATGTGTGCGAAATTTCATTTCTTTACGATAACTCCTTCTATTTTTGGCCGCTCGTTATATGAACTCACGACATTGTACGTCGTGCTAACACGTCAGCTGGTTTTGATAGACGAGGCTGACAATTTATATTTTCAGGCATGTGATGGAAATCTAATCGATTTGAAATGAAATCGAAAGCTCAAAGCGGAAAAATGGTCTTAGGTGTGACAAGAAACATATCGATTTCATATTCCAACTTTTATTCATTTTCAAGTGGTTACAAAAAACTCAACTCTATTTATTTTGCTACATAAAAACAAAAGTTGAAGCTGTAGGTTGTAAAGATAGGATAGCTTCCTAATCGTCTGTATGCAGCGTCAAAAAAGAACAAAACAAAGCAGTGATACTTTTCACTGCTGTAAAATCAATGTAATTTATGTTTAAGAACATCTGACATTGTCGTACTGCAAAGCAACATGCGCTTAGGAAGTCATCCATATTTTCGTAGACGCCGAAACGAAAATCGTCAGATCGTGGTCTGCTGAGACAAATATTATTCTATTGCATATTTCTGTTAATTTTAAATGTTTTTTCATATTAGTGTAAGGACGAGTAAAAATCGCATGAATAAAATTGGCCACGTCGGCGGCGGCTAAGTGTTTCCAATATATGTCCGAGAAAAATTTCAGTCGAACGGCCCCGCCTTAGATACAATAAACTTTAAAAATTTGTAAAACAATTATTATTTTTAAAAATATCCTTGCTAATTACTGAATGAAGAGATTACATGTTAAAATATTAGACGGAGACGGTTCGAGACTCTTCTGGCCCATTGTATTTGCTTAATATACACAAAATTTCTTAAATCGTTTACCCCAGATTACTAGCTTTAAAAACGTAAAAATTAAACAAATTCCGTCTATTTTTTTCTTCAATCTATTTTTTCTCCAATTGTCTTAGAACAAGATTGAAAATGAAATCGAAACAAATGTGTGCATCACAACTTTCTACGTTTTTCAATAGATTTTCAATCGAAAACGATTTACATAACATAGCTGTTTATTTTCAAGGCTATCGATGCAAATGTTTGTAATTTTGTATTTTGCTTGCGTAATAAAGTTTAAAAATATTTGCTATAAAAACGCAAAATAATGTGCGCGTAAAAAGCATCTCTTATAACTTGAAATGCAGAAGAGCGTAGAATGCGTAGACGTATGAATGCGTTGACTCGAAATCTCTTCGTATAAGTTTTAATAAAACTATTTAATCAACAGACAGTTTTTCTTCAAATAAAATTAAAATAATTTGAGAAATAAGATGTATTATTTTCCATTCCAGTTTTTCTATTTAATTTTTTGAAACTTAGTGCTGGCAATATATTTTTTGCGTTTATATCTATCATTGCATCTTCAATAAAATTGAACTAACAATAAATAATGAAATCTTAACTCTAAAATTTTAATTTTTAAGTCCAGCCTATGCCAGACAAAAATATTTGTTTCAGCGGCTGGTTCTTTAGCTCTCTTACGTCTCTCGTGTCCGGCTGAGAGCAAGAGTGTCCCTCCTTCTCAGCCGAGTGTGGTCTCTAAAGTTAATGATATTTCGGGCTAGAGAATTTGGGTGCAACTCAAGTTTTTTATGTATCTTGTCACATCTTTAGAAAACACAGTCCTTACCAATGGCACATCTAAATCTTTATGAATTCGCTTGTTTCTGACATACCATGGGGCTCCTGTAATCGTACGGAGTATTTTATTTTGTCGCCTTTCAATTTTCTCTACATTTGATACCGAGGCAGTGCCCCATAACTGGATACCGTAGGACCATATTGGTTTTAAAATGGAGTTGTATAGAAGAAGTTTACAATCCAGGCTTAGTGTAGAGTTCTTTCCAATGAGCCAAATCATTTGAGCTGAGCCGCTTTTAGTTTAATTTGGATCACCTTTGCATTTATGTGGGACTTCCATGTAAGACTTACTTCAGTGTGCTGAGGTATAGTTTGGATATTGATTTGTATAGGTGGGCACAATGTAAAAGTAATATGTAGACATTTTTGTTAACTTTTATCCGCCATTGTTTTAGCCATTTTTCCAACTGAGGTATATACTCTTGCAGATTGCGAGAAGCTTCTTGATTACTCTTGTGAGCACATAGAAAAGCTGTATCATCAGCTTATGTTGATATGTGTATGTTACTACTTACCGGCAAGTCAGAGGCATATATCAGATATAATACAGGATCGAGGATGCTGCCTTGAGGAACTCCGGCTTCAATCGATTGAAGAGGGCTTAGCAAATTACCTTCCTTAACATAAATTTTCGCCCAGTTAAGAAGATTTCTAAAAACTTAAGGGCGTTTACGGGTAGGTTTTGCTTTAGTTTATGTAGTAAACTTTTGTGCCATACTTTATCAAATGCCTGAGAAACATCGATAAAAAGCGCTGAACAATATTTCTTCTCCTTGAAGGTTTTTCTAACCACGTTCACGAGTCTATGTGTTTGTTCGATCGTGCTATGTTGTCTCCTAAAACCAAATTGGTGGCCTGGAGCTTTTTTCGAATTCAAGCGCGCAATACAGTGTTCAATCTAGCGAATATTGAACTTTAAAGTAAAATCTGGTATACACAGAAAAAAATAAGTTTCGTTTTTGATAACAAAAATCCCGGTATTCAATAATTTTTTTTTTAAATTTCCTGTGATAAAGAATTCCCCTGTATTGATAACAAAATTATTTCAAAATAAAAATATATATATAAATTAAAAAAATTTTGACATGGCTGGAATACGAACCTGGGCTTTCCGGACGTAAAGCATACTCTCTATAGCTGAGCCATATCCCATATATTTTTTTATGGGATACAACTTGTTTTAAGTACTTATGTATAAAAAGAAAAGAAATAACCGGCATGGAAAAGAAATACTTACAACGAAATATTTTATTATGTTAAAGATAAATGTTATTGAAATTCATATTTTTTTAATACCATGGTTTTATTGAATATAATTCTTGTGTATTTTTTTCTGTGTAGCGAGGACTGGTTGCACGTATTTGGAGTAAATACTTTCTGCAAGTGGTTCACAAGCAGAGTGCCTTTTTCAGCGTGAGTTTTTGCCCAGTCTCCATGCGAAGCTCGCAATGGAGGCTTATATATCACTGGTCTTTTGAGGCCTCGGGCTGCTCTCCATAGCGAATAAACTGTTTGAGGTGTTGCGTCGAGCACATTCTGAACATTTTGAAGATAATTCAGTTTTTTATTTTTTTATTTTTAAGAGAAGTAACAGAATCAGGCAATTAATGCCTACCAGTTAATCAATTAATGTGCTACCTTCTTTGGGAAAGGGTTAGTGTAGAGAGAACAGGTGGTGAAGTGGGAGAGAGCTAGAAAGTTTAATAAATTTACAACTCTGCTATTGGGCGTTTTTTTAGAGCAGTGTTGCCAGCCCCTCTGGTGTTGTTTAAGCTGTGTAGTCATATTATTAGTTATTTTACTTCTCCGACGGTTCTGTTACAATACCGACGACGGAGGGTGCTGTAAATTTCATTAGGTATGTTCGTATTAATCGCTGCCTGTACTGCGAAAGTGATCAGTGCTATGCCTTCATCACCTATACCAACAAACAACCAAAACATTAACACACCAATGCACATGAGAAAAATGCATGATGTTGTTGGGTTGCCTGAAACTAGTTTTGAACTCAAGACCTCAGGGTTTATAGTCAAACCTGCTAACTAGTCAGCCAATAGCACCCTCATTCTAGTAAAGTTTTTAGCTGTTTAGTACATTCCTTCAGCATAGATTTTAGCTGACGGGATCTGTAGCGTTGCCATTCTCTACAAACTCTTCTTTTTTCGGATAGAAGCCGTTCTACATCTGCTGAATAAATTTTATTATGCCTCACCTAAAGATTTGTAGTAGTAGCATTTAGAGCAGATTGCTTAAGGTTTGTTCCAAACATTCTAATAGAGTCATCTATATCAGCATGCGTTTTAATGGAATATTTTCTGTGCAATAAGCACTCAAATATTTTTTGTATTTCAACCAGTTAATATGTGTGGTTGTCGTCGTTAAATCACAAGTGGGTGAATAAGTTGTATGTGAATATATATTGACAATAGTTGGGGAGTGATCTCAAGACAAATCTAAAGATGCTTCAACTTGGATCATTTTGCCTTTACCACTCCAAAATCAATAACATCAGGTATTTTTTGGCGATCTGTTAGCTAGTACGTTGGCTGTCCTCTTGATATAACATTCAAACACATTGTAGAAATTGTGTCAAACAAAACGCGACCCTTTCGTGTGATGAGACGTGATCCCCAGAACGTGTGCTTAGCGTTGTACTCGTCGGCGTCCAAAAAGCGCGGGCCTAGTGAATTAAAAAATGTACTATATTGATTTTCTGTAATAGATTATCTGGGAGTAGGGCTGCCATCCGTCCTCTTTTCCCCGGACACTGTCCTCATTTTTAGGGCGTCCGGGGTAGTCTTATTTCTTTTTTAGCAAGTGTCCGGGGCTGTCCTACTTATTACAACGTTCTCTAAATATTTTTTATTAAACTAAATTTAGGCGATTAGTTTATTTTCATGAACAATTTTTCTTTCTTTTTTAAAGTTGCTCCGTATATCTGTACTTTGAAATTTCCATTCAACTTTTTTGACAATTATTCAATGCGAAATTGCCATGCATTGATATGTATATAAACATTTGATGAAATTGAAGTCGTGCCATTTTCCCACACCGGTGGTTTCTCTACACCTCCAGTTATATTTCCAGTTATATTTTATACTATTTTCGATTTTTCATCCCTAAAAATACCTAATAGTACATTTACATCAGCAATGCTGAAACTGGTTTAAAGCTTTAAGCGGTTTTAAAAAACTATACCATTTACATAGGCATTTTTGTCAATTATTAGGTTTATCGTTGAAAATATTTTATGAGTTCATGAATATTATGTCAAACTCAATATGAAATTTTTTTTTCTTTTTTTAGTATTGCCAGTCAAATGTGAAAAAAGCTGGTTTGTGAATAGGATAACTCACAAAAACTGATTGTATACAACTGGTTTACCTGATAAACAGGTTACAAACTAGTTTATGATTTGTATGGAAAAACAGGTTATAAACAAGAAAATAAACCTGTTTATCGATATAAACCAATTATAACCTGTTTATGGCATAGATGTAAATGTACTATAAGATTTGATTAATTTATATAGATCGGCTGTGCTGTGTACTTTTCAAAACATATGAAGAAAAGATAGTAATTTGAAACACGCAACCATAAAACAATTTGTCTATCAATGGCTGTCATTTGGGCATTCGCAAAAAACTATTTTTAAAAAAAAGTTTTTGCAAGAAAACTTTTTTGTATTAAAAATCATTTGCTTGTTTCCCATTTTATAAAAAAATAGATATTTGGTAAAAGCTTTTAAGTCTGATCAATTATATCACAATAAATATCCATAACGTTGTAACTAGAAGGGTTGCACTATTTTTGTAATGCTTTTCATATACATGTAGAGGTTAACGCTTATTATAATATGTGATAGTCCGGACAAAAAGGGACCTTTTCTTCCCAGAAAGTATTTTCGGTAGAGTCAATAATAGCTGCTTGTGTAAATTTTGTCGCTTTTGACATTATGGTTGATATCATAGCTCAGACATATTCCCCCACTTTACAAGAGGAATTATCCCTATATTCACCTTCGAAATGGCTTAAAAAGAGATTTTTCCCAACATCTATCTACCTTCTTCTTCCACTATATTGCTAAACTTTAAAGCTCATTTACACAAAGTTAAATTTTTTAGATTTATGATATTCTAAAATTTATATCTCGGAAAATTTTTGGAATTTCGCAGTAAAAATGGAATTTTTTTTAGTTTTAGGAAATGTAGCTAACTCCATTTCGGCATCCGGAACATAAGAAATATAGTTGCTCAATTCACAACCTGTTGTAAGTGGTGCAGATCGTAAAAATGTTGTTGGTAATTTCCATTTAAACATGTTTCTAAACAAATGTTTATTTGGAAATTACCAACAACATTTATACGATCCACAACACATACAACAGGTTGTGAATTCTCCAAGTATATATCAAAAAATACCTTGATCCTCAACTCGAATTTTAATTCCACAAAAATAGATCCCAAGTTTTGGGAATAAATCCCCTTAACTGGAAACGCTGCTCTTACAAAAAAAAAATAAAATTTCATGGAACTATTTTCATCAAATATATCATCGTGTTACATCGAAATTTTTGCATTGTTGAGAGCGCTGTATTGCCATTGTTATTCCAAATGACATGGCATCACTTATTTTGATTGCCAAAAAACCTTTTTGTTAATTAATTTATTTATAAAAGTATTGTCCTCTTTTTTGGGCCAAATGTCCTCTTTTTTCGTAGTTGATGTCCTCTTTTTCTCAAAACGCAAATGACAACCCTACGTGGAAGGAGAGTAAATTGATGAAATCAGCAGGTTTGATGAGCAGCTTCAATGCAGATGTTAGTTGCTTGAAGATATTATTCACAATGATCACCCATTAAGTAGTATTTTTATCGCGATTTTATTAATATACCCGAGCCACCACAAGCTTTACTTTGGGGTCCTTTGTGTCGTACACAGGGCTGCCAGTTTAGGGGTTCTGACCCCAAATTAGGGGAATTGTTATCACAAAAAAGGATGAAAATTTTTTTTCGGATTTGGGGTAATTTAAAAATACATTGGGGTTTTTTGGGGAAATGCCTTAAAAGTTTTTTTCCTTTGATCTATAATTAAAAATATTTTTAACATACATACAATATTGAAAGATTTCGACCCCAGGTAAAGGACTAATCCCAATTAACAAAAAGTTTAGTCATATCAATTTTATTTAAAAGTTGCCTGAACTTAAGTTTATCTGAAAGTTTAACGTTATCGTTAACATTTTACTGGTGCTTTACCAAATCATCAGTACAATTCAACCATAATTGTGAAAAGTTTCAAACGTTTTACTTTATTCACAAACTTTCAAAAATCATTTGACAATTACAAAAGCGTAGTAGGTTTAGAAACATATACAAAGCACAACAACTAAATTACATTTGATATGAATCTACTTTATTTTTCATATCGAATATAATTCGGATTTAGCTCATTAAAATGGATGTATGTAGGTGGGCTTAGTCATATATACAGCCAACTTTTTTGTTTTTGTGTGCCGGTGCAGTTTTTGCGGTAATGAGTGTATACAAAAGCCTCTGAGTTTTCGTCTGATTTCAATATGTAAAAGTGAAATATCGTGTCTAATATACAATTTTTAATTTTTCGCCTGAGCTCAGTTGAAAATAAAGTTAGTTATTGAAATCAGACTTAACTAAATTTTGAGTTTAGTATTAACTCATTTTAATATTTTTCTTGTTAACGGCTCTAACTCCTCCACTACGAAAAAAAGAAATAGACTGCATGTTTCTACTTAATACAGTTTGTTAGAAACTTTAGACTTATTGAAGTCAACTAGGGGTGTTCATGTGGTTCACTTTGGAAATAACTTAATATTTTAACACTATTTGTTTAGCAAGTGGTTTCAAAATTGTTTTATACTTTTGTTTTTGATAAGTCTTTGCTCTTTGGATAAATCTTTGTCTTTTGGAGAAGTTTTTGTATTTGTTCGTATGATCTTTAAAATAAATAAAAAGATAGAAGCATTTTATATTAATATTACTGAGAATGAATTTGCAACTTTTTTTCTTTAACAAGCTGGGCCCCCTACTGATAAAAATAATTCGAGTTTGCTGATTTCAATTTATCAAAGTTAGCGCTCGTATTCGCGATTTACAATTTATATGTTAAAGTACTCTAAAACCATATATATGTAATTTTGCGAAAATTTTCGAATTTAAAGCGGTTAAAAAACAAACGCAATGTAATTTTTTTTTCGAAAAATTTATTTTTTTCGCAAAGATTTTTGTATAATGCAAACTAGGGATGTAACGAATACCGATACCGATATATCGGCGATACTTCAGATTTTCCGATAAATCGGTATCGGCGATATTTTACTGTCGATACGACGATACTTTAAAATTTTTTTTAAGTTTTTTTTAAACAAATTATTTATTTTTTTTGTTAATTTTACCAAGAACTAAATTCATTTCGTTATTTTTTAAATCTTATTAATATCAATTTTAAAAATTAATAATATTTTACGCTGTTATTTTGCAAAAACAATAATTTATTTGTTGTTAATTTTACCATGAACTCAAATTCAATTCGTTGTTTTTTAAATCTTATTCCCAGCAAAAAAAGACATTATAAAGAAATCATGAAAATGTAGCAGTTGCGATCCGGAAACATTGCGAATTCGGATAATTTCGAATTAGTTTCACATTTGCTTGTCATTGCAAGAAGTTCTCTTTTTCCATTACCAATCACCGAATTTGAAGTGATGTTAGGACAAATTTCTTTTTCGGTGTTCTATAATGATTCCTCAAATAATTCTGGAAAAAAAGCAGACTTCAGTATAAAGAGTAATATACTTGATGGCCTTCCATATAAACAATTTTGAAAATCGGTAAGCCAATGGAGGAATTGTGCTCTGATAAATGTTTTGGGTGGAGACGTGGAAGACTTGCCTTACAGATTTTCGTAGAAAAATTATGCGACCAAACTCTAGGCAAACCATCCCAAACAAAAAATAAATTTTGGAATTCGGCCCATAAATGGAGGAGCTATGCGATAATCAATATTTTTGGGGGAAGGGGAAATCCCGCACAGATTTTGGAGAACAATTATGGTACCAACCTGAAGGGGGGTTTGCAGCAAATTTCACAACTGATTTTCGAAAAAAAAACTGTAGTCAAACCCTTTAAAAATAAAATTAAATACAAATTTTGATAATCGGTTCCCAATGACAAAGTTATACATGGTTCCCCCTCCCATTTTCGAAAAGAATTATGGGGCTAAACTACTAGCGAACCCTTGCAAACAACACAAGAATTTTGAAATCTGTTCACAAATGACATAGTTATGGATTGGTGGGGAGGGGGAGCAAACTTGCTTCTCCGATTTTCGAAAAAAAAATTGGGACCAGTTTTTGTCAAACCCTTTCAAACAAAACAAGAATTTTGAAAATCGGTTTACAAATGACAGCATGGGGGGAGCGAATTTAAAAAAAAAAAAAAAAATTTTGGGACCAAACTGCAGGCAAACCCTTTCCAGCAAAAAAATTATTTTTAAAATCGCTTCACAAATGACAGAGTTATGCGTGTACAAACATAAAAAGTAAAAAAAAACATACACACGAATTGATAACCTTCTTCTTTTTGGAAGTCGGTTAAAAAAGGATGAAAAATTACCCATTTTCAGAACTTGTTTCTTTTTATGCGAATTTAAACACAAAACTGTGTTTTCATGTAAATTTAAGTGAATAAATATAAACTTTTAGCAGACTTTTAATAATTAAGCTAATAAGTTATTTAGAAGAATATTACAGCTAAGTTAAGTTGTCAATGTTAGAACTCAACTCAACAAATTTTTTGTATTATGATTCACAACCAATTTCAGTTGTTTTCGAAATGAGGTTCTTATCTATGCTCTACGTTTTTTGAAACGATAGTAGCCATCACAAAATATTTTAAATATTTTTAGTTTTGGCCTTACTATTTTTTCTTGAGATTTTATGCTTTATGCATATGGGAACAATATTGTTGATAAATGTGATATGTTGGCGTTTGAAATAATGATGCGAACTTTAAAATCGCCATTTTAAAAGTAACACAATACTCGAAATAAAAACACCACTGATAAGAAGCAGTTGTCTTACGTTGATGATAGTTGAATTGAGTTGTAATCCATAATAAGAATTGGACAACTACAACTCAACAACTATCAATTTATTTGTGAATTATCATAAGGGCCTTAATAAAAAAATATCAACAATAAATTTACAAAATTGTATTGTAGTTAATAAAATAATACAAACATTACAAGGGAGATGTGAATTGAACAAATATTGTAAAAATTTTAAATAAAGTAGGGCTTAGCGGTTTCTTAGAGGTTATGCATATCGGAGTTTTTAATTAGCTCTAAACTTTCACTGGCATTATTTCTTTAAATAAAATAGTCAAATTATTTAGCAAAACTTACTAAATATATAGTAGCAAAACAGAAAAAAATTTTGTGATTGCAACAATCAAGCCAAATTTTTTGCTGATTTCAAGTAATTGTTAAAACCCTACGGTAAATGGAACTGACACAAAACAAGCCACGTGACCGGTCCCCAGGTGGTAGGGGCCAGTCCGAGTTCTAACACTTCCTATGAAGCGGACCAGCCACTTTTATATGGGGATGGCCTAGGATGGGGTTAATTGATACTTTGTATGCACCTTGTAACTTGTCTCTGAACTATCTTATGGAGTCCTAATCGGTGTCGAATAATATAGATTATATATAAATATTATTCCAAAATTCAGCTGTAATTATCGATTAATTTATTTTTTTATTGCTACAAATCCAACTAGAAATTGTATTTTATTTTTAAGTGTTGTCTTTGATGGGATTCGAACCAACAACCTTCGGCATGACAGGTTAGTGCACTACCCACTCGACCACAGGGGAGCTTATATTTCAATGTTATAAATACCAGTTAAGCTGTAGTTAATATTTGAATATAGTTACGAAACATGTTCCTGAGTGGCATAGCAGTCTCATTGAAGTGAGACAATTAATATTTTATAGATACTATGTGATAGGCCTTAGATCCAGGTGCATCGAATTTGTTCAGTGCCGTTTACTACAATACTAGTCGGAATGCCAACTAAAATGACTGCAAATGGTTAATATGTGACCATTTACACAATATGTCTTTTTTCATCATTCACTTCTCCTTATTTTTGGTACCAGTCTCATTTTCTCAAGTCATAGGACGAGTACTTTTGGATCAATTGTCACCAAATTTTCCGCAGGGAAATAATGAATTGCCCCATCTTTGAATAGAATACAACTTTTTCAAATAATTTACAAACACTTTTAGGCCCCTATTATGATTCAAAACTCAACTGAGTTGGCAATGTTAGAAATCAAGTCAACAAATTTTTTATATTATAATTCACAACCAATTTCAGTTGTTTTCGAAATAATGTTCGAAATGAGATTCTTATCTATGCTCTTCGTTGTTTGAAACCATAGTAGCCGTCAAAAAATATTTTAAATATGTTTAGTTTTGGCCTTACTATTTTTTCTTGAGATTTTATGCTTTATGCATATGGGAACAATATTAGTTGATAAATGTGATATGTTGGCGTCTGAAATACTGATGCGCACTTTAAAATCGCCATTTTAAAAGTAAAACAATACTCGAAATAGAAACACAACTGATAAGGAGCAGTTGTTTCACGTTGATAGTTGAGTTGAGTTGTAATCCATAATAAGAATTGGACAACTACAACTCAACTATCAATTTAGTTGTGAATCATAGTAAGGGCCTTCATAAACATCAACAATAAATTTATACAATTGTGTTGTAGTTAATAAAATAATACAAACATTGCAAGGGAGATGTGAATTGAACGAATATTGTAAAAATTTGTAATAAAGTAGGGCTTAGTGGTTTCTTAAAGAAAACACTAGATATTGTGCTTCAGAAAATTAGAACTTTCATGAGAACTAATTCTTTATTAAAACTTCTGTTTAATGTTTAATTTTAATCACATAATTATTTTTTTAAGAGATTGAAAAAATATTTCGAGGTAATAAAATAATTTTACTTTTTGTAGTTAGAAATTCGCCTAGTATTGCTACATTTTATATACATATTTCTTATTGATTTATTTTATATTCGCTTTGTTTTAAATATGTTTGAAGTGCCGATAATATTGTAACCATTATATGAATTTTAGGAACATGCATGTCGCTCCGAAGGCGTCGGTTTGGCTCGTGAACTTGACTACAAATCCGCTGCTGCTTGGGTAGGCCACCCATATTTTGATGTTATTGATAATTCTACAAATTTCGAAACAAAAATGAATCGGATGATTGAGTCTGTTTGTCAAAAACTTGGTATTGATATTGGTGATCGATTGTTAGCGACCTCAAGAAAACTAAAGTTTCTGGGTGAGTATTTAAGGAAACATGTATGTTATCATTAAATTGTGATTTAATTAAATTAATTTAACATCACAGTTGCTTCTTTGCCTGCCGACTCGGAATTTCCACCTTTTCAAGATTTCGAAGTTGAACATCATTATTTGCAGTCATCAGGACCTAAAGTGCAAGCACGTTTACGTAAACGAGGCCAAAATAATCATTACAGCTACATACATACAATTCGTCGTCCTAATGTACACGGTCAGTCCCGCATTGAAGTAAAGACTCAATTAACTCAACGTGATTACATTAATCTTTTGGCTCAGCGCGATGATGCTCATTTTACAATTTATAAGAAACGTAGATGCTTTTTAGTAAATAATCAATATTTTCAGTTGGATATTTATAAAGAACCTAGTCACCCAAGGTAAACTTACATAGCTAACTAAAATATAATGTTTTCTTTATGAGGAACACATTCCCGTAATTTATGTATTTTTAATATATAAAGGTATTCACTTCGAAAGTTGTACTCTTGCGAAAAAGCAAAATTGCAAACATATAACAACAACCACATAAACAATTATTTTGCACAACATGATGCAAAATTGTTAGGGTAAGTCAAGTAAGTGCAAGATTATCAGATTAAAAGCAAAAAAGTTGTGCTACTTTTTACAGCATTGCCAACTCTAACAAAACGGTAAGAAAGTACTTACAAAATCAACTCTAAATTAAGTAGCATCGCCGTACAATCATTTTAACGTAAATTTTTTTCTTTTAATTAAAACAAAACAAAGTTTACATCTACATACCATGTGGCTGAAAATTAATTCTTTAAAAACTAAGTAAGTGCAAGACAAATATAAAAAAAATTGTGAAAGTGAAATTAATAAATTGTACTCCTTCCAGCAAATAGAACTTTTGAAGTAATATTCATTATTTTCCAGATACATAACTTACGGCCTTCTTACATGCATACATATGTGCATAAGTAATGTGTTTTAAATTAAAAAAAATTAATGTTAAAGAACTTATCAGAAAAGTTCTTACATTAAATTATTAATGTGATTTATGTTTTGTTTCGGACTCTTAAATAAGCACTTAACAATTAAACATTTATAATAGACATTGGCGTCAACTAAACAGAAGAGGTTGCTCATGTCAAACGAATGCAAGTACGCAATTTTGCACAGTTGCAAGAGTAAAAATATTTGACGTGAATACCTTAAAACAGTTTTACCTCTGAAATTAGTAATAGAAATATTACTATGTGTATTTGAATTTCATATAATTGAAGAGATTAGTGCAGTAACCAGATAAAAAAAACGCAACTCAAAATTTGATTTTACTAAGTACTAGTATGGCGAAACACCCATTGTATCTTTGTGTCGAGTGTGCTATTGTATATAATTTTCATATAAAAATTAAATACGCTTATACACTTTTATTTCTAATGTTTTGAAAAAGACGTATTTAGTAAGATACTAGTATTGTCAATTATTCGGGTTTTATAATCGTTAGAATCAAACTTGTTCGAACATCCGAATAATATAAAACATTTATTCGAATATTCGACGAATAATAAATAAAACTTTTCATTCGAATAACCACTTTAAAATCAATAAATAATAAATTAATAAATTATATTACTACCCTACGGTAAATGTTTGCGCGGACCGATCGCAAAAAGTTATATGAATGTTTCATGACTTAAGACTTTTAGCAGTCTCATCTGCTTTTACTTTTCGTAATAATTCTTACTTATTTCTTGAGTCTTTTCCGACATTGTGTAGAGACGATGAAAACTCTTTTAGAATTTCCATTGAAAATTCTTCAGAATTCATACAGAATTCTCTAACTAAGCCGTTCGCTTTCTTGTTAACCACACAGTGCAGTCTCTCTGAGCAACTTCAGACCGAGAGCGCCAAACAAACGTTTGCTGGATATACTCATGTACGTATAAATACATATATAACCAACGAATAGAAATGATAACATAACATCAAGTTCTAGCAAGCAATAATCCAACCAAGGTAGCAGCGTTGCCAGAATGATAATTTTATCATATTTTTGATGATTTTTAAAGCAAAATATGATTTCATGATTTTCTTTCCAAAATGATGATTTTTCTTTCTCCCAAATGATGATTTTTCTTTCTCCCAAATGATGACTTTTCATACTTGGAAATATTTTAAATGGTTATTTTAATTGTTTAGATCAATTTATTTGTAATTTTCCATAGTTTTTATCATAAAAGTTGTTGGTAGTTCATTGTGCAGTGCGTGAACTTTCTCTGACTAAAGTATTTTGTATTTTGAATAATAATATTTCTCTGTTCTGCGAATTTAGTTCGTTCTTCTAAAATAATATTACTTTTCCATTGTAGCGACTTTTATTATCGAACTTGAGTAAAATGGATGCACTTCGTTCAAAATAATTTTATTTCTTAAATATATTTAGCAACTCCTGAGATGCTTTTGTTTTCACCCTAATCCTGTTATATCCCAGGACAACGTGCCATATCATAGCACCAGAGAAATTCTTTTAACAAATCATTGTTTATAGCAATTTGTAACTTTTTTGCTACCAATAAAACTCTTTACTGAGACTTTTTTGTACACACTATTAGTCAAAAACCAATATGGCCGCTGACTCAATCATAATTATTTTTGTTGTTGTTGTAATTGACTGTTGAATGGCGAAATTAGTAGGTACCCACACTATCTAGCAAGCATAATTTTGAGAAAAACGGTCTCTCGTGTTCGATAGTATGTACCCTGCTTAGCTATACTTCGCAATTTTTTTTAGAAATATATAAAGTGGTGGAAGAAATAATAGGGGAAGTTTTTTCTCAATAACGTCTAATAAACATTTTTGATCTAAAATTTTATGGATTGACAGTCCCAATCATCATACTCGAATCCCATAGAGCACCTCTGTGGAGCTCTAAAAATAAAAAGTTGGAACGTAAAAAGTTACAAATAAACAGATTATGTGGGGTGCAATTCAGTAACCTTTATACTCCAATTCTCCGAATATTGGCGCCAATCTTGTGAGTTCAATGATGCGACGGTGTCAGCAAGTATTCAAAGAGGAGCTTCTACCAAATATTGAAATAATATTAGGATTAAATAGTAAAAACTAATTTGGTTTTGTAATATATAAAATGTCCCTATTATATTTTCAAGGTATATATATATATATTTTAGAATTACATAAATTTCCGAATGCAGCAGGATTGTAATTTTTTTTTGTATCTTTTACATGGACATGAATTTAATTTGTATATTTAATTTTATTTATGCAAAAGCATATAAATATTTAAGCAAATGCTGAAAATGTTGTGTCTCTGTTATTTCTTCCACCACTGTATAAAAAATATATGTTTCATTGATTTATTTAGTTTTTCGCTGCGTCAAAAATGTCAAATCACATTGTGATGATGCAGTTTTAGTAAACCAGAGCAACAAAAACATTTATATGACATAAAAAACCGTTACATACTTTAAACATATGTTTTTGGACACTATTCGGAACTCGTTTTTTTCGTTACATATTTTATTTTATTTATTATTAGTATTAAAAATACTTTAACTTTTCTACATATATAGGTATATACAATAATTTAGATTTTTATGAATTTACATTAAATCACCCACATAGATATTCGGGCGCATAGATATTCCGGCGCATCCCCTCGTTTCATTTTTCTAATAAATTTTAGAGTGTTGAACTCTAGTCTTTGTTTTATATTTATCCATTTAAGATTATCTAGCATTGTATTTATATGAGTATACCGGTCACATTTTAAAATTATTCTCATTGCTTTATTTTGTAATTTTTGCATTCTTGCTAGTTGACTTGTGCTGCTGCATGTATATAAAATTGTTGATCCAAATTCAAAATGGGGCTTAATTATTGTTTTATATATATTTATCGCGGTGGTTTTTGATATTGTACACATTTTTCTTCTAAGGAAACCGATTTTTTAAACCAATTTTTTTACATGTATAGTCTATATTTTCATTAAACTTTAGTTTTTTGTCTATTATAAATCCGAGATATTTTATATGCTCAACTTTTTCTATTACTGTGTTATTAATTTTAAATGAATCATCGGTATTTATGTTTATTTCTATTATTTTTGTTTTATTTTCATTTAGTTTTAGTTTGTTCATTTTTAACATATTTTATGAAATTTATTTTTTCGAGGAAATTTGTTAACATTTAAAACTTTTGGGAAACTTGTGAAGATGTAGAAGCTAATATATATTTGTTGCATTTTTTGTGACTTTCATTAGTGATTTAAAAAAACTTTAGCGAAAATTTTTAATTTTAGTGATATTGATTAATGTAAAGCTTTTTTTTTCTGATATTATCATGTGTTTGATATTTGCTCGAGTTATGTTTTCCGAGATTCTTTATAATTTTGTGCGTGAATTTGACCATTTTCGCGGTGGAAGTGGTTTTGCCACGTTCTTATACATCCTTACCGTCATGGAAATTTTTAATATATTTTGGGGAATGCTCCTGATCTTAATTCTTTTTCACAAATTTTCACTATTACATAAAATGTATGGTTATCAGGTCGCTGGGTCCAATAATAATGGTCCCTTTGTGATATAATAATGGTCCCTTTATGATATACATAAAATGTATAACTGAAATAAAAATTACATACAATATTAA
This sequence comes from Panzeria rudis, assembly GCA_956483635.1. NCBI lineage: Eukaryota > Metazoa > Arthropoda > Insecta > Diptera > Tachinidae > Panzeria > Panzeria rudis. The sequence goes on from OY101450.1 coordinate 59,441,650, forward strand.
AATGTACAAGAAAAGTATTAACTCTCCTATTTAGAAATGTAAATGTAAGGAAATCATATAAATTTTTAAGAATGCGTTTTTGTTTTATATAAAAGTTTCATTGTTTGTCTTTGCTTTGAATAATATTTTGGAATAAAATATTCATAATGATTTTTTATATCAAAATATGATTTTTATTTCGCCAAATGATGATTTTCTTCGGAAAGTTTCTGGCAACGCTGCAAGGTAGATCAATAAGGTGTAGTCATCGGCCAATTGATACAACAAAGCAACTTTTTTGTTGAAGCAATTGTCAAAACAAATTAACAAATTTGCATTAACAGTTTTTCAATTTATTTAAATAAAAAAATTTATAAGGAAAGTTTGGCAGCTCCTTGAATAATCAGCTCTGCTGATAACGCCACCTGTTATGAATTCGCCTTGATTCAAACATATTACTTTGATTCAAAAATTCTATTATTTTTCATACGTTTTATATAGTGACTACATTTGTAGAGAGCCGGCCAGGAGATGGTAGTTCTAAAAAGTAACCTCTCAAGGTTTTGCATATTAGTATGTATTTCTTTTATGGCATTATTTGCCAGATCTACTCAAAACTAATTTTAAGGAACCTACTAGGGGTTCTGCTTTAATCGGTTAATCACTCGATTAATTAATCGCGGGTTTGGTTTAATCGGTTAATTTCGGCATTAACCGGTTAACCGATTAATAAAGTTTTTTCATAAATCAATTAATTTCAACACATAAAAATGCGTAATTTATCTATTATTTTCAATTTATTAGTAAAAACAAAACAATAACATAACAATTCTTGAACTAAATCAAGCAAAACAAAAATCTTAAACATGCATTCATTAAAAAATTAACAAGTTTGTGAGATCATTATATCAGTTATTTCAATAGTTTCAGCAGATCTTCTAAAATAATCTTACAGAAAAATAATTTGCTTTAAATGCTTAGGATAAAAAGTTTCTCTTCTTTAGTTTTCATAAAACTTGACTTGGAAAAATCCTTTCATTTATCGTAGATGTTGAAGAAATCGAAAACAATCCATAATACAGAATATCTAGTTTCTCAGTCCTTTTCCTGGATTTCTCTAAACTTATAAAATTTTCCATTGTGCAATTAGAGTCCTGTTTTAATTTTTCCAAATTCTTAACACTTCTAATTGTTTCGATTAATTCTTTTAAAACATTGTTAGCTCTTTTTTACGATATGGCAAAAAACGATATAATATACTGTGTTATTATATCGTAATTTTTTTACTAAATGGAAATACTCCTGAGTGGAGGCATAAAATAATTGAACTCGTCTCTCATTAAATCTAATCCTTAGATTTTTAATTAAATCGTTGGCAACAGTATTATTAGGATTAGGATTTTATAAAACTATTAAACAAAAAGTTAGTACAAAATTCCATCAAGTTCAATTAGAGTAGCAGAGTGTTTATGAAAGTCTTTTTTTCGCCACGTCCAAAGATTTTAATTTTTTACTCAAGTTAAAATCATTGAACACACTTATTTATTATATATTTTGTATATGAGACGAAACAAATAATTAAACACACAAAAAATACGTTATAATACTACAAAATATGAACAAATTTGTTACGTCGGTGAATAGGTTAATCGACTGAAATTAACCGGTTTAACCGTTAATCGAAAATAGCCAATTTTAAATTAACCGGTCAGTTAATCGGGTAGTAGCTAACCGGTTAACCGATTATCGCTTAACCGAATGAATACCCTAGAATCTAATGAAAATCTCAGATACTTTGGTATAACCAAATTTCTGATTTTATTCAGATTATTCTGTAAAAGAGCTACAAATGTAGACAGCCGACCATATATGGGTTAAGCAAATAATTACATTGAGGTTTTTAGAAAAATTATTCAATTAATTAATGATACATAATATCTACTGAACTTAAAAAACAACGCCAAAATTCAAAAACAAAATCCGTTCAAATAAGCTAATTAAATTTATTGAAGCCGCTTCCCTTTTATTCTAGATCGTCCGGTGGTCGACATTCTACCACTTGATCCGTAACCGGGCTCGTAGCCGGCTTTGTAGGCATATCTAGAGAAAGATACCTCTTAAACTATGTTTAATCAATATTGGTGTACAATAAGAAAGAAAAGAAAAATTTTTTTATTCATTGCTATCTTACATATGTACGTATTTGCAAAAGCAAAATCAGCAAACACGCGTACATACTTTGTTAGATTTTTAACTTTATGCTAGTGGTGGGCAGACCGTCAATCCCCTATGCACTTGTGCATAGGCTGTTTTTTTTCCAACATCATCACACGTACACTGTGTGTGCGGAGCGGTAAACCTAAAATGGTCTCGTCTCCAGTCTTCTTAAAAAGGCCTTCTTACTCCTTCTTCTAGAAGGTCTTTGACTTTCTCTTGACAATAAATATACTTTAGAAATAACAAAGCATTTTCGCAAGCAATTGACTTCCAAGAGACATCAAACATGCTACGTCCGAGCTTAGACGGACGAACATTTGGAAGAAAAACATCTGGCTCTCTTTTGTTTTTTCATTCGTGTTCTTACAGACGAACATGTTGTCGGAAACATTCCATTGTTATGGTTATTTGCTTTTTTGGACATTTGTCTTATTTGTGCAGTGTGTTAACTTTTAGTGTTTTGATAATAATAAAAAAGAATTAAAATTAATTAAAGTTTTTAATAATTAAATTTCAAAAATGACAACAATGGAAAATCAAGAAAAACTCTGCCTAATTGAAGATATCTGGGACTGTATTGGCGAAACCTTGGAGTTGGATTCCGACGATAGCGACAAGTAAGAAATACTTTTAGGTGATTAAACTTTTGAAAATATAAACTCGAAGTTATACAAATATATGTATGTATATATGTATACATATTTAAACAAGGTTTGGCCAATTTCGGTGAAGAAGCAGCTTCATTGCCTGTGAAAAGGACAAGACGACAATGGGTGAAGGAATAGAGGAAGCAGAAACCGAAACGCGGCTCGTTCGCATTTTTAAGCAAAGAATTACTTGTGCATGATGAAGATAGTTACAAAACTACTTAAAGCTTTCTAAGGCACATTTTGACTTCTTGTTGGGATTAATAAAAGACGATATACAGCGCTCCGATACTGTTATCAGAAGTGCAATTCCCGCAGAGGAAATATTAGCCATGACGTTGCGATTTCTTGGCACCGATAATAGGTGGATGAGATAGTGATTTTGTATTGTTGTTAAAATCTATAAATTTATACAAGAGAGTCTTACATCAATCTGGATTATCAAACCCGTTTGTCAAAATCGACAATTTGTGGTTTGGTTCCTGAGGTGTGCAATGCTCTTTATATGCGACTAAAATCCTCGTATTTGAAGGTATACATAAGTACATACACATACTATGTTCGTACATATATATTCTTACGTATAAATGTGTAAATTTTCAAACAAAATTTTTTGTAGTTTCCGCGCAGTCCTTTAGATTGGGAGATCATAGCAAAATAATTTGCAACTAAATGGCGATTTCCCCAATTGCCTACTGCGTTAGATGGGAAACATGTACACAGAAACAAAATGTTTAAATACAATTAATTTTTTTTGTTATATCAATTAAATAATTAATTGATTTTGAACCTACAACGATTTTTGTAAATACAATTACGAAATTTTAAGTTAAAGGAAAGTCAGATAAAATTAAAAAAATTTTTTTTGCTGATATCAAATTTAACTATCATAATTGTTGTATTTACAATATTTTTTATACAATCACAATCCTCGAAGCGATGTTTTGCTTTTCTGCGAAAAACACTAAATGTCTTTGGGCGGAATCGAGCCGGCGACCTCTGGACTAATATACTAACGTTCTTACCTCTCAGCTACAGAGCAATTCGTTATTAACAGGGCTCGTGCAAATTCATGTTTTTTGTGGTGATAGATAAATAGGTAACTAATTATCTACGCGAATCATCAAATTTTAAGTAGTTTGGCATCGATTTGTAGTTGCATATTTTTGCATATTTAGGTTGCAAGTGCATATTTTTGCATATATCGGCAATAAATGCATATTTTTGGAGTAGTAAAAATTTTGTTAATGCATATTTTTAAATTTTTGAAAAAAATATTAATAGGCCGATTATGGATGGAAATTGAGCTGCAGTTGGGTTGCCAGTTGCTGAAAACGATGCTACGTGTGGCAATTGGCAACTGAGAGCTATAAATTTCGGTTGCTAATTTAGTGCCATTGTGGCAACCATTAATTTCCAGTTGCCGACTGGCAACGCAACTAAAGTTTGGTTGCATTAAATAATAGACCATTTTATGTTTGATCTATGTTTTTTTTCTCTAATAATAGTAAAAAATTAACAAAAATATATTCATATTATTTTAGTTTTGGTACTTTATCCATAGGTAAATACATATTTTTGCGCATATTTTTAATTTTTAGGAGCATTTGTTAAGCGCTTAAAATCAATTTTTAGTTGCATGAAAGTCCGAGCCCTGGTTATTAAATACTCAAATAATGAATACACACAAGACGTGATTTGCTTTGTTCCATCTACGTGTGTGCATTCATTTGTTATATCAACAATGGTGATTGTTAATTTTTTTTTCACAATACATAACAAAAAAATTTGTTAGCTCAGTTTGTTGAAGAAAAATTTTTGATTTGCTTTGTTTCATTTACGTGTGTGCTTTCATTTATTATATCAACAATGATGTTTGTTCATTTTTTCACAATAAATAACAAAAAATTTGGTTAGTTCAGTTTGTTGAAAAAAATTTCTGTGTTTGTCGTATCAACAACTCAATTTGTTATATTAACAAAATATATGTTTGAATTTAAATTAAATATTAACAATTGAAATTGTTAGTTGCAGTTTGATGATATTTTTTTCTGTGGAAGTTTTCGTCCCCAACGCAAAGACGGCGCATTGTTTTATAACTACTTATAATATCATAATTCTGTTAGCCCTGGTAGGTGCTCATTGCAAATTTATTTTTGTTGGTGTTGGCTGCAACGGTCGCAGCAACGATGCTGGAGTGTTTCTGCAGAGCAAGCTGAATACTATTCTGCAAGAAGAGAAAAGCCTACCACAATCTGCTGCAATTGGAAACAATAGATGTCTTCCTTACGTCGCGACTACGACGCGTCGTAGTCGGCGAAAATACATTCCCTCTGCAGGTACATCTAATGAAACCTTATCCTTTCAATCAACAGCTTTCTCGTGCAAGGCATGTAGTAGAGCATGCGTTTGGCATTTTATCGAACAGATTCAGAGTTTTTTAGCTCCTCCAACGTGTCAAAAAGTGGAAACTGTTCAAACTTTTGTCCTTGCATGTTGTGCTTTGCACAATTATTTGATAGAAAGTGGCGAGAAAAGCACAGAAGGATTAGGGAGTGCACAGGATACTAGCAACATCAGTTCTTCTGCATCCAAAACGCTATACAACCCATGGAAGGGAGAGGCAGAGACCATTCGCCAAATTTTATGAATTATTTCAATGAAGAAGGCAAAGTAAATTGGTTGCCGCTATCCCGGAAATTTTACCCTGGAATTCCCGGGATTAAAAATCTATTTATATGCATAAAAAAGTACTGGTTTTGGCTCCCAAAAAAATTTATTTTTTTTTAATTGTTATCGTTGAAAATGAAATAATACCTATGTAAGGAGAAAGTAACTAACGATTGCTCAAAGTATACAGTTGTTTCGATTGAACTGCCTTTTTTAAGCGCACTTTTGATTTAACTCCACAAAATTATTAATTTGTGTCACTATTGGTTAAAATTCCATACAATTTCGTGTTTTAGGATAAATGCCTTTCATTTTTTGGCACTAACACTATTTTCATACAAAAATTCAATCTTAGCTGTATTTTGACTTAACTGCACAAAATATTTGTTTTCTGTGGTTATTCTTCAAAATCCATTTTTGAGTGCACTTTGATACCAGTGATGTTATATACTTTTTTGAAAAGTCTTTACGCAGCCCGAAAAAATCCCTACTTTTCCCTACTCGCCCAAAAAATTATCTTTACAAAAATCCCTACAACTTTTAAATGATAATATATGAATGCAAATAAGTATATGGCTTAATACGAAAAAGCTTGTCTCGAATTTTCAATATTTTACAGGAGAAGGAAAAAACGGAGCTGCAACTTTCTTAGTTCTTTAAGAAGGATGTAATGACATGTTGACTACTAGAAAACGTTAAAAACGCGATTTCGGAAAAATCGAGATACGCCTTTTTTATGTTAAGCCATTGACATATAAAATTTATTTAAAGTTGTTATAAAAATTTTTAGAATTTCGAGGTAAAAATATTGCACTATTTCAGAATTTTATATAGTTTTAGGGAATGCAGCTAACTTTCGACCTACGGAAGACAAATTCCCTTTTTATATACACTTATATGAATTGCATCGTTTTAAAAACTTTTCTTTTTGGAAAGTTTAAAATTTTCTAATCTATTTTTTAAAGGTATTACTAATTAGTATGTGTAAACACGAAAAAATCTTTTCGGCCATTGTCCAGATAACGACGGTACATGTGAGTTTTTCGATGTACACTCGTTTTTAAAGCGCCACACAAACTCAAAGGCTTCTTCGCGTCGAATATTGGCTAATTGGCTTTGATATATATATATATATATATATATAATGGGTGATTTTATAAGAGCTATCGGAAAGTAAAAAAAAAAAAACACATAAAATTCAGAAAAATGCATGAAATATTTATTTGGATCGATAGTTGGGTCGATATAATTTAATGTTTGAAGATTATTTCATGCAAATGTTGGCCGCGGCTGCGCCTCAAATGGTCCATCCGCTTAGTCCAATTTTGGCATACTCTTTCCAACATTTCGGCCGGTATCTTACGAATAATGTTGGCAATGTTGGCTTCCAGTGCGTCAATCGAAGCGGGCTTGTCACTATAGACATTAGCCTTAACATAGCCCCACAAAAAATAGTCTAGAGGCGTTAAATCGCACGATCTGGGCGGCCAATTGACTGGTACCAAGCGTGAAATAAACTGTTCACCGAACTCGCCTCTCAATTGGTCCATTGTTTCGCGTGCTGTGTGGCATGTGGCACCGTCTTGTTGAAACCACATGTCATGCAAGTCAAGCTCTTCCATTTTGGGCAGAAAAAAGTTTGTTATCATCGCACGGTAGCGCTCACCATTCACAGTAACGTTGTGATTCGCATCATCTTTGAAGAAATACGGCCCAATGATGCCGCCAGCCCATAATCCGCACCAAACGGATGTTTTTTGTGGATGCATTGGTAGCTCTTGCAATGCTTCTGGCTGCTCTTCACTCCAAATACGGCAGTTTTGCTTGTTCACGTATCCATTCAACCAGAAATGAGCCTCGTCGCTGAACACAATTCTTCGATAAAAAAGTGGATCTTCATCTAACGCATTTTGGTAATAAAATTCAATAATTTGCAAGCGTTGTTCGTTTGTAAGACGATTCATGATTAAATTATAGACCAAACTGAAGATGTTTGACAGTGACACAAGATACAAAACGTGCGTGAGCTGTCAAAACTAGTGTTGCCAAAAAGATAATAGCAAAAAAATCACTCGTTATATATATATATATATATATATATATATATATATATATATATATATATATATATATATATATATATATATATATATATATATATATATATATATATATATATATATATATATATATATATATATATATATATATATATATATATATATATATATATATATATATATATATATATATATATATATATATATATATATATATATATATATATATATATATATATATATATATATATATATATATATATATATATATATATATATATATATATATATATATATATATATATATATATATATATATATATATATATATATATATAACGAGTGATTTTTTTGCTATTATCTTTTTGGCAACACTAGTTTTGACAGCTCACGCAGGTTTTGTATCTTGTGTCACTGTCAAACATCTTCAGTTTGGTCTATAATTTAATCATGAATCGTCTTACAAACGAACAACGCTT
>OY101450.1:59449901-59604993 GCA_956483635.1 Panzeria rudis
TATATATATATATATATATATATATATATATATATATATATATATATATATATATATATATATATATATATATATATATATATATATATATATATATATATATATATATATATATATATATATATATATATATATATATATATATATATATATATATATATATATATATATATATATATATATATATATATATATATATATATATATATATATATATATATATATATATAATATATATATATATATATATATATATATATATATATATATATATATATATATATATATATATATATATATATATATATATATATATATATATATATATATATATATATATATATATATATATATATATATATATATATATATATATATATATATATATATATATATATATATATATATATATATATATATATATATATATATATATATATATATATATATATATATATATATATATATAATATATATATATATATATATATATATATATATAACGAGTGATTTTTTTGCTATTATCTTTTTGGCAACACTAGTTTTGACAGCTCACGCAGGTTTTGTATCTTGTGTCACTGTCAAACATCTTCAGTTTGGTCTATAATTTAATCATGAATCGTCTTACAAACGAACAACGCTTGCAAATTATTGAATTTTATTACCAAAATGCGTGCTCTGTTAAGAAAGTTCATCGCGCGCTTCTTCCATTTTATGGTCAGTTTAATCGACCTACTGAGGCTTCTATTCGGGCTATTGTAAAAAAATTTCGCACCAAATTTACATTGTTGGACATTAAACCACCAACACGTTTACGTAGAGTGCGAACTGAAGAAAATATCGCAGCCGTATCGGCCAGTGTTGGTGATGACCGTGAATTATCGATTCGGCGCCATTCGCAGCAATTGGGCCTCTGTTACTCCACTACGTGGAAAATTTTGCGGAAGGATTTGGGTGTGAAGCCTTATAAGATACAGCTGGTGCAAGAATTGAAGCCAAACGACCTACCACAACGCCAAATTTTTGGTGAATGGGCTCTTGAAAAGTTAGATGAAGATCCACTTTTTTATCGAAGAATTGTGTTCAGCGACGAGGCTCATTTCTGGTTGAATGGATACGTGAACAAGCAAAACTGCCGTATTTGGAGTGAAGAGCAGCCAGAAGCATTGCAAGAGCTACCAATGCATCCACAAAAAACAACCGTTTGGTGCGGATTATGGGCTGGCGGCATCATTGGGCCGTATTTCTTCAAAGATGATGCGAATCACAACGTTACTGTGAATGGTGAGCGCTACCGTGCGATGATAACAAACTTTTTTCTGCCCAAAATGGAAGAGCTTGACTTGCATGACATGTGGTTTCAACAAGACGGTGCCACATGCCACACAGCACGCGAAACAATGGACCAATTGAGAGGCGAGTTCGGTGAACAGTTTATTTCACGCTTGGGACCAGTCAATTGGCCGCCCAGATCGTGCGATTTAACGCCTCTACACTATTTTTTGTGGGACTATGTTAAGGCTAATGTCTATAGCGACAAGCCCGCTTCGATTGACGCACTGGAAGCCAACATTGCCAACATTATTCGTGAGATACCGGCCGAAATGTTGGAAAGAGTATGCCAAAATTGGACTAAGCGGATGGACCATTTGAGGCACAGCCGCGGCCAACATTTGCATGAAATAATCTTCAAACATTAAATTATATCGACCCAACTATCGATCCAAATAAATATTTCATGCATTTTTCTGAATTTTATGTGTTTTTTTTTTACTTTCCGATAGTTCTTATATATATATATATATATATATATATATATATATATATATATATATATATATATATATATATATATATATATATATATATATATATATAATATATATATATATATATATATATATATATATATATATATATATATATATATATATATATATATATATATATATATATATATATATATATATATATATATATATATATATATATATATATATATATATATATATATATATATATATATATATATATATATATATATATATATATATATATATATATATATATATATATATATATATAATATATATATATATATATATATATATATATATATATATATATATATATATATATATATATATATATATATATAATATATATATATATATATATATATATATATATATATATATATATATATATATATATATATATATATATATATATATATATATATATATATATATATATATATATATATATATATATATATATATATATATATAATATATATATATATATATATATATATATATATATATATATATATATATATATATATATATATATATATATATATATATATATATATATATATATATATATATATATATATATATATATATATATATATATATATATATATATATATATATATATATATATATATATATATATATATATATATATATATATATATATATATATATATATATATATATATATATATATATATATATATATATATATATATATATATATATATATATATATATATATATATATATATATATATATATATATATATATATTATATAATATATATATATATATATATATATATATATATATATATATATATATATATATATATATATATATATATATATATATATATATATATATATATATATATATATATATATATATATATATATATATATATATATATATATTATATATATATATATATATATATATATATATATATATATATATATATATATATATATATATATATATATATATATATATATATATATATATATATATATATATATATATATATATATATATATATATATATATATATATATATATATATATATATATATATATATATATATATATATATATATATATATATATATATATATATATATATATATATATATATATATATATATATATATATATATATATATATATATATATATATATATATATATATATATATATATATATATATATATATATATATATATATATATATATATATATATATATATATATATATATATATATATATATATATATATATATATATATAAGCGGATGGACCATTTGAGGCACAGCCGCGGCCAACATTTGCATGAAATAATCTTCAAACATTAAATTATATCGACCCAACTATCGATCCAAATAAATATTTCATGCATTTTTCTGAATTTTATGTGTTTTTTTTTTACTTTCCGATAGTTCTTATAAAATCACCCATTATATATATATATATATATATATATATATATATATATATATATATATATATATATATATATATATATATATATATATATATATATATATATATATATATATATATATATATATATATATGGTGAGCTCCAAGAGCTCGGAAGGGGTTTCTTCGGGGTTGAAGAAATATTTACCTATTTGATTAATACCCTCTTGGTATTAGTATATTTCACAGGCCTTTGCTGTGATTTCGACTGCCAGTGAGAGAGATAAAAAACCACGGGTGTTGTTCGTTTTAAATTCAATCACACAATGATTTATTGTAACATAAACTGAAAACTTACAGCTAAATGGATATTCCAGTACTAACAAAAAATGAGAATTACGAGTGAGTGAATTCAAAAAGTACAAAACGAATACTACACTTTAAGAAATATTCATATAGAGTAATATGTGAGAAATACAAGAATTATTACTTGAATTTTGAATTAAAAATATATAAAATAAAAAAAAAATAATAAAGAAATGAGTTCTTACTAGAAGTTTTATAGCTTGTTGAACTTGGTTCAACATACTCCCCCGGCCGAATGCCAGCTGCAGCCCTTCCAAGTGCCGGAGATTATCCAACCCAGTTTAGATCGTTGTGCCTTTGGGAGATCTTTCTGTCTTATAGCGTTGCCTTGAGGCAGTGTTTTGGCTATATCCTTGCCCAGGATTCCGTCGACTTCACGCCATGTGTCGAAGAAGGGGTGAGCTAGAGGCTCGTACTGTTTGAAATGGACCATAAGAGTGGGATCGACTAGCGGATCTTCTGTTTTGATGGGAGGCCGAGCTTGTATCGCCATATACACTCTCTCCTCATCTTCCGGCTTGTGTGGGAATGCCGGCTCGAAACAGAATTGGACTCTCTCAGTGCCTTCCTTGTAGTGGCTTAACTTGAAATTCGGGAGCTACTGCACCACCTTCAGCTGAATAAAAGATGTGGGTGACGTATTGTCCACTAAGAATGTGGTAAACATTTTGGTGCCTCTGTAGTTCAGGTTGGCTCGCACTCTGGGCGGAATGTACGGCAGATGAACCTTGTGAAGGTTTAGGTTGGCCAAAGATGCATTTAAAGGAGAAAGTAATTGCTCAACAGTGGAGGCAGTTTGTGACCTTTGATCAACTAGTCTTGGTTTGCGTCTAGTAGAAGTTTGCGTAGCTTTATCTACAGCATCGCGGTTGGGGGAAGTTTGCACACCTCTGGTAATGATTGCTGCCTTTTCATGGGAATCGGGGCCTCTAGGAGAGGTTTCTGCTGTTGGTTGATTGGTTTCAGGCGCTAGCTTGGGTATGAAAAGATGTGGAACCGGGTTAGAGATGGTAATATACGGCCGGAATATCTTAGGGGCTTCATCATCGTCGCTTTCTGATAAAGCTGGTCCTTCAACCTCTACACTGGAGGAAAGAGGATCCCAATTGTCCATATGAAGCAGAGTGTGATGTTTGCCATTGCAGCAGACATTGTCTCGGTACTCGAAATTGCACCGCTTGTCGGAGGGGCACCAATAACGTTTATGATCGTATGCCAAACAATTGAGACAGTAGCGTCGATTTTTTAATGAGCGCCGTCTCAATTCCACACTCCACTCTTTAAACTGGTTACAATATTTTAGAGGAAGATTTTTGCGGCAAACATAACAGCGTGGCTTGTCCATCTGTGAAAAAAAGAAAAGAAAACAAGGGAAAGAAACGCATACAGTGGTGATAAATAATATGTGCAAATGGTATCAAGAATTTGTTTAACGTGTGAGAATTTTGTGGCGAGAAGAAATGGTGCGATCCATATTGGTTGGATTGTCGGGGTTTGATCTTTCAGGCCGGACATCGCTAGTAGGAAGTAAACACAGCTTAACTACTGGACGTACGATGGTGCCATTTTTGGTGACTACTTCTGCAACTCTGACGTTATTATCCTTGCCACGTATAACATTAACGATGCGTCCTAAGCGCCATTCGGTGGGGGGTAATAAGTCTTTGACAATAACTTTGTCATCAGTTTTCAAATTCTCCTTTTCTTGCTGCCATTTGACACGTCTTTGCAGTTCAGTTACATATTCGTTCTTCCATCTTCTTGCAAATATATGTTGAAGAGCTTTCAGTCGCTTTCAACGCTTCATGAAAGGGATATCTTTTAAAGGGGGTTCAAAGGGCCTTCTGGTCTCGCAGTGATCGCCGCGCCACGTAACAAATGACCTGGGGTAAGTGGCAATATTTCTTCTGGATTTTCTGTCAAGGGGGACAGTGGTCTGGAATTTAACACGGCTTCGATACGAACGAGTAAGGTGGTAAACTTTTCAAAGGTAAATGACATATTACTCGTGACCTTTTTTAGATGTGATTTCATGCTCTTAACTGCTGCCTGCCAGAGGCCACCCATGTGAAATGCATATGGCGGTATAAAAGACCAAGTGAATCCCATTGTTGCATATTTTATGGCAAGAGCATCTTCGGTTGATTTGAGGAAATTATTGTGGCTTTTAAGGAGAGCATAGCTTGCGCCGAGAAAGTTTCGTCCATTGTCGGAGAACATTGTCTTCGGGAGACCTCTGCGCCCAATAAATCTATCGAAGCACGCTAAGAACGCGTCAGTTGACAGATCCGACCAGACCTCCAAATGTATTGCTCGAGTAGAGAAACAGACAAAGACTGCAGCATACCCCTTGAGTATTTTGGCATTTCGTAAACGTCAAAGGAAGAACAAAGTTAACTCTTTCAGGGGGAAGAGATGACATTATTTGTTGGTGTAACTTGTGCTTATAGATTGTGCAGGCTTTGCAGTTTCGGATGGATTTTCGCACCATGTTTTTTAATCTTGGTATGTAGAAACCTTGTCTGAGTGCTCGCAGCATGATATGATGTTCAGAGTGGAGCAGAATTTTATGAGTGTAGGTGACTAGAAGTTCAGCAAATCGAGATTTTTCGGGAATTATAACTGGATGGCGTTCTTCATAGCTTAAACCCTAGTTGGTTAGCCTGCCGCCAACACGCAATAAATCGTCTATCTATAAAGGGACTCAAAGTTAGTAATCTGCTTCTTCGGTTCAATGGCCTTTTTTCTTTGATGCATTGATATTCCTTGTAGAAATGCTGCTGTTGTGCGAGATTCATTAGGCGAGTCTTGATTGTAATTACTTCTTGTGAAGTTATATATTTTTCGGGCGCAACGTAGCGTCGACGAACACAATTTAAGAAACGGAAAACATAACATACGACACGTAGGGCTCGATCGAAGGACGAGAAGTCTTCGAGTACGTCAGTTGCTGTATTGTCTTCAATGAAAGTATTACCACAATTAGTTCGCAAGTGAAAACTCGAACATCCTTTTGTTTCCAAATCCGTCGGGTCGAATTTGCGTGGAGCTGGCCACAAGGATGCCGATTGACTGAGCCATGAAGGTCCGTTCCACCAAAGTTGACTTGCGTGTAATTCTTGTGGCGTACATCCTCGAGATCCCAAATCTGCTGGATTCTGCTCAGTTTTTACATGTTTCTATGTATTGATGTTGGTGACGTCTAAAATTTGAGAGATGCGATTCGCGACAAAAGTTTTTATTGAATTAGGTGGTTTCTGCAGCCAGCCAAGGACAATTGAGGAATCTGTCCATAAAAATAATTCGTATGGAAAATCTAAATTCATAGCGAGAGATTTCACCAGATTGGTGAGCAACAAAGCTGCACATAATTCGAGTTTTGGAATTGTGATCTTTTTTATGGGAGCTATTTTAGTTTTTGCTACTAGCAAATTACTGTATATCTTTCCTTCTGGGGTTTCCGCCCTAAGGTAAATCGTGCAGCAATATGCCTTCTCAGAGGGGTCGCAAAAGCCATGAATTTGTATGCTGTTTTTTGGTGAGAAGTGTACCCATCTCGGGATAAAAAAAAATTTGACCGCGCTCGAGTAAATCCAGGTGACGTTTTTTTGCGACTTCCCGACCCTGCCATTTATGTCACACTTAAATCGTCAGATTATTGAAATGCCTACTGTTCTTCATGTAATTAACTCACCATGCCTTAATCTGACGCGCTCGAGTTTCTACAACTATCGATTTTTTTTACTAATCTGATCGGCTGCCCTAGACGAACCCCCCTATATACAGGGTTCATATATGGTGGGGGTGTTTAAAAGGGTGCAAGGTTTTATCCCATATAGTTTTCTGACGCGCTTGAGTAAATCCAAAAATCCCTTCTACGGCTCCCCTACTATGACATCAATTTCTTCCAACTGTGCTGCAACCAAATTGTCTAGCCAGCCGTATTTTTGCACATTTTTCTTTTTAGCTGTTATCATTTCTTTAAAAACCGTAAAATCGCGCCGCATTTCACAGAATGGGATGCTTTTCTGTATATACATATGTACATATGTATATTAAAAAATGTTGTTGCAAAAATTGTTAACCTAGGTTGAAGGTAAAATTAGTTTTAGTACCTTTAGATGTTTTCCGCTGGGTTCTCCACTGGTGCTGAAGCAGCTTTCATCAGTTAGCGATATTGAGCTACCATTTTCTTCGAAACTGTTAGACGTACACTCCGTCTAAAGATCAAATTTCTTAAGATTATTTCAATTTCTACAGTTATTTGTATATTTAAATATTATCTCAATATTATCTTCACTCTCCCTGAAGCAGGCATGTGGTTCCAGAAATGACAGTTGTTGAAAGCACCAAAGCTTTGGCACGTACAAATGATTTCTTCCACTGCCGTTTTTTTTTAGTTTTTTATCAGTCTCAACTCACTGACGTATTGGCTTCGTAGACTTTTCCATTTATTTTTAATGTCTGCTACAGTCACACCAAACATTTCTCTTTCCAAAAATGTTTTTATTTCGTTATAGGCCTGTGCCTTTTTTATGCGATCCATATACTCCTTGGATCGCACACTGTACAGATAATCTCTTTACTGCACGAATAAAATCAATTTTTCTATATTTTTTTCACCCATTTAGATTCCATAATTATTTATTCAAAAATTTTCCCACAAAATTTATTTTGCCGTGAACTTTTTTAAAACCGCCAGAAAAAATAAATAAAGCAAATTTCAAAAAAGTAAATGTCAACAAAGCGTGTCGCCGAGTACCGAACACAAAAATGATGCTCTCTTCGCCACACGTAATATGTTACCAAACTGAATGTTTCCCTTCCAAATGTTCGCCCGTCTAAACGCAGACTACTATTATGCCGTTTATGTTGGAGCTTTTTAAGTTATACTTATTCCGGCGAAAATATTCATGCCCAATTCTTTCTTATTAAATACATACACGAACTTTAGTCTTATATGTATAAAAAATTACTTTGTATGAAAAGATCAAAATCAAAAATCACATTAATCAAAAATACAGGGGCCGCTATAAAAAAGCGGAGATTAAAAAAAATTACCTCTATTTTCTTTTTGACACACCTTGCTTAGAAACCCCTCAAACTGGTCTTTTTATAAGGTCTTTTGGCAGGCCTTCCGGAAGAAGCGATAGCAAGGCCTTCCCCGCAGTGACACATGTGTAAAAAAGATATGAAGATAGAATGGAGTGTGAAGTACTTGTTCATCAAAAAGAAGGTGATGGGCCTTATTGCGCCTGGCGTTTTTTGACTTCAACTTCGACATTATGTATTAGATTAAAGAAAAAACGCCAAATTTTTCTTTAATGTTATACAAAACGTCGAAGTTGAAGTCGAAAAACGCCATCCACAGTAAGGGAGGATGCCTTCTCTAAGGCCTCCATACTGTTAACTTTAAACACTTATACGATATATCATATATACGGGAGCAAACGCTCCCCGCTTCAAGTCAAAGTATCTCTGTACACCTTTAAGATTTTAAGCAATTTAAACAGCTTTCTATAATAAAGTTTTGTTTACTAAAACAAATTGATTCTAATATTAAAATAAACATAACACAAAATAACTCAAAGGACTTATAAAATAGGAACCAGAATAAAAATTAATACTTATTGTGGCCACCCTTAGCATTTAACACATCTTTAAGGCTTCTTCTCATCGAATTAACTATGCAATATTGGGAGGAATATTTTCCAATATAAACCTGTCTCTACAGAAATTTTATCTCCATATATGCACATAAGTGATCTATAGTACTAATGTCAGGGCTCTGTTAAGGATGTAGGAGTATTAGGGAAGAATGCTTCGGATCGTTATCCTGAACTAAACAATAATTTTTACTTACATCTAATTTAATAGATGATTGTGCTTAAAATTTTTTTTAATAATCAATTTCATTCATTGTTCCTTTCATAAAAGCACGGTTTCCGGCTTCGTTCGACCCAATTTATGCCTACAGAATGACATTGCCACTGCCATGCTGATCGTTTTATTCAAATTTCAGTCATTTAAGACTTGACCTTCATTTCGCCATACAAAACGACGACCATCAGATCCAAATAAATTATATTTGGATGTGATGATTGTATGGCAAAGATAAGGTTAAGCCTTAAAGGCCGTGTCAGATACAACTTTGTCGCTTTGCGTGATGTTTCTAACTTTGATAGAAAAGTGTAAAGCAAAAGGTGTATGACACAATGAAAACTTTGACAACACTCGCGCATTGATCGTTTACCAAAAAAGTAGTTGATAATTTTGCTATTTATATATATATTTTTTATAAAAATAAAAGTCAATTATGTTATTTTACGATTTATTATAAATAAATAAATGCCACATACATATTTACCTCTTATTAAAACAGATTCAAACGCGCAATATGTTTCGTTTGGCAATATAATAAAAGAAAATTATTACAGCTGATTGTCAAAGCAAGCAAAAAGATGAGAGTTGCCGAACTTTTCGCTTCACGCTGCGTTAAAAGTGCTTTATGTAGCATGTTTCGTATAAGTATGTACATTTCATCTTAGATGTCAAAGCGAATCTGTAACGCAACGCGAAGCAAAAGTTTTATCTGGCATGGCCTTAAATGACAGAGATTTGAATAACACTGTCAAGCATGGCAGTAGTAATTGTTATTTTTAGTATTAAAATGATTTTTTTTTAATTAAACAAAGCTTTGTTCTAAAAAGCCGATTAAATTTACTATAAATTGCTTTTGGGTTTAGATTAAAATCTTAAAGGGGTACAGAGATTCATACTTTGACTTGAATACTGTTTGACTTGTTGTGATGATGATTTCGCATGATTAGGCATTAGATATTCGATTTGTTAAATTGTAAATTAAGAGAAGCATAATTTTGAACTTCTTTTCAAACAATTGTTATTTATTGTGGCTTTAGCAAGTCTATATGCCTGCATATCGTTGGTGCTTATGTATGTCAACTCGTCAGTAGGCTTCAACCATTGTTCTTAAAAAATTTTCCAGCTCTAGTGCTTTATATAAAAACTCCCAAAAATTAATTGATTACAAAATATAAACATTTCAGGTTAAAAAAAATTTCCAAACAATATAACAAATGACATGTGTATACGCTTTCGAAGTAAACGAAAATCGTGGCACGTGTTTTTATATACAGAAATTGCGAACTTATGCAAAAAATATGTACCTCCGGAACACTGTAAATACAAAATGACGACTCTTCCAACCGTTTTGTGCCACCAGAGTACTGTATACACAAAACTATGACTTAAATTTCCAGAGTACTGTATACACAAAACTATGACTGAAATTTGCCAATACTGCGTTCATAGTAATCCACAACAACGACAACAGTGCAAATTCAAAATTATGACAACTGCCGAAATCTCACCTTCACAATAATCATGTACCACTACAATACTGTAAAACCAAAAATGTGACTAGCTCACAAACAATTTTAACTCTTTCAGATGCTCTCAGAGTATTTTTATATGTACAGCGTTGTCAACTGAGTGCTTTTCGCACGGTTTTTAGTGCTTTTTCAACTTTTCGACGCGAAAAATTTTGGAGTTAGTGCTCGGTGCTTTTTTACTGCCTGGCTCACGATGTCGACAAGTCGAGTTCGTTCTCATATTTATATTGAGAACAATAATAAAAAAATTAAATTTGTTTTTGTTTTCAATATAGATATGAGAACGAACTCGACTTGTCGACATCGTGAGCCAGGCAGTTAGTCTAATTTTTGGTGCTTTTATTTTTTGGACGGTGGCACTAAACACAAAACTCAAAAATTAATTATCTAAAAAATGTTTTTCAAGTGTAAAATTCTTTGCTAATGCAACTATTTCCTTAATACGTTTTTTGCAGTCTTGCAGAAGAATGAAAAAAGTGATTGGAGCAATCAGTGCAGCTTCATCTTTTGTCTTTTTTGTCGAACTCCATTAAAACAAATTTTTGTACATATTTCGTTTGCTTGGCACTTCAGATTTCAAAAACTTTCCGTTTTCACGAAATTTGACATACATAAACATAAGTATGTATACTCTACTCTTACGTGCACATCACGTGGCGTAAGAACTAACCCTATACTTTTTATGGTTTCTTTTTATAGCCGTCTAAACTTGGGTATCGCGGCCTTTTTTTGTGAAATGTTCGTCATATTTAAGATTGAATTACTTTAGAGCGCGTCATCATATATTAATAAATTTTGTTTCATCCTAATAAGTATTGATTAAAAATGGCATAGCTTCCCGCTAGAAAGTTCTCTAAACTGCCAAAGTATCCTGAAAAATGTATTTGTAATTTTCTTTATTTTTTAACCGACATCAAAAAAGAAGGAGGTTATGAAGTCATATGTATTTTTTATGATTGTAATGGCATAACTCATTTGTGAACAGATTTTCACAGTTCTTTTTTTGTTTGAAAGGGTTTGCTTGCTATTTTTTTTTCCAAAATCGTTGAGGAAATTCGCTTCCCCATAATCAATACTCTGCCATTTGTAAACCGATTTTTTTTAGGAGTTTGCCTGCACTTTTGTTGCATAATTTTTTCCAAAAATTTGCTCCACTAAGCATAAAAGTCTGTCATATCGAGTCATAACCGCCAAAAAAGCTCAAGCGACATGCTTTTCGAAAATCGTTTTTGGACGAAAATCGATTATTAACGATAAATCGGACTATCTGTCAAAGTTTCAAAGTCCTGCCATGTACCGTTACGGAAATACAGCAAAAGAAATTTTTGCTTAAGTGCATTTTCCCTTTAAAATTTTAATTGACTTACATTTTTTTGTAACTGCAATGTGTCGCTTAAGCTAAAATTCTCTTTTGCAAGTAGAGCAAAAGTAGTGTCAAAAACTGCAAGGATATCAATGAAGCGGTAAAAGAACAGCTTGAAAAGGATAAAAATTACCAGTTTTAAAATAATTTGATTAAATTAATTGATTTTTCATGAAATCATTAATGTGTTAAAATATCTTAACCCCGACAAACATGCGTTGTCTTATAGGACATTTATTAAAACTATTAACATTACATATAACAGTCCACTACAGTCCTATATAGCCAATATAAGGGTTCCACTTCGATTTAAACCAAGGATAACTAAAAAATACTTCTCCTGTAAAATTTACTTTATGGCGCTTATGCTTTTTTGGCGGTTATAACACGATATGTGAACTGATTCTCAAAATTCTTTATTCGAAAATCTATAGGGCATTATTCCCTCTCCCGCAAGTATTGATTATCGCATAATCCTCCATTTATGAACCAATTTTCAAAACTCTTTTTTTTCTTGTTTCAAATGAATTGCTTGCAGTTTGATCCCATAGAAGTGAAAATCGGGCGGACAAAGCCCGCTATATTAATTATCACATAACTCCGACATTTCTTGACAGATTTTCAAAATATTTTATTTGAAAGGACATGAAAGGTTTGGTACTATGAAAAATTGGGGGCGGACACCCCATTTGTAGACAAGCACTCCATTTGATCTAACACAAAATCGCGTTGGTTTTGTAATCTGGTACATAGACCTTTGCATTAAAGTCGGGTTTTGTTTTTTGACATATGTAATTATAGTTATTACAGAGCTAACTACAACTGACAGGTCTTTATTGTACAAAGTCTTTAAGGAGGAATGAAAACAGATTCAAAAGTTACAGTTTTTGTTTTTTGTATGAAAAACCTGTAGCAATAGCTATGATGATCATATAACGAGTGATTTTTTTGCTATTATCTTTTTGGCAACACTAGTTTTGACAGCTCACGCACGTTTTGTATCTTGTGTCACTGTCAAACATCTTCAGTTTGGTCTATAATTTAATCATGAATCGTCTTACAAACGAACAACGCTTGCAAATTATTGAATTTTATTACCAAAATGCGTGCTCTGTTAAGAAAGTTCATCGCGCGCTTCTTCCATTTTATGGTCAGTTTAATCGACCTACTGAGGCTTCTATTCGGGCTATTGTAAAAAAATTTCGCACCAAATTTACATTGTTGGACATTAAACCACCAACACGTTTACGTAGAGTGCGAACTGAAGAAAATATCGCAGCCGTATCGGCCAGTGTTGGTGATGACCGTGAATTATCGATTCGGCGCCGTTCGCAGCAATTGGGCCTCTGTTACTCCACTACGTGCAAAATTTTGCGGAAGGATTTGGGTGTGAAGCCTTATAAGATACAGCTGGTGCAAGAATTGAAGCCAAACGACCTACCACAACGCCAAATTTTTGGTGAATGGGCTCTTGAAAAGTTAGATGAAGATCCACTTTTTTATCGAAGAATTGTGTTCAGCGACGAGGCTCATTTCTGGTTGAATGGATACGTGAACAAGCAAAACTGCCGTATTTGGAGTGAAGAGCAGCCAGAAGCATTGCAAGAGCTACCAATGCATCCACAAAAAACAACCGTTTGGTGCGGATTATGGGCAGGCGGCATCATTGGGCCGTATTTCTTCAAAGATGATGCGAATCACAACGTTACTGTGAATGGTGAGCGCTACCGTGCGATGATAACAAACTTTTTTCTGCCCAAAATGGAAGAGCTTGACTTGCATGACATGTGGTTTCAACAAGACGGTGCCACATGCCACACAGCACGCGAAACAATGGACCAATTGAGAGGCGAGTTCGGTGAACAGTTTATTTCACGCTTGGGACCAGCCAATTGGCCGCCCAGATCGTGCGATTTAACGCCTCTAGACTATTTTTTGTGGGGCTATGTTAAGGCTAATGTCTATAGCGACAAGCCCGCTTCGATTGACGCACTGGAAGCCAACATTGCCAACATTATTCGTGAGATACCGGCCGAAATGTTGGAAAGAGTATGCCAAAATTGGACTAAGCGGATGGACCATTTGAGGCGCAGCCGCGGCCAACATTTGCATGAAATAATCTTCAAACATTAAATTATATCGACCCAACTATCGATCCAAATAAATATTTCATGCATTTTTCTGAATTTTATGTGTTTTTTTTTTTACTTTCCGATAGTTCTTATAAAATCACCCATTATAATAAATTAATATCTAATTTAATTTTTCTAAAACGATTCGTTTTAAATTGGCTCCATTTACAGAACGGGCGGATATATAACAAGTTTTTTAAATAAAACTAAAATAAAATTCAGTGCTTTTTTTCAAGAATTCTGCGCTTTTTTACTTGTTTCAGTGCTTTACGCTTAGTGGTAAAGGCGTTTGCTTGTGAACATGTAGTGTAAAGGTTGAAATCCATAGTCATTCAAGTCGCATAATATAAATAAAAAACATTTCAAAATCAACTATGGTTTACGTGGCTACCTGTTACGCACAAGCATTCAAGTATAATCAATAAGATTCCGTTTTCATAACAAAAAATCAACTATAAAACTCAAATATAAAAAAGTGCATGTACAAAATAGCAATATTTGGGCAATTCAAAGCGAGCTTGCATATTGTTCTATCACGTATTTTGTATATAAATACTACCTCATACTTTGAACATCTTATATCTCATAACGGCTATAATTTCTTTAATTTTTCCCGAAAAGTTCATTTTACACTTTTGTTTATTTATTTTATACATTTATTTATTATTATTTATTTTAAACATCAAAATCTGAAAGAATATTATAGAATATGAAATAAAATTTTTTTTAAGACAGATGCCATTCATGTGTAAAATTTTATGAAGTTTTTGTTTGTAAATGTTCAATAAAATTTTATGCGTGCATAAAATAATATGAAATATGAAAAATAGGACTGATATGGCACCACTTTGAATTGCCCAATTGTTTTTTTTTTCATAAATGCTGTAAATTTGTATGTACAACATTGTAAAAACAGTGTACGTTTGTAAATACAGTATCGCAAATTTAAGTTTACAGTCTTGTGGTAACATTGACAACAAGAGTCGGAGGAAGATCATTTGCCCATATCATTTTAATGTTATGAGTACATTAAAATTTTGGTATACAGGATGTTGTACTGATGTTAGTTGTATCATCAGACCATGGTACCAAGGTCGTGCTGATTGTCTTTTTCTGCCTGTGTATGTATGTATATGGCTGTGTTTCCGTGAACTGTGTTGAAAAAAATATATATATTTTTTTGTTTACGCTCAAATTTTAGAAATAGTGTTGAATGTCAGTTTTCACGAGCTTTTTCAGATTTGTTGTGCATCTTGTTTCCGAGTTATGGGGTCCTCAATGTTGAAAAAGTAAATACATACTTTGTTTGTTTATGGATATTTTCAAAAGCTTGTAGCAGCCCAAGCATAAATCTTAGCAAAAATCATTATGCGTTTTTTTGTTCCAAACATTTCAAGGATTATGAAACTTTTTAAAAAAAAAAGTTTTCGTTACGTTTTGCATATGTTATGCTCTAACACTTGCCATAAACCCTCCAAAAATTGCAGGATGTGCCGCTCACGGGCAGGGGAGTTGTCCTGAATAAAGTAGAAAAACCTAATGTTTCTGCCGTTTTTAGAAATTTTCAAGAGGTTGTAGCTATCTAGGAACACTTAATAGCGAAAAAATTTTTGTAACCTTCTATGTTCCAAATCCTACAATGTTTATGAAAACATTAAAATAAAAACAAATTCGTATAGCTTTGCACATGTTACACAACCACTTAGCTAAAATTTTTAAAAATGAAGATGTTGGACCCCTTTAATTTTGGTTAAAAATTTATGGTACATGCTCCAACACGTTCCAAAGATCCTCTAAACATTTGTGCCATGATGCACTGGGAGCAGAAATGTGCTTAATAGAGTGTGAAAACATAGAAAGAATCAGCATTTGGTTTTTGAGTATTTTTGATAGCTTTTTTTGCTGTAATGTATGACTGGACTACTACAGTCATGCATTGCAGCAAAAAAATTTTATAAACTTTACTGTTCCAAATCTTCGAAGGACTATGAAAACTTTAAAAAAATTAATTTTCCAGTACGTTTTGCATATGTTACAGCAGGGGCTCCCAAAGCTCGCTGGCTCGCGGACCCCTTATAACTTTTCTGCTTGCACGGGGACCCCCTATTATTTTTAATACTTTTTAATACGTTTAAATTTGTCTTTAAATTTGATATTATTAAAATTTTTTTCTATTTTTGGAGCCTGTTTTGGTAAAAATTAAAATAGTTAGCACAATCAATGCAGACTTATATACATAAGATACATTTTCCACACATGCACGGCTGGAACTGAAGCAACATGACTTCATGTGCATATTGGTTCAGTTCTACCCGTGTTGATGAGAAAAATTTATATTTTCCTTTAAGAAATTACCAAATGAAGTTCGAAATAACTGCGAAAATTAGTTAAATTAATTCGTGAAATGTTCGCACACGATTCTAAATATTTCTTGCTTCATAAAATAAAATTTTGTTTGACTAAATTTACACAATGAAATATTTGCATGAACATTTTTTTTATTTTATAAAAGGATACGCAGGGGAGCAAGTCGTGTGAAAAAAGTGGGAAGAAATGAAATTTCTGGCGGTTTTTGTCAGGATTCTTTACTTCTACACTTGCAGTAAGCAAATAAAAAAGTCTATTAAAAGTTTGTTTGAAACTAGTACAAGTCCACTTTTCGAAAAATGTTATATTGGATTTAGACGAAGACTTTTTAGCATGATTTTTTTTTAAGTTTATGGTTAAACTGGGTATAAGGGCATTTAGTGCGATACCAAATCCAAAGGAAATTTACTTCGTAGGGCAAAAGCTTTTGGATTTGTTACTTATTTGAAGGTATTATTAAGCAGTTCGAACATTAAATCCTAAAAATTCACGCTAAAAAGTCTTCGTCTAAATCCCATTTAGTTAGTTTCAAGAATAACAGTTTATAGTTTTCGTGATTTTTAAGCAATATATTTTGCTATTATGCCGCTGTTAGCAAGTTATTGCGAATTTTCGCCCTTTTTGCGATTTTTACAAAATTTTTGGCTTTCAGTATACTTTTAACGATTGTTAATCAAAATTATGGCATGTGTAAAATATTGCAATTTTCATGAATTTTCGCGACAGGCGTAATTTTATCCAAAGATATTGGGGTTCTTGCATTTTTAGGGTCTTTTAATTAATATTACGCCTTTTAATCTTTAAAATTTGATCAAGTTTATCATTTGAAGATATAACTTGATTTTCCTATAGAAAACTTTAACGTAAAAGAGGCATTGATATACGTTCCCACTATTTATTTTATTTTATTTTTGCCTGAAAGAGTTTTTTTCTTATATCGTAAACTAAAGCTACGGCCACACGTGTCAAATATTCGACCAAATAAGCTAAGGGTTAGTGTAATTTAACTTGGTTTTTATATTACAAAATAAAATTAATTATGCTGCAAAAAGCTTCAATTAACTTTTTAAAATGAAGAGGTTGGACCCTTTTAATTTTAAATTATGGTACATACTTTAACATTTTTCAAAAATCCTCTACAAATTTCAGGATATACAGTTCACTAATAGCAGAATATCCCGTTGTTCACTATCAATTGAAGACTATATGCGCTTGAAATTTTCTAAAAATTGCAAAAAATATTGTATCACTTATACTATATCCAGGATAACTCTGCTCCTTGTGTGTACATCTTTAAATGTTCAAAAGATTATTGTGAACCATAATTTTTTAGCCAAAATTAAAAGGGTAATTTTTGATAAATGAAGTTAACGAAAAAAATTATTTTTAAAGTTTTCATATTCTTTGAAGGATTTGGAACAAAGAAGGTTATGAAAGTTTTATCGCTATGAAGTGTTCCTAGATACCTAAAAGCGCTTGAAAATTAAAAAAAGCAGAAACATTGGGTTTTTCTACTTTATTAAGGTTTTACCTTATTGGTTCTTAGGTTGTCTTTTACGTCACTTGTGTTCGGCTGAGAGCAAGAGTGTCCCTCCTTCTCAGCCGAGTGTGGCCTGTTAAAGTTAATGGTGTTGCGGTCTAGGGGATTTGGGTGCAACTCAACTTTTCCTATGAATCTTGTCAGATGTTTTGAAAATCCAGTCTTAACCATCGGAACATCTAGATCTTTTTAAAGTGCCTTGTTTCTGACATACCAGGGGCTGTTGCAATCGTACGGAGTATTTTATTTCGTCGCCTTAGAGGCAGTGCCCCATAACTGGTTACCATGGGACCATATAGGTTTTAGAATAGAGTTGTACAAAAGAAGTTTCCAATCCACGCTTAGTGTAGAATTCCTTCCAATGAGCCAATTCATTTGAGCAGCTTTTAATTTCATTTGGGCCGCCTTTGCATTTATATGTGACTTCCATGTTAGACGACGATCAAGATGAACACCGAGATATTTTACTTTAGTGTGTTGCACCTGGAGCTTTTTTTCGAATTTAAACCCGCAATACAGTGTTAAATCTCACGAATATTGAACCTCAAGGTAACATGTGGTACAGCGAGTACTGATGGCAGCTCCACTATATTATCAGACATATTTGGAGTAAATACTTAATGCAAGTGGTTTGCAAACCGAATAACTTTTTAGCGTCAATTCTTGCGCAGTCTCCTCCATTCGAACCTTTCAATGGAGGTTTATATGTCACCGGTCTTTTGAGGCCTCTGGCTGCTCGCCATAGCGAATAGTCTGTTTGTAGTGTTACGTCGAGCCCATTCAGAAATGTTTGAAGTGAAGCAGTTTTTTGATATTCTAGTAGTGCTTTAAACTAGATTCCTTCAGCCTATATTGTAGCTGAGGGGATCTGTAACGTTACCATTCTCTACGAACTCTTCTTTTTTCAGATAAAAGTCATTGTTCCCCTGTAACACATGGGAACAAAATGAACATAAACCATTTTCAAAACTACCTTAAATTTTTTTGGTCACCTCTCGCTTTTAAAATATCGCGGTTTTTATTTTTTTAAACTGGACTTCAAAATTCAATAAGACTTTTGCGATTATTAATCTACACAAAATTATCTTTCTTCTAAATATAATTTTGTTGATGTACGTTCCAGGATATTTTGGTGAAACTGCAAGGATATTAAATGTTAAATATTTTCAGTTTTATTCTTATAAATCTTACATTTGATTAACATTTTAAAATATTTTTACCAATCACATACATAATACTACAATAAACAAATTTTTATGAAAAAAATTCTAACATATTTAAAATGTCCTGAAATAAGAATAAAACAAGACAAAATTAAGACTAAATGTCTTTAAAATACTGCTAAAGTTTAATGCTAAAAGCACCTGCGTTATTATACTCAAATAAAATATATTTTTGTACAGATTAGTAATTTGTTAAAAAAGCATTCGAAAGAAATATATTTACAAGATGCAAATAAAACCAATCTATTTCATCTTTTTTCTCAACGTTTCGTCGTCTTTTTTCCCACGTCTTCAGGAGAATTTTTTATTATTGGATTCTAGCAACAAATTACAAATCCAATAATAAAAAATTCTCCTGAAGACGTCGGAAAAAAGCCGACGAAACGTTGAGAAAAAAGATGAAATAGATTGGTTTTATTTGCATCTTATAAATTAAAGAAGCTGACCATAAATAGCCTGAATTAAAAACAACGATATTAACAAACGAAATTGGTCACAAATATAAACGAAATATATTTACTTTGGAACGATTTTCCGTCTTCCCATGTCAAATTTGGTTGATAAACAGACTGGTTTCGGCTATGTGCCATCTTCAGTGTTCTATTGAATACTAAATCGTTTCTCTGTTGTCCGTTGTTTTTTAGGGTTCCGTACACCAAAAGTGTAAAGAACCCCTATTGTTTTTGCTACGCTGCCCGTCTGTCTGTCACAGGCTGTTTTCTCGGGAGCCATAAGAGCTACGGACCTGAAATTTTCACAGAATACAGCCTGTCTGACACATGCTGTTTTCTCGGGAGCCATAAGAGCTACGGACCTGAAATTTTCACAGAATATGTAAAAGACGCTACAACAGCAAGTATATTACAGTTAAAAATTAAAGCGTGTTCTAAAGCGAGCAACGAAACATGTTGAAATACTAATGTAATATACGAACACTTACATGTAGACATTTATATATAGACACTTTAAATTTTCAAAGGTAGTGTTAATTGGTGTAGTCTGTAGAATAGACTACACCAATTAAAACTGATATTTAAAATAATAAAAATTAAAGGGTGTTCTATCAGTTAATGCAATTCTACTATGTAATTTAGACAAAATGCTGTATCTTGGAAACCGTAAGAGGTAAACTCTTGAATTTTCAAAAACGGTAAAACTAAAAAACTTCAAAACTAAAAAAATGCACGGACCGTAAATAACAGTTAGCCAAAAAATGTAAAATATGTTAGGGTCAGCGGAGACCTATACTATCATATACCATCTATGGGGATCTTAAAAAACGATCTATTTCCATAGTTAAGTTATTTATTAACGGAAAAATAAAAGATCAGACAAAACTCTCTAAAAGAGAATTTTATTTAGCCGTCATAAAATAAAACTCATTTTATTAGTTTTACGTTTTCCTGTCAGAAAATAAAACTCATTTTATGAGTACTTTTGTTTTTTCAGTCTAAAATAAAACTCTTTTCGTTTATTTTCTTTTTTTTAAGTTTTTTTTTTGTTTTTATTCAGTCTATCTGATATGATGTGTGTAGTAACTTATTGAATTAATTTAACGAACATCATTTTTTTTTTAATTTTCCACAATAAAGTTTTAGAGAATGCTCTTTCCACAAAGCGTCAAATAAGCAGAAAAAAGGGGCCAACTGCGGAATGAGAGATAATTTATATATTTATTTATTTATTAAGTCTATAGAATATTCCTTACAGACTATATGTATTACAATTCATATAAATTATTAGGATAAAATAGGTAAATAATTTTAAAACCTTTAGATATTCAAATGCGCAATGATATAGCGTTTTATAATATACAATTTTAAAGAAAAATCTATAAAATTAGACATTTCGTTAAAACAACAACATAATCTTCTCAATGGATCAGCGATAGGTTTTGACGTGGAGTAGATCACAAGATCGTAATGAGCGTTGGGGAACATTAAAAAATATATTACTTAACAGAAAATCGGAGCATACATTTCCATTTACAAGATTAATTAATTAAATTAATCCAAATCATTCTGAAGAAGAATATAATCAGAAGTCTGATTAAAAGTTAAAAATATTTTAACGTCATCAGCATACATTAAAATGTTACAATATTTGATGGCCTCAGGCAAATCATTGATAAACAATAGAAACAATATTGGTCCCAGATGGCTGCCCTGGGGGACACCAGAACTAACAAAAATTCTTCTTGAAATTGTAGATTTAAATTTCACAGATTGAGTTTGGCGATAAAGATATGATTTTATCCAGTTCAAGTAATTACTGTTAAATCCCATTTTATCCAGTTTTATTAATAATAGCTTATGGTTTACTTTGTCAAACGCTTTACTGAAAGCAGTATAAATAGCGTCGGTGTGTTGGCCGTTGGTGAAAGCTCTATTGACCAGCGTTGTAAAATGAAGAATGTTCGTCATAGCAGAAAAGCCTTTACGAATTCCGTGCTGAAGTGATGTAAATGATGAAGAAACTTAATGTAACAGGAAGTTGATTGTACATTTTTCAAAAAGTTTAGGTATATCACTTATTTTGGCGATACCTCTGTAATTACTTATATTAGATTTATTACCAGATTTGAATAAAGGGACTATATAAGACTCTTTCCATATTTTTGGAAAATACCCATATCGCAACGAAATATTAAATATTATAGATAATGGGACAGATATGGCAGATGCGCAGTTAATTAAAATGCAACTTGGAATGCCATCAGGTCCACTAAAGATGGATGATTTAAAAGTTTTTAAGCAATTAATTATGTGTAAGGTGTGAATTGACGACGTTGATATTGTGTGAATTGCATTAATTTTGTAAGGATAATCAACAGAAACATCAAATTGGGCATCATAATATGTAGAGGCAAAAAAATCAGCAAACATGTCACTTATTACCGTAACATCGCTGGACTTATAGCTTAAATATTTCATTACTTTTGGGATGCTCGAAGATTTTCTTTTAGAGTTAACGAACTTAATGAACGATTTGGGATCGCGTACAAAATTAGATTTTATGTTATTTTGAGTAATTATTGTACATCTGACTGTTGAGCTGATTATATTCGGCACGGAGAACTGAATATTTTCCATAATAAAAAGCAGATCCAATTTTTTTGTATTTTTTGAAGTATCTATTTTTAAAATTTTTTAGTGAGGAGAGTTGTCTAGAGTTCCAAGGTGGTCCATTTGTAGAACGAGGAGAACTTTAGGAATGCATTGGTTCATATATTCAAATATAGTTTTGTAAAAGCAATCTACCATTTTATCAATACAACTCGGTTTACCATTTGGGATAGTTAACAGTTGAAGCCAATTAGTATTAACTAAAAGGTTGTTAAAGTCATTGTAATAAGCACGTTTAAAACAGAATTGTTTATCCATATTGGTCGAATTTTTTGCCATTACAAACGTTATCGGTCCTCTGGCAATGTAATGGGGTCAACACGATTTACCGAACACTCCTTGGGATCGTTAACGAAAACTAAATCAAGTAATTTACCGAAAACATTTTGAACACCATTAATTTGATGTAGATAGAGATCATTTATATTATTATATACGTCATCATAAAACTCATCAGATATTGCAGGTAAATAACAGTCATTCTCAGTTGAAAATTGCCAAGCGATTTGGGGTATATTGAAATCACCAAAATCGAAAACAAAGTCAGCAGGATTTGGTTTTAAAGTTGCAGCATTGATGGCTTCAATATGTTGTTTATAAATTAAAAGATCCGATTGGAGGAATATATGAGCAAGTAATGTAAACTTTAAAATGATTTATTTTTATAACAACAGCTATGAATTCAATATTGTAAATTAATTGGACAGTTATTTCTTCTGACGGATAAATGTTTGAAACAGCAATTAATACTCCACCACCAGTTGTTTTTGTAATTCTATCTCGACGAAAAATGTGGAAGTCATCACAAAGAATGTCAGAGTTTAAAAATGTGTCATTCAGCCAAGTTTCAGTGAAGACAAAAACATGGTGATTAAAGTTAAAACTATCAAGAAATAACTTAGCACGTTTTGTTTTTAACCCTCGAACATTCTGATATATAATAAACAGTTGATTATCAGAATTATTAATTAGTTTTTTTGGTTCCGTAGATCACGAGGGGGAAGATAAGCAATATTGTTTCTACGTTGACTCCCAGTATATTCATATTCACGAACTAAGGCATGGTGAGGCCAAAATGAACGATCGAGTACCGCATTAAAAAGATCAAACCGAACACTAATTTTAAATGATGTAATGCTTCTTGTTTGCGACTAGGAGAATTTTTTAACAATAACTTCGGAATCGGTGTTAAGTTTTGATCGAATGTAAGAAACAATTTCATCAGCTGACGTATCAGATGCAAAACGGGAAATAAAAATGTGTTTTTTTGGGGGATCCACACGTAATTCTCTATGAACAGAAGTAGTGTTTTCATTATATTTTTGGACTTCAGAACAGTTCGTTTCAGCTTGTATATGATTATTTGGACCATTGGCGACAGTATTTAATTGTCTATTTCAGCAGTGGGGCTATGATCGAAATTAAGTGAAGCGGATGAACCAGGCTTATCAGTATTTTTATTAGATGATCTTCCGTGAACATTATTAATGGCTGCTGCGTTACTCTGGGTGGATTCATTAGAGTTTTTTGAAATAGTTGGAAAAATTTTATTGGAATTCCTAGCAGACTTTCGACGCTTAGGAGAGGATTGACTAAGAGAAGAGTGTATAGAAGGTTGCTGAGCAGGTTTAAAATTATCCAGAGAAGTATAAGAATCAAATAATTTGCTGTATTCGAGCAAACGGCTGGAAACATTGTTGAAATCGTTTTTTATTTCGAGGAATAACGATTTTCTCGACTGGAAAAAATTATAAAACTCAATACCAGTTTTCCTACAGTTGAGGCAGCACCACAGTACACCATCATGTTTTTGAGTGGCTTTGGCTATAAGAGTTGGAATGCCGGTACATTTAAAATGGATCAAACCGTGGCATAACCAGCAAACGAGCATTCTCTCATCAGGGTTATTTATAGTAAATTTTTTATTTACACAGTCCATCATTATCTTAAAATCGGCAATAAGCACGTAATTTGAAGTATATATGTATATTACGTGTTATATTAACTTCGTGTAAAAACAGGATTAGGTGTATAATAAAAGAGTAAACGTTAATATATGTATGTTGTTGTTGTTATTGTTATTGAACATTAACTGCAATCACAAATATATTATTGTTAAAAATATAGAGATAGATCAATGCAGTATTACTTTTGTTGTGTTTTGTATTTTGTTAAGTTTTATATATAAAACAAACGAAAGAAAAACGGAGAACTTTATAAGTCTTCAAAGTTGTTGTTTTGGTTAAAGCTTTTGCGATTTAATTATGTTGGTATGTATATATTATTTTAAATAATTTAAAGAAAAACATTAAAATTATACAATTTTATGTTGAACAAGATTACGTTTTTATAAGTTCATAGAAAACAATAAACAAAGTTATTTTACATATGAATTTGGTTAAAAATATTAATTTTAAACAGAATAAAAACGATTTTAGACGGAGCTTAAGAAAAATACATGCTGCTCTCCCATTTGGTGTCCTAAAAGTTGTTTCAAAATTCTCATAAAATCTCGTGTCTGCGTCGTAAGTTCGGCTTTATTCATGTAAAACATTATTTTAAATACGACAATGTTTATAAACTTTATACACAGTCGTATTCGTACTGTGTTGGTGTTTGTTTGCTTTGATGATAGCCACAATACACTGATGTGCTCTTCTTGTTATTTATTTTCATTTTTTTGGGAATAGCCGACAAGTAGCGACAAACGTCGTATTACATAATTGATTCAAGCCCGCTGCATACTTCAATCAATACCACCGCATACTTGAATCAATCCTACTGCGTACTTTAATCAATCCCTTATTTTTACTTATTTAATCCAAGAACAGACTTGAGATATATATTACATATATTTTTAATACTTAGCTAAATTTAATATTTTTACTTGCTTGCTTTAATTGAAAATTTATTTTTGTTAATTCCTGGTATTGAACTTAAATCATCATATTTGTAAACCAACGCCTCATACAACTCCGCTAACTCAGTATAGAAAGAACGACAGCTAAAATCCAGTATACACCAGCAGCATTTAATACGACATTTGCCGGTTATTTATCGGCACTGAACGATCAAACAAAATAACCAACAACAAGAGTACTACAGTGAATTGTGGCTATCAGCAAGCAAGCAAATACCAACGCACTATTTTTTTTCGGTTATATGTATTTATTTATAGTATCTTCAATAAAATTGAACTAACAATAAGTAATCAAATCTTAATTCTAAAATTTTAATTTTTAAGTCCAGCCAGTGCAAGACAAAAATATTTGTTTCAGCGGTTGGTTGTTTGGTTATTTACGTCTCTCGTGTTCGGCTGAGAGCAAGAGTGTCCCTCCTTCTCAGCCGAGTGTGGCCTCTAAAGTTAATGATGTTTCGGGCTAGGGGATTTGGGTGCAACTCAAGTCTTTTTATGTAGCTTGTCACGTGCTTAGAAAACACTGTCTTAACCGGCGGCACATCTAGGTCTTTATGAATTCGATTGTTTCTGACATACCATGGGGCTGCTGTAATCGTACGGAGTATTTTATTTTGTTGCCTTTGAATTTTTTCTACATTTGATGCCGAGGCAGTGCCCCATAACTAGATTCCGTAGGACCATATTGGTTTTAGAATGGAGTTGTATAGAAGAAGTTTACAATCTAGGCTTAGAGTAGAGTTCCTTCCAATGAGCCAATTCATTTGAGCTGCTTTTAGTTTCATTTGGGTCATCTTTGCATTTATGTGTGACTTCCATGTTAGACGACGATCAAGATGAACACCGAGATATTTTACTTTAGTGTGTTGAGGTATAGTTTGGTTATTTATTTGTATAGGTGGACAGGTTTCTTTGCACAATGTAAAAGTAATGTGTAGACATTTTTGCTCGTTAATTTTTATCCGCCATTGTTTTAGCCATTGTTCCAACTGGGGTATATAATCTAGCAAATTGCGGGTGGCTTCTTGATGGCTTTTGTGAACACTTAGAAAAGCTGTATCATCAGCGAATGTTGATATGTGTATGTTACTGCTTACCGGCAAGTCAGAGGCATATATCAGATATAATACAGGACCGAGGATGCTGCCTTGAGGAACTCCGGCTTCAATGGGTTGCGGAGGGCTTTGAAAATTACCTTCTTTAACAACAAATTTTCGCTCAGTTAAGTAGCTTTCTAAAAGTTTAAGGATGTTTTCGGGTAGGTTTTGCTTTAGTTTCTGTATTAAACCTGCGTGCCATACTTTATCAAATGCCTGAGAAACATCGATGAAGAGCGCAGAACAATATTTCTTTTCTTCGAAGGTTTTTCTAACCACGTTCACGAGTCTATGTGTTTGTTCAATCGTACTATGTTGTCTCCTAAAACCGAATTGGTGGTCTGGAATGCATCCAGTACGATTCAGTATGGGTGTTAGCTTACTCATAAGTAGCTTTTCAAATAGTTTTGATATGTTAGACAACAGGCTTATAGGACTCCACCTTCGTATGATCTTTGCCTGGTTTAGGTATCATGGTAATCAGCGAAACCTTCCATTCTGCGGGATAGCATTTGATGCGCAAAATACTGTTAAAAATAAATAGAATTATCCATTTTGCAGTATAGAGTAGCTCTAAGAGCATTTTATTGTTTATTTTATCAGCGCCTGGGGCTTTTTTCGAGTTTAAGCCGGCAATATAGTGTTCAATCTCACGAATGTTGAACCTCAAAGTAACATCTGGTATAGCGAGGACTGGTGGCAGCTCAACTATAGTATCAGACGTATTTGGAGTAAATACTTTCTGCAAGTGGTTTACAAACAGAGTACCTTTTTCAGCGTCAGTTCTTGCCCAGTCTCCATTCGAAGCTCGCAATGGAGGCTTATATATCACTGGTCTTTTGAGGCCTCGGGCTGCTCTCCATAGCGAATAGTCTATTTGAGGTGTTGCGTCGAGCCCATTTAGAAAGTTTTGAAGAGAAGCGGTTTTTTGATATTCTAGTAGAGTTTTCAGCTGTTTAGTACATTCCTTCAGCCTAGATTTTAGCTGAGGGGATCTGTAGCATTGCCATTCTCAACGAACTCTTCTTTTTTCGGATAAAAGCCGTTCTACATCTGCTGAAAAAATTTTATTATATCTCACCTGACGATTTGTAGTAGTAGCATTTAGAGCAGCTTGCTTAAGGTTTGCCTCAAACATTCTAATAGAGTCATCTATGTCAGCAGGCGTTTTTAATGGAATATTTTCTGGGCAATGAGCACTCAAATATTTTTTGTATTTCAACCAATTTATACGTGTGGTTGTCATCGTTAAATCACAAGTGGGTGAATATGTTGTATGTGAATATATAGTGACAATAGTTGGTGAGTGATCTGAAGACAAATCTAAAGATGCTTCAACTTGGATCATTTCGCTGGGCACACCCTTTACTATTCCAAAATCAATAACATCAGGTATTTTTCGGCGATCTGTTGGCCAGTAAGTTGGCTGCCCACTTGATATAACATTTAACCGCATTTTTGAAATTGTGTCAAACAAAACGCGACCCTTTGGCGTGATGAGGCGAGATCCCCAGAACGTGTGCTTAGCGTTGTAATCACCGGCGGCCAAAAAGCGTGGGCCTAGTGAATTAAAAAATCTACTATACTGATTTTCTGTAATAGAGTACCTGGGAGGAGAGTAAATTGATGAAATCACCAGGTTTTGATGAAAAGCTTCAATGCAGATGTTAGTTGCTTGAAGATAGTCTTCACAATGATCACTCATTAAGTAATGTTTTAATCGCGATTTTATTAGTATACCCGAGCCACCACAAGCTCTACCTTGTGGGTCCTTAGTGTCGTAGAGAGTATATCCGTTGATTTTAAAAAAACTTCTAGCAGTCAAGTGCGTCTCAGAGATAAGCATACCAACGCACTATGACTTTGTATAAAGTTTATAGAAATAATCTTACTTAAAATAAGAATTTTGGTACTTAATTTAAGAAATGTTTACGTGATTCAAATTTTTTTTACATGATTTAAGAATTTTATCCCGTTTTCGGCATCATTTTGTGTTATTCGTACTTAAATTTTTGAATACAACTCGTACTCAAAGTAAGTAGAAAATACTTGAATTTAATATGGCATTTTTCTGTCTGTGTAAGTATTATTAAACGAATATATTTTATGCTCTACAATTTTTATAATAACTGTTCACATCATTGGAGCTATAGAAACCGATATAATTCCGAAGAACTGATTTTCGTGACCTTTGACCTTGAATAACTTACGGCGCAGACACGAGATTTTATTAGACTTTTAAAACAACTTTTAGAACACTAAAACGAAGATGTATACGAATTTTCAGCTTATTATCTCTCATTCCGCAGCGAAACCCTTATTTGACTTAAGTAGTCCAGTCAAATAAGGGTTTCGCTGTGTTGCAGAAATACTGTACAGTTTTTGCCAATTTATATAAGTACTGGTAATAATGTCAGTTTACATAAAATGAGTTTTATTTTGACGTGAAAAATAAAACTGAAAAGAGTTTTATTTTATGACGCCAAAATAAAACACCCTTTTTAAGAATTTCATCTGACCTTTTTGTCTTAGGTGAGTTTTTTTATTTTAAATTAAAAAAATTACGGTTATAAAATAATTCTTTATATATTTTATGTCATGATTTGTCTTTGAATTAAATTAATATTTTATATATGACATCTATTTGTGCAGTGGTTTTCAACCGGTGGGTCGCGACCTTTCTCGGGGGTCGCGAGCTGATCTAAATAAAATAAATTAAGGGTTTTCATGAAAGCGTAAGAAATTGCCTTTTGTGCAATTGCGCAAACTTGCGTGTTTCATGAATCTCCTTTTGAAACTGTTGTGCAACTTTTAACAGCCAATGTCAACTTACTTCTCCAGGTACTTCTTGTACTTGCCTCTGCATCAAAACAACAATGAGTTATATGAATTTTTATCACTTTGTCTTTTTTTCTCTATTTTCTTATTTTTTTCCCATAAATTATTTAAAAAAATATTTGTAAACCAAAAATTTGATTTATATTTTGATGACGTTTATTTTTATTTTTCAAGTGCACAAATACTCTGCAAGTTTATGAGCCCGAGCTGTCTCGTATATTTTTATCAGTTGTGCAAATGAATTTTCAAAATTTTTTTGACAATTCATTTACGAGAGTGGAAACATGCACAGTTTGCGAGGGTTTTAAACGTTTTCATGAGGACCCTTATTGATTATTTTTAAATATATAATTTTTTAGTTCAAAAACATAAAAAAAAATTTCAATTCAAAAACATAAAAGTACTTATATCAATGCGAACGCTGGGCTTGCTTATGTTTAATGAAATACGAAAAACGTGGTTGCAATTGTGACACAAAACAATCAAATTTAGTTTATTCCTTTTTTTATTTTAATGTTCACCATTTGTGAAAAAGTCATTTCGCACAGATAAGATATTAAAAATTGAATTAATATATTAATTGCATTTTTAGCTAGGTCAGGGTATTCTGCCTTTCGCTTTAGCGAAAATGTAGAATTATTTTGAGATAAATATTCCATTTTGAGCATACTGTCCGCTGCCAGCTCACATAAATTTTCTTTCAAATTATTGGCAAGATTGGCGAACTCAACGCAGTTAGTTATGAATCAGGGATGATAAATGAAAAATTCATTTCGTACCAATGAACTTCTAAAATAGTACTTTTTCGGCTCAAATAGTACTAAAATCTTTTTGTATTGTTATAACCAAGTACGCCACTCGACTTTGATTGATTCTATGTGCTCATTGTGTCAAAGATCAAATATGGCTCTGTGCCCTTTCGCACTAGCAAAGTTTACTTTGCAAATATTGAGTATATAGAAGAGAAAAGAAAGAAGAATGGGGGTGAGTACAGACTTTAATGTTCTCGCAATTCGTTCACAATGGATAAACCAGTCATTTCTTCTATTAAAATTTTAAATCAAACATTTCTGTGGTTTTCTCGAATAAATGCGTATGTCGACTTACATAGATTTTAAGTTATTAATGCGAAATAGCTCTATTTTAAGCGCTCTTTCCATGAGAGTAAAAATGTTCCTGATATCATGGACTAGTCTCGATATTTTTCATGTCCACCAACCTGACTTCTATATTGATTCCATAAATTTTCAGCACTAACGACTTAAGTATTCCTGTGTGATGG
The DNA here is from genome assembly GCA_956483635.1 of Panzeria rudis. NCBI lineage: Eukaryota > Metazoa > Arthropoda > Insecta > Diptera > Tachinidae > Panzeria > Panzeria rudis. The sequence goes on from OY101450.1 coordinate 59,480,811, forward strand.
ATTATTTAAACACACAAGCAGAGATACGATGTTACTATCTAAACACATTTTGAAATCTTTTTAAATATTTTGTACAATTTTGCTTAGTAAATGTTATTTATGTTGACATATACGGCTTTACGCAACCTTCCCAGGATCGCGTTCTTACGTTATTTTTGTCTGAAATTTTTACACAAAGTTGTTTTGGCAAATGTATGCCGAGTGTTAAAAAATCAAAGATGTTCATACCGTGGACACAATTTTAGAAATATTTTGTTTTTGCTCTACTGAAAAGATCAGTTTTAAGACATACGCCTATGTGCAAGAAAACCAATGATACGTTTATAGAATATGGAATTTGACATTAAGCTACTCCATCAGCATTGCTGTTGATATTTTGCTTGAACAATAACAATTAAATATTATAAGCTGTTCTCTCAAGACCACCTGTTATGTATTCTCTTTAAATAAGTATAAAAATCCACTCACGAAATAACCGCCCAAGTAGACTTAAGAGAGAATTAAGTTAAGGGCCAATGTAGAGATAATTATTGAATAATCAATGGATACCACCCAACAAGTTGGGAAAATTTTTAAATAGTACCAAATGAGTCCTGGGAGTACCATCGTACTTTTTTGGTTTCATAAGTATCGAAAAAGTACAATTGTACCAACTTATCATCCCTGTTATGAATGGATTTAATACCCAGCAATCACCATTATCTTCTTGCAGCTCTTTAGGAAAATCGCGGTATAGTTTTTTTTAATTTTGCAGCGCTTCAATCATGGTAGGAATAAAATCGCTCTCCAATTCATCGGATGAAATTTTTGTTGCAATACTTTCAAAGCTAGTGAAAGAATCAATTTGTAGAAGCGAAGAATCAAACTTTAAGACCAAAAACGTTAAGGGGTCGCCAGATGTTTTGAAAATCATTTTGGGGTGGCGGCTTCAAAAAGGTTGAAAACCACTGTATTTGTGTAATCACTAGCACTTTCATTAATAAGATATTTTGTGTTGTTGTGCTAGGTCGCAATTTAAATAAATAAATAAAATAAATAACTGAAAAATAAATCTCTGAAAAAATGTCAAAACGAAAAATCGCCAAAATGAAAAAAGTGCTTAAAGGAAAGAAGCACCACAATTAAAAACAAATCTCTAAAACGCAAAATATCACCAAAACTAAAAATATCGCCAAAAACTGCAAAACGAAAAAAACACTACAACATAAAAAATCGCTAAAACTAAAAATATCATCAAAAAACGAAAAAATCGCTAAAAATGAAAAAAATCACCAAAACGAAAAAAACGCCAAAACAAGAAAAAGCACAAAAATTAAAAAAATCGCCAAAAACATGAAAAATCGCCAAAACAAGAAAAGGAACAAAACAACAAAAATCGCTTAAACTAAAAAAATCACAAAAACCGACAAAATCCCCAAAACCGAAAAAAGTGCCAAACTGAAAAACGCCAAAACATAAAAATATGCAAAAAAACAACACAAATTTCAAAATAAACCCAAAATCGACAAAAAACGAAAAAAAATCGCCAGAACGAAAAAAAGTTTTGTAACCAAATTTCATAAAACTAAAAAATCACTAAAAACCGAAAAAATCCTCAAAACCGAAAAAACGCTAAAACTGAACAAAAAATCGCCACAACTAAAATAAATCGCTAAAACTAAAAATATCGTCAAAAAGTGGATAAAAACGTAAAAAAACGCCAAAACCAAACAAAATCGCCAAAAACAACGAAAAATACTTAAAAAATTAAATTAAACAAAAAAAGCACAACGAAAAAACTGCCAAAATTAAAAAAGGGGCAAAAATGAAAAGGGATATACATATGTGTATTCGTGCGGAACCCTGTGCGAGCCAAAGTCGCACTTTACTTAATTTATTCATAATTCGTTTGTATACCTAACTTCCTCCCTTGATCTCTTTGCATTTACATAGCTCTCTCTATATGCTCTACCTGCTACCTGTTTATCTTATTTTCGTCATACTATTATGTCTCCATATGTTTGTGTGTGTTTCTACCTGTTTCTCTTATTTTCGTCATACTATTGGGCATGATTGTGTAAGGCGTTGGCGTAAACGCCTATGTCATTTGTTGTAATAGATTAAAGTAACACAGAAGCCTTGTTCTTTAATCTACTACAAAAAACGACTTAGGCGTTTAAGCCTACGCATTACACAACCAGGCCCATTAAGTTTGTGTTTAATATTTTGTTAATAATCTGCTGTATTAGTTATCAGCTGTTTTGTCCCTACGTATGTAATAAATTGTAATTGTGTTTTTCTGGATAATCTTTTTGTCTTGTTCATTTCCTATTACGTTGCCTGGACTATTGTTTTCTTTTGTGTAAAAATATTTTAACGGTTCAAATATTATGTCTGAAGCAGTGTTTATTTCTTCATTAACTATTCTTCCGTCAAATATTTTTTGTTTGTATATTTCCATATTCTCTAATACGTTCAACCGCCGTCCTTTATGTTGTGAATATAATAGTTTAACTGTTTCTAATATGTCCTGGTGTGCATTTGTTGTGGAATTTGTGGTTCGCGAAACTTTATTCTGGTGTTATTCCTGGTTCTCTCAGTTTTTTGTTGTAGTCTCTTATGTGCTCGCGAAATCTTGTTTTTATCTTTCTTCCAGTTTGTCCGATATAACTAGGTTGGCATGTGCAAGTTAATTTGTACACTCCTTGTTTATCTAGGAAGTCTGTTTCGTTTGTGCTGTTTTGCAGTATTCTATCCAAGTTGTTTTTTGTTTGGAATGCTGTGTTAATGTTGTGTTTTCTAAAAAATATAGCCAGTTTGTATGTCGATTTTCCCATATACGTAAAGGTAGCCCAAGTTTTCTTTTCTTTTTCCTGTTCCATTTCTTACTTGCTTCGATATCCTTTCTAATCTTGTCAAATAGGTCTTTTTTATATTCGTTGCTTTCCGCTATGTTATATATTATTCCTATCTCTTTCATATAGGCCTCACGTGTTAGGGGTATTCGTTCAAGTCTCGTTATTAATTGCCTAATTGCCGCTATCTTATGTTGTTGAGGATTGTTTGATGAATTGTGTATTATTGTGTCTGTAGTAGTTGGTTTTCTGTATACTTCGTATTCAACTCTATTTAAGCTCTTGTTTGGCCTAATCGTTAGGTCTAGGTAATTTATCCTTTCGTTCTCTTCCACTTCCATTGTAAATTTTATGTTTTTGTGTTGTTTGTTTATTAGATCCAGAATTTGCTCCTCCATATTTCCTTCTAGTATACATGCATATAATATCGTCCACGTATCTTGCATAGAATGTTACCCCAAAATTGGTTTTTAAATCCTCTAGGTGTTTCTCTTCTAAATTTCGCATAAATACTACCATGAGTATTGCTGATGTTGGATTTCCCATTCCTTATCCGTTGATTTGCCTATATATGCTATTGTTGAATTTGAAGTAATTTTGCTCGAGTGTGGCTTTTAGCGTGCTTGCGAGTTGCATTGAAAATTCCACGTCTTCTGTTTTGTTGAGTAGTGTTTTATGTAGAATGTTTATTGTCTGTTGTTGGGATTGATGGATATGTCTTTTATATCAAATGAGACTAGTTTAGTATTTTTTATCTGTATGCTCCCTATTTTGTTAACGAATATAATATGCCTGGTTTTATTACTTTGGTTGCCTTTTTTTATTTCCTTGACCTTTGCCTGGTACTCATTTGTAGGATCTTTCCTAATTCTCCTGCATTAGTATCCACTATTAACTGTTCCGTTTTTTCGATGGAAAAATTTTCCCGGGGAGATTTTATTTAGAATACGGGAACAGGGAATAGGGAAAAACTCTAGAGGAGTTGTTATTCAGAATTGGTCTGATAATTACTTCAAAAAGGACATTTACCCATTTGTATCTCTAGGATGTGGAAAATAAACTCAAATCTAATCTCGCAATAATTCGCTACATTTTGAACTAATTTCTTATTTTAATTAAAAACTTTAAAAATGCAAAAAATTTAAGGCATTTATCTTAAAAATGCAGGTATAGAAATGCACTTAAAAAATGAATTTGTATGGAATTTCAGGAAGCAGTGACAGAAATTAATAGTTTTGTGCAGTAAGTCAAAAGTGCACTTAAACAAAAGGCAGTTAAATCAAAACTAACCTAATCTAACCTAAGGTGTAACACTCAAAATTTAGATGAAAAACCCCCAAAAAATAGAGTACGAGTATATAATATAAATTAAAAACCGCGATATTTTGCAAACGCCAGCTGACTGGAAAAAAACTAGTATAGCAGAGTAATGAGGGTTCACAACACGTACAAAACGGCGGTCAAATTTAAGGTTATTTATTATCATTTATTATGTTATAAGCACGAAAATCAAAATTTCAAATTTCATAAATATTTTTCTGGTTTTTATGCATTTTGTAGCTTGCTTCTGCAACTTTCAACCACTTTCTGCCAAACCAATTACATCCACCCATATGTACATACCGAGCAAACAATTTTTGCCGATTTCGGTCCGAAGTCGGTCAGAAATTCTGCACAAGATGCCGAATTCGTATCCGATGTCGGTCAGAAAACGTACCGAAAATAATATGAGTGGTTGACAAGAAACCGGATCTCTTTGTCTGAGGAAATTCTAAAAACTATATCGAAAGGTCTAACAGAATTCTGTACGAATTCCGACGAATTTGATAGGGAAATTCTAAAGGAGTTTTCGACATATCTTATAAATGTCGGGAAAATGTCTGACAAAACATCAGAAAATTTTCCGATTTATCTGATACGTTTTACGTCCGGCGTATTAATATCAGAGAAAAGTCGGAGGTAAAATTAGAAATTTATCAGAAATCTCGTTTAAAATTCTCTATGCATTGTCGTGCTGTTTATGGCAGCTCATTAGAAAACATTTACCCATATTTTATAAGTTTAAAAACTCGAATATTTGTTCGTATAAACTCAAGAGATAAATGAGAATTGTAACGAAAACTAAAATCAGACAATGTGCACAAGTGACTCCTAAAAGTCGTAAGACGTAGATCAGAAAATGTGCAGACTACTCTGTTAAATGCCTTAAAGGAAACTAAATTGACTTCGGATAATGTGCAGACTATTCTGATATTAATCGGATAATATTTCAGACAATGTGCAGAAACGTCGTACCAGAAAACTGCCTGCTGATCCGGCAAATGTCTGAGGGAATTTTAGACAACTCGGCTGATTGTCTGGTACACAGAAAAAATTATCACCAACAAATTTTCAAGCAAAAGTTTGTCTAAAAATAAATTTAATTTTCAGTAAATGTTCTGTCCATAATCTATGAATTGTTTGTTTGACTTTTATTTAGAACGCAAACACCAAAAACAACAATAAAAACTGTGGCGTAAAAAATCACCCCGATGACGACATACACACAATTAACAACAACAACAATCATAGCAAGAGGAATGCAATTGTAGCAAGTATTTAGATAAACATTCAGGCTGGAACACATTTAACACAGTGAAATCTCATAAATCCTTAATAGATGATGATGATGACACAGACAAATTTTTTTTGTATTTTTGTTTGATTAAGTAAACTATTTTGCTTAATAATTGTTAGCATTTTTAGACAAATTGTTTATTAAATTCAGACAGAAATATTGTTTGATATGTTTCAGAAAATCCAGTAAATATTTTAGTTTGATTTAGTAAATTGTTTTGTCTACAATTTGTAAATATTTGTAGACAAATTATTTTATAGATTCAAACAATGTGTTCACTGAAAAAAACACGTTTTTTTCAATGAAATTGTTGCGGTATTTTTGTCTATATTTACAAATACGTTTGTAGGTCCGATCATAGACAAAATATTAACTATTTCATTGAATTCCTTTATAGAAAATGAAATTTAGTTTTTTTCTGTGTAAAGTCTCAGATCTTTTCTGATGTTAGACATGTCGGCCAAAATTGTTTCCTGGGTATACATATCCATGCACAAACACACACACACACACGTTTCTTATTATTTTATTATTAATTAAGGTTTTAAACATCACATGAACACACCTTAAATGTTTTATTTAGTTTTTTAGTTAATAAAAAAATAATAATTGTGAGGTTTTATACAAATTGAACACTTTTTCACTTTAAATTACATTTGTATAATATTTGATTTTTGGCTTCTTGTTTCCCTGGTTCGTAAATGATATGCTTGTCCCTTTTCCATTATTTATATGCGGGAAAAAAGTTGAGTTTTTAATTTTTTAAACGCCAATATTTTCTACTCTGGTTTTTTGCGTCAAAGTTCGCTTTGGCTATGAAATAGTACCACAGAAAACCGTTAATTTAAAAATGTAATTTTCTCGGTTATTACTTAATGTGGACAACTTTCCTCTCTTGATAATACTTAAACAGGTTCCGAGAATAAATCAAATAAAAAAAATTTTTAAATTAAAATATACATCTTGTACTTTTTTCGCTATGAAGTCGTAGCACAGAAAAGCGTTAATTTAAAAATGCACTTTTCTCTGTTGCTACTTAATTTGGGGAACTTTTCTCTTTTGATAATACTTAAACAGGTCTCGAGAATAAATAAATAGAAAAATAAATAAAATAAAATATTCATTTTGCCATGTTTTAGCTTCAAACTTTGCTCTGGGTATGAAAAAGCACCACTGAAAAACCTTAATTTAGTATAAATTAATGAAGAACATAAAAAAATGTATTACATGTATTTTTTCCTTTTCTTTCATCTCCAAGTACGCTCGGTTTATGAAAAAGCACTACCGAAAAACGTAAGTTTTAAAATGCTCTTATATTCTCCAAAACAGCTCCGATATATTTCAAACTTGGTATTTTTCTTATCGAGGCCACTATAAAACTAATATAGCGAATTCCATTACTCTAGGATAACTCCTCTATTTTTGCTCACTTTCGAATCCAAAACTGGCTGCGCTTACTAATGGTTTTATAAATTGCCGGCCTTTGGCATCCAAAATCAGTTGTGTAACATGTGGTCTTGATAATACCTCAGAGGAGAAAATCCTTAATGTGGGAAACCCCGAATAAGAGAAGGTTGTTTTGGAAATACCTCAGAGTAGAAAATTTTTAGCCCGGCCGAAGGACATCAATACAGAAAACCGCCAGTAACCGAAGCCGGTTTTGGAAATACCTCAGAGGAAAGTTGTTAGACCGGCCGAAGGACGACAATGCCGAAAATCCACAGTAACCGAGCGCGATGTTCTAAATACATTTTCTCCTCTGAGACATTTTCTCCAAGAGCGGCTTCGCTTACCAAGGTTTCTTTGAATTACCGGCCTTCGGCCGGGCTTAGCAGTTTTTCCTCGTATGGCTTTCTACATGGCCGGCATTTTCCCGAGCTTAAGATATTTCTCCTCTGTGGTATTTAGAAAACAGGCTACGCTCAGTAAAGATTTTCTGGATAAAAAATTTATATCTCGTAAGCCCATAAAATATTCTGCACTTATTTCATATTTTCTAGGGTTTATTTCATTGGGACTTAATTAATTTTTTTGTGTGGGAGTTATTTCATTATGAAGCAAGTCCAAAAATTGGAACTTATTGCATTTGCGGTTTGGAACAATTTCTGGCTCGATTATCGATGGCAACCGAACTTCAGTTGCGTTGCCAGCCTGCAACTGAAAATTTGTAGTTGCCAGAAAAGCACTTAAAAGACACTCAAATTGACAGCTTTCAGTTGCCAGTTGCCATCGGTAATATGATTTTTTAGCAACTGGCAACGCAACTGAAGTTCGGTTGCCATCGATAATCGAGCCATTCATCTTTTTTGGATTTATTTCATTAAATTTTGTTTGGACTTTTTCATTTTTTTAGGTCCCATTTCATTGTGACTTTTTGTTGTTGGGCGTTGTTTCATACAGCCGGAAAAACATAACAAATTTGTCACCTTATAGAAAGCACATAACAAATAAAATTGTATATGAATATATCTTTTTCTTTTTTAGTTGCTTCTTTTGGGAAATGAACAAGAAAAACATGACTGCGACAACCGAGGAGTGAACATGCATATAACTATTTTGCGCGGGCCGTTGCATTAATAATTATTTTTACGTAATTTTTTATTTTGAACTGAATAGGTATAAGTCTGAAAAGTTCCCTATAAACCAAGATTTTTTCGAAAAGATAGGTTTCTCGGAAAAAATCAGTGTCATGTAATCTCTTTTTAACCGACTTCAAAAAAGGAGATTCGTCATGTTTTTTTGTTGTTTTTTTATGGATGTTCCCACCGGTTTCCGGTTTTTTTTTTATTTATTTAAAGGATGTACTTCCAGATTGGTCCCGTTGAAAAATGGGCAGGGTCACACCCATACGAAGTAAATACACATGCCTTTTCAACTATTTCTACTCAACCGATTCTTATGAAACTTGCACACATATTAAGTTTCTGTTTGAATACTACATCATGATTAAAAAAGTGGGCAATGCCACGCCCATGCAAAGTAAATGTAATTTTTCAACAACTTCTACTAAACCGATTCTTGTGAAACTTTGTATACGCCTTTAGTTATCGTTACAATACAACATTATGTTTAGAAAAGTGGGCAGTGCCGCGCCCATGAAAAGTAAATATGCATTTAAACTACTTCTACATAACCGATTCTTATGAAACTTTGTACACACATTTAGTTATAGTTACAATACAACATTGTGGCTAGAAAAGTGGGCAGTGTCACACCCATGAAAAGTAAATATTAATTTTAATTACTTCTACTTCACCGATTCTTATGAAGCTTCGCACACACAATTAGTTCCCGTAAAAGTACAACATGATGATAAAAAATATGGGCAATGAAACGTCTATTTTGTGGTCGTGTTTTTGCAAGAATTATTATTAAAAGCTTTTAATTAACTTGCAATGTATGTTTATTCGGGTGGAATCTTGCAACTCAATTTTGAAGCAGATATCTTCAACCGATATAGCTGAAATTTTACATATACTTTTATTTTGGATGACAATACATGGTTAACTGTGTGACGTGATTATAAATTGAAGATGGCGGCATATCCAAAATGGCGGTCTAGTTATTTTTAATGCACTCCTACAATATGGGTATCAAATGAAAAGCCTTGTGAAGAACTGGGAAAATAAAGTGACGTCGCTACAAATCCAATATGGTGGACTTCTAAAGCTTGAACCTCAATTTTGAAACAGATAATCTTCAACCGATTGAGGTGAAATTTTGTATCCACATTCACTTTGGATGACAATACATGGTTAGTTGCGTGACGTTATTCTAAATCCAACGTGGTGGAACTTCCATGATGGTGGAGTAATTATTATTAATGTTCGAAATTAACCGGCAAACAACCTTGCAACACAAATAAATTTACTTTAAAACTTTTACTATCAACTTGTTACGTCATTATACAATTTATATCATATAAAAGCTTGTCGCGAGATTTACTTGTGAAGATAAACAATTCAATTAAATAACTAGATGTGATTGATTTTAACTATTAAAAATTTTAAACTAAGTAAATACGAGTACTTAAATCTCGGGAAAATCCTTTGTTAAGAGTTCAATTATACTTTATTAAAGAATATAAAAAGTACAAAGCTTAATAACTAAGTTTGATCATAAATTAAAAGCTATTATTAACAGTGTTATATTACATATCGTTTAGATATCGATAACATACTTATGTAAATAATCATTGCATTCTACTATTAATAAAAATATAACTTTAAATATTTACACAACATCTTCCTTTCCAAATATATAGGTATATATCATATTTTAGTATATAATACTTAGCTAGTTAAAGCATTTGATAATATATGCATACTATTTAAAGCATATGATAATACATACGTACATATAAACTAATAATAAAATTATATGGTATTATATATTAATTAGTGTGTGTAAATCTAGTTGGTGGGTTAATTTTTCTTCCATGACGTGTTCTGTAAGCACTATCAGAATCAGGTTCAGTTTTAATTGGTAAATTTGGGTCAGAAGTAGAGATGGGCGCGTGTCGAAATTTTCCAACACGACACGACCCGAACACGAATCCCTGATGTCCAATTTTCTACATGTCAATTGTGTATTAATAAAGTAAATTTATTTTGCATGTGTTAGAATTGTATAATTTTTCTGAGTATGCGGCAATGTTTTATGACAACTAATTTATTATTTATTTTAATTTTCAATTAACTTTTCAAAAAAATTGATATAATATTTTTTTAATTGAAAAAATCGAAAAATATTTTCAATTAATTCTGTTGCGTTAATACTACAATTTTCGTTAGTGGTTGAAAACTAATTAATTTTTTAAATGGATCTTCGTTTTTCTTAATTGAATCATGTTTTTACTTTTTTCTGTGTATATTAGATTATCTTGAGAAGATTTTGGCTTTTTCAGTTTAAAAAAACACAACTCGACAACAAAATTATATTTAATCCTAGCAAATAATGTTTCTGAATCTGCCCATTATCTTCAGAGATATTGCAGAGCTTGTGCCAAATTTTTTTTTTTCAAATTTTAGTTAAAACATTCATAAAAAATAAATAAAAAACAAAACTTCTGTAATTTTCTCCAGACATTTGGATTTGGATATGTTCCAAACAAAACGTGTCATATTTCATTAAAATGGATCGAACTTTTGATTAAATTCGAAATTAAATGACGATTTTCATAAAACAGTAAAAGGACTGCAACTCTCTAACTGTCCTGAGTTGCGCCCAATACAAAAATTTTGGACAATAATTAAACAAATGCTGAGAAGAACAAAAAATTGTATGTAAGTTGGAAATTGTGTGTAAGTTGGAATCATGTTGCCAAAAGAGTTGATGGAGTAGGTGTTCAAAATCTGATGGCTGGTCTGAGAGCAAAAATTCGAAAATTTGCTTTATCTAAAAATGAATTGTGGTGTTTCGAAATTATTTGTATCTTTGAAGTACCTGAAATAATTTGTTGTACTTAATTAAATTTTATTGTTGCTATTGATTTTTATGTTATTAACAAAATAAAATTTGAAATTTTTTTCGTTTCCAAGCTTTATTTATGTAGGTACATATTCATAAAACCATTGAACAGGATAAAATATAAATTTCATGAAAAGAAAGTCCGTCAATAGATAATGACTAATTGATTTAACAAAATTATTATTTTTTACTTGAAGACACATTTGAAATATCCTTGCTATTTTTCATTTTGAATTACTACATGCATCCACAATTGCATACACATACACACGCATATGTATAGAATATTGATTTTTTTATTGTGTGGAAAAAATTTCAAATATGTTTTTTTGTCAACGCGAACTGCATACAAATACAGCTGTTTTTAAAATGGATCTACATTATTGATTTCCTAAAAGGAAAATGTCTTAAAAATTAATAAATTTAAACTACAAAAATATAAAAGGAAAAATTATCCGATTTTGTCATTGTGATTCACTACTTAAGTATTGTCTTCACAATTTACCATAAAATGTTCAAGAACAACCAACTGTAATGGGAGTAGTTAAAAGAATTAATTGATTTAAACATTTTCGTTATTTAGTTTAAAAAATTTTTCGAAAATATATTTAAACAAACAAGTTTTTAATTAATTTAACACGTCTAAGGGCCATTTGTCGGGAGCAAGGACTGCTTAAGGCAAAGTGGTCAAAGCGATCTCTTATAAGTCTGAACACGCCTCTGTTGAGCAAAGGGCAAAGCGTTCCCACGATCCTTAGTAAGCACAGTCAAGTCGGCTCGTAGATCAGCATGCTGTTCCCATCGCATACGTGATGGCATCCCCGCGGTGCTCCCTGGGGACCACCTCATAAATCAAAAGGTGGAAGAGAATTCGAGCGGCGGTCTATAACTCATCCGATTGGTCATCTGAGATCGTGGTGTCTCGGGAAGTACACGTGCAACTATAATTAATCTGCTCGCCAAGGTAGCTATGGACTATACACCAAGCCTTGACTGGAGGCAAAGTTGGCAGCCCCAGCACCAGTCTAGGATGCATTAGACTAATCATCTACCCATCTGAATACAATACGATTACTGAAACCATTACAAATGTAAACAATAATTATATATCAAACCCCTGTTGGCGACCGCTATGAAACAAAGGACACGAAATGGATAATGAAACGTGCGAACTATGTTAGAAGGATCAAAATTGGCTCAGGTAGAAAAGGAGCTAATAGAATACCAACTGATTATATTAGGCCTGAGCGAAATACGATGTCCAAACAGCAGCCAAAAGGTTCGACGAACACAACACAACACTCACGAAATCAAATCCAAAAACAAAAATGAAATTTTTTTATATTCAAAGACATATTTTTCTTCTATTTTAATGTTTCATGTTCTAGTTGTATATTTATTTACATATTTCTGTTGAAAAACAGTAACTTATCAAGATTTTCGCTCAATAGTCTTGTGCGGCAATCTTCTACGTTCATACATATTTTAATCTTAAAATCTTTTCGTGTTTTTTCGTGTCAAGTTTTCTCAACACGACACGACCCGAGCAGGCACGAAATCAGATTTTCTGTCACGAACACTTCGTGTTAAGTCGTACGTGTTCGTGACACGAAAAAAAACACGACACGCGCCCATCTCTAGTCAGAAGTATTCACCGTATTGCTATCATTTCCAATATTAAAGTTTTTAGGTTTCTTGAATGTGTGTTCATTTTCACCATCAGAGTTTGATGGGTTTTTAGGGCTTTTGAATATGTGTTGTTCGTTTCTCCTATATAAAGAACCTTCTTTATCTTTGATTACAAATGATCTTGGCTCTGTACATTTAATCACTATTTCTCCTGGAAACCAAAAAGAAGTGGGATTTCTTTTAAACATTACTTTATCACCAGTATTAACAGATTTATATTTTTTGTGTTAGAGTTATAATGATTTGATGAGTTTTTAATTTTACTATTAACTTATTTTTGATATTTATCTGTATCAACTAAATTTGGTTTCAAGTTTAATGAAATAGTTGGAAGTTTTGTATTCAACTTTCTGGACATTAGTAGTTCAGACGGACTTGGTAAATTTCCTTTAGGTGTAGTACGATAATTTAATAAGGCGATGTATGGATCAGTACCACTTTCAAGACATTTATGTAAAAGCTTTTTCACTGTTTGAATAGAACGCTCTGCAAGACCGTTTGATCTTGCTAAATATGGACTCGACGTTTTGTGGTCCACATCGATAAGAAATTCTTTAAATTCATTTGAATTAAAACGTGGGCCGTTATCAGTTATGAAAATATTCGGGATGCCATGCCTAGCGAAAATTGATGTCAGCTTTAAAATCACATGCCTACTTGAATAACCAGAGTTTAACAACTGTAAACTACTACGAAATAAATACACGACCGCTTCATGTTTATGCTTCAAAGCTTGACAAAATACTACTTTATTGAAGAAAATGAAATAAATATGAGGAAAAGAAAAGAATATTAAATAAGTGGTGTACTATTCTAAAGGTGACTTTACACAACTCTATTTCAATAAATTTAGAAAAATAGTCAACTACTAGTATATAGTATTTTTTATTGAACTCGAAGAGATCATATCCGACTTTAAACCATGGTATATTATAAACATCATGGGTCAAAGTTTCTTGTTTAGTTTTTGAGTTTGTGTATTTCATACAAGTTTCACAATCTGATATTTTATTAAAAATATCATACATGTTTGGCCAGTATACTGATTGTCTAACTAGACTTTGGCATCTCTGTATTCCCATGTGGCTTTCAAGGATTCTGTTCAATATCAGACTTTGAAGACTTTTTGGGACTAAAACTTGGTTATTTTGAAGAAGAATATCATCAATGATATGAACTTCATCTTTGACGTGGGATGACGGAAAATCGTTTCAAATTCAAAAAAACCCCGTCGGAAGAAAAACACAACATTCAAGATGCGACTTAAGAAAATTACAATGAAGTGTGATATCATATGAATATCAGCTAAAGCGTTTGCTTTCAATGGACATCTTGATAGTGTATGGGCTATATACAAATATTTGCCGGACTTGAAGGTTACTGTCAGATCGTATGACTGAAGGCGAAGCATAAATCGCTGAAGTCTAAACGGAATTTTGTGTAAAGGTTTGTTAAATAAAGAAACCAATGGTTTGTGATCGGTTTCTACTAACACTTTGTTACCATACGTATACTGGTGGAATCTAGTGCAACCAAAAAGAATAGCAAATAGCTCTTTTTCTATTTGGTCGTAATTCTCTTGAGCACTGGTGAGGGAGGCAGAAGCGTAAGCTATTGGTTGGTTATTGTGCAAAATGGCAGCTCCAACGGCAAATTTGGGAGCATCTGCGCTCAAAACTAATTGCTTGTTTGGGTCAAAATAAGTTAAGACGGGATTTTTTGTAATTTCAAGTTTTAAATTTGTAAACTCATCATCATGCCATTGTATATCTTTTCTTAGCAATTCTCTTAGATGTTTGTTTTTTGAAGATAAATTTGGAATGAAAGTTCCTAAATAGTTAATCATTCCAAGAAATCGCTGTAGCTCAGAAACGTTTTTGGGGCAGTCATATCTAAAATTGCCCTAATTTTTTCTTCGTCTGGTTTAATACCTGATTCATTAAAAATGTGTCCAAGAAACTTTAATTTAAAACCAATTTCTTCTGCACGTTGCAGAACTTTTTGTAATATTTCATTATGTTCTATCGTTTTGCATAGATAAAAAAATCATCAATATATATCACTAACCCTTCAATATCGCCAAACATTTAACTATTTCAGAATGAAAAAGTTCAAATGGTTCAAATGGTAGCCTTAAAAATCGATACCTGCCGAACGGTGTATTGAATGTACACAATTTGGATGAAGCTTCATCTAATGGAATCAACCAAAAGCCACTATTAGCATCTAAAGTGCTGAAATATTTTGAGCCACTAAGTTTTGCCTTACAGTCATCTATATTGGGAAAAGGATAGTGAGGACGAAGTATGGCTTTATATAAGTTGCGGCGGTCTAAGAAAACCGTTTTGAAGTTTTCGCTCATATTGGCAGTATTTTCGAATTAAAATATTTACTTAAAAGTAGCTTGAAAACGACATATGTATTAATTTAGGATTTTCAAATGAACTCAGTTTAAATAAATTAAAAGTAAAAAACCTTTTTAAAAAACAGGCCTTTATTTAAAAGCCCTAAGAAAAGAAAAAAATAAATTTTTAGTTTAAAGCTTTACTATCAACTTGTAACGTCATATACAATTTATATGATATAAAGGATGTTGTGTAAATAATTAAAGTTATATTTATATTAATAGTAGAATGCAATGATTATTTACATAAGTGTGTTATCGATATCTAAACGATGTGTAATATAACATTAACAGAATCACTCTGTTAATATTAGCTTTTAATTTATGATCAAACTTAGCTATTAAGCTTTGTACTTTTTATATTCTTTAATAAAGTATACTTGAACTCTTAACATGGTGTCAGGTGTGGGGTCTAAGCAAATTCTCAGCTGGTCATTCGGCTTAGTGATTAATACGATGAAACTGACCCATTCTGTTGGTTCCCTTTCTGATCACACACATATACTTAAGTATAAAATCAAACCAAAAAAGTTTGTCTTGAGTAGAACAAAAATCAGAAAAATGGGAATGAAGAAAAATAAACCGATGGCAACGCTGGGAAAGTGCACTTTAATATCAGCTTGAGAGTGATTTAATTCTCGTATTCAATTTTCACGAAAAAGTTGTATATATAAGAATTAAAATCACATTCAACAGAGCCACCTCACAAGTGGTGATAAGCAAATACACGTGAGCACTGATGATGGAAGTGTAGCGGCTTCCGAAAGTGGCGCTACTCTGTTCTGCTGTGTACGTTGAAAAATTAAGTTGATGTTACTTTTTCCCTTGTTCCTTGGAATATTAATCATGCCCAATTCTTTCTGAATATAACGTTACGAACCTTAGCCTAATAATCAATTTCGATTCATAAACCAAATACGTTCGAAATAATCATACTGAGCAGTTATAATTTGAGGAATTGCTTTCGAAATGTATTTATATTTTTTATTCAAACAAAATCAATTCACTTTACATCTTAATTACAAGAGCAGTAAAGAGTTGATTAAAAATACTTTAATTGAAAATGCAAAATGCTTATGTAACAGTCATGGAATTTTCCACCAGTGTCAACTAAGACACATATTTTTAACGACTCTGAACCAATTCTAAAGTTGTTTCCGATTTTTGAAAATTTTCGCTATAATCGCGATAAATGCAATTTTCTGCCAGGTTTTACTCCCTTTTATATTTTTAACGATTCTGAACTGATTTTGAAGCTTTTTTCATATTTTAAAGCTTTTTGCAATTGTTCTTCATTTTCGCTATACACGCAATTTTTCTCCAGTTTTATCCCGCTTTTATATTGTTAATGATTCTGAACATATTTTTAAGCTATTTCCGATTTTGTAAATTTTTTGCGAATTTTCGTCGCTCTTGCGATATATGTATACTCATACAATATTTGAATGTTTTTCAGATCTTGAAATTTTTTGCTCATATTCGTTCGCAAAAGCGATACATGAAGATTTTCACCACATATTACTTACCCCTTTTTATGTTTTTAGTGATTCTAAACGAATATACTATGAAGTTTTTAGCAAATTATTGTCATTTCCGCGACAGGTGTGATTTTTCTTCAGCTCCTATATTCTCCCTTTCACAACTTAATTTTGATGCGTTTTTCTATTTTTTGAAAATTTTCTCATATCCGGATGTTTGCGCTTGTATGACTATGACTGACTTTCATTTTTGCTCAAAAAAATATAAATTGCAAAATTAACTTTTATTTTTGTTTAATATATATAAAAGTTAAAAATAACTTTTATTGTTGGAAAAAATATATATATAAGTTAAAAATAACTTTTATTTTTGCTCGAAAAAATAAAAATCAGAAAATAACGGTTATCATAAAAGTATAACTGTTACGGTCCCTGGTTTTTTTTCGTTTAAATCAGGAATCGAAAATAACGACTATTTTTCAAATTCAAACTAAAAGAGAAGTGCTACGGGCATCAGGAATAGATAAAAATAATACTTATTGCATCGACTACCTTAAATGTATTAATTTTTATTTGTTTAAGTTTTATTAAAAAAGTCAACTTTTCCAATTATTTACTGAGTTTTATTTATTCCTCAGAAAATAAAATTTATTTCTTGAGCTTTATTTATTCAATGAAATGCGCTTAGGAAGCGCTTAGAAATCAGCTACCCAATCAACTAATAATCAATTTCAATGTATTTTAATAAAAGTTTAATATTTTACATAAAAAGTAAAATAATAATTTATAATTATTGCAAACACATTTATACATTTATATTTATAAATATTATTAAATTTTTAGAGGCAAAGGTTTGATACTTTTGGAAACGTATTCTCCATTATCTGGAGAGGCTTTAAGGAATTGTTTGCCAAAGTTCTTAAATATAGTGCAAAATCAAAATTAATTGAAAAAATTTTTTTGGTACAGTTGACTCAAACACAGCCAGCCATATGCATACATATTAAGATTTTAATTTTGTGCTTCACCTAATTACTGCACTGAGTCCTTCAATTATAATTATTGCAAACACATTTAAACATTTATATTTATAAATATTATTGAATTTTTAGATGCAAAGGTTTGATACTTTTGGAAACGTATTCTTCATTATCTGGAGAGGCTTTAATGAATTGTTTGCCAAAGTTCTTAAATATAGTCAAAGAAGTTACCGGTGATGCTGACTACTCTATGTTCAATTTGTCATTAAAGGAAGACTGGAGTATAACAAAAAAATTTTGCCATTCATTGCATGGTAAGGAAAAGTGCAATCATTGTAATCACTACCAGTGATTAGAAAAAATGTTTATTTGTAAAAACTAAACGACTAACCAAAAAAAAACAGAAATATGTATTGTCAACCAAAAATATTGATATAACGTATTAAGCCATATTGTTATGTACTAAATATTGCAGTTATAGATTATAATATGTTAAGATGTAAAAATAGGATTGTGAATTAAAAACAAATACATTTAAAGCGTACTTTAATTAATCCCGCCTCGTACTTGAATCAAGCCCGAATCAGGCTAACTTCTACGTATTAAATCCTGGAACAGACTTGAGAATTTATATTTACTTGTTTTAATTTAAAATTTATTTTTGTTCATTCCTGGTATTGAACAACTCAGCTAAGTCGGTATAGAAATAACAACAGCTAAAATCAAATATAAGCCAGCAGCATGTAATATGACGTTTGTAGGCTATTAGTCGGCAGTGCATGAACTTCTGTTTGTTCGTGCATCAACAACAAGACAACAACACAAGCACAACATGCGACTGAATCTATCAGCAAGCAAACAAATACGAGTGTGTAAAAAGTTTATACTAATAGTAGTACTTAAAATTAGATTTTTTGTGCACAATTTAAGAATTTTGTTATAGATTCAAGATTTTTAACGTGCTTATCCCGTTTCCGCCTTGAATTAGGTACATTTTAGTGCTATTCGTACTTAAATTTTTGTGTACGTCTCGTACTCAAAGTAAGTAAAAAAAATTTGAATTTAGTACGGCGTTTTTCTTTCTGTGTAAAAAGTCGCTAAGGAAGAGCCAAACTTTTAAAATAAGGTCAATTGATTTGTTTAAAAAAATTTTTATTGCAAAGATCCAAATATCATTACAAAAAATGCGAAATAAAAGAGATGAAATGTCAAAGATGAAGGAAAATCCTTCCGAGAAGTGAGTTGAGAATGTGATGAATTTTAAAATGGGTATATCGGCTTGGGAATTGGTCAAAAACTATGGAGTATGTTGAAAAACTGTATATTATATAGTAAAGCAGATGGATACGTACGGAGACTTGCAAAATAGGGTCAGACCTGGACGCTTATTCTGAATTGCGATGCGAAAGTCAATGCGATGCGCAAATGAAATGCGATGCGAAAGTCAATGCGATGCGCAAATGAAATGCGATGCGAAAGAAATTTGGTATTCTATAAGACTTTCGCATTCGAATTTTATTTCAAATCGGGGCAACACTAGTCAAAAAATAACAAATAAACGTGAAATTTAAAATTAAATTTTTTTTTGTTAGTTGGGATTATAAAACCTATCTACTTTAATTTATAAAATAGTTGCGTAATTCAGATTTTAAATGCGAATAAAAAACGAACATCGTAACACAGAATAGCAATTGTTCGCATTTATAATTTTCGAATCGCATTGACTTTCGCATCGCAATTCAGAATAAGCCTCCTGGTCGAAAATATGCGACGACTTTTTGTGGTGTGTCTAAACCTACCCAGCTTTTGATGAGAAATAAAAAATAATAATTTTAACATTTTGTTTGGCAAAAAACTGACTAGAATTTTATTTTTACCTATACCTAATCTTAGGTTTGTACACGGTAAGTAATCAATTTACGATTAACACGTTGTTACTACGAAAGTTCTGAAAGCTCTGCGCTGGTTTATAAATCACACGAACATAAAAAGGCGAATTATTATCCATTTTTTCTTATTTCTTTCCTTTTTTGCGTTCTTTCTTTTGTTCAACTTACGTCTTTTTTGCGCAGTTAGTGGCATGGTTGTTCATTTAGTAGGTTAAGATCGGTCTTTAGTCTTTGACTATAGCAGAGGCGACTTGGGAACCTCACTTTTCGTCCTGTTCCTATTGTGGTGGTAACTAGTTTTTCATTCGACCTGGGTGTAAACTTCTGTTTTGGTGCATGTGGTTTTTTTTATACGACGTGTTGTAAGCTGCTGTTGTGGTGCATTATCGACAGGTGGTTCAATTTTGTTGATTGGTTCAGCGCTGTCTAAAAACGCTTCCTTTAAACGCTCGATGGATATTCTTTTATTTTTCCCGTTGACACTTATGAAAAACTTTTGGAATAGCTTGATGGCCAGAAATGGTCCGTCGTACGGTTGTTGCAAAAGCGAAATTACCGAGTCGTTCCGCACACATACGTGGCTGCAGTCCCGAATTTCTTTTAACATGAATATTTTTGGTTTACAGTGTTTCGACGTCGGTGTAAAACGAAGATAGCTCATATATTTTCTGAATTTTATAAATTAACATTCGTTACCTTTTTCCTCTGGCGTCACGAAAAATTCTGCAGTCAATGATTTGCCATATACATACTAATTCTGCGGGTCTTGCTTTAATGTCATCTTTAATCGTGGAGCATATACCTAGCATTACCATTGGTAATTCTTTCGCCCAATTGGTTGAATTCTTACACTTTAATGCTGCTTTTAAGGTATGAAGCATGCGCTCAATTAATCCGTTGGGTTGAGGGTGGAACGCAGTGGTTCTGATATGTTTTATTCCTAGTCGCCTGGTTAGTTCATGAAAGAGCTGACACTCAAACTGGCGTCCTCGGTCTGTTGTGATCCTTGAAGGTATGCCAAAACACAACTTCGCAACTTCTTGCCCAATTTGTGATATCCGATGCCATGGATGGCCAAACAAACCTTTCTTTGATGAGCCAGGCTGTTCCGCGAATTCCGGGATGCGAAAATTTATGCGTTAAACACTGTTCTTCGAAAGTTGCCTCGTTACAAAAGGTTTTGCATTGTTGTTTTGAATATTGCACCAAATCAGATGTTTGTATTTGTTATTTCAACTGCTGTAAGTTTCAAATTAGTTTCATTGTTGTTAATTATTGTTTTTAGTTCTGCGTCGTTCTGCTGCGATGTAGCTAAAGCATCGAAGTGGACTGAGGTATTGTATACTGATTCGATAAGCGATAGAAAGTCAGGAACAATATTGTCGGCGCCTTTAATGTAGCGATGCACAGTGGGTGATTTTGAAAAAAATTGAAACAAATCTCCAGTTTCTAAATGTGCAGTCCGATTCTTATAAAATTAGGCATTTATAAAGGTGTTGCTGAGCTTAAGTTTGGAGTTTGGATTTTATATCTTAAAAGAGGGCGGAGCCACAGGACCCCAAAGTGGGTCACCTTGGGCTTCTGAAAATTTTAAACCTATGCCAAGCTGATGTGTTTGATCTGTTAAAAAGAATTTTTGCACGTACCCTCTTCTTTCGAAGTAGTAAAAAAAGTTTACTACATTTTTGGGTTTCCGCTTACAGTTTAGGAGATATTCGACTAAAAAATTAAAATTTTAACTTTCTTACCCCTGGGTCCACAGTTTTGCTAATGGGGACGTCAAATCTTTTTTACGTTATTTTTCGCTGGGCGTGGATAATTTTTTGGGAAATGTTTAAGGGCACATTAGACCTGAAAATGAGTTCATACCCTTTTTGATTACAGCTTTGCGATTTGAGAAAACGCGCCTGAAAACTGATATTTGCAATAAAAATAGGTATATTTTGAAACGCTCTGGCTAATTCAACAACGAAAATTTTTAAAAGCAATTTTGCATTGATCTGCTTTATAATATTACCTTTCAAATAGGTATAAATATTGGGTAACTATTATTGCAAACAAATTTTATAATTACGAAATAATTAATGCACACAGAAAAAATTATCATATGTTTTTATATTAACACATATGTGTTTGAATTTGTTTTTAAATTTTATTATTTTTTTGTTTGATTTTTGAATATTCCAATACAAAATTTTTCATGTCTGAACAAGAATGGTACCCATCCCTGGCTCTTAGTGCGTGATGCCAAGTCTCTGCAGATGAATTCGACTCCTAGGATGCGCTGCTGTAATTGAGTTATTATTATTTTTTTTGTAATAAACTTACAAATAAGAAAAAAACCCCCACTATTTAATTGCTTTCATTTCATCGCTTTTGGAAGTGCCATTTTTGGATTTTGGTTTGTTGATTATTTCATTGCCACTTGAGGTTCCATTTCTTAGCGAGGTCAGCCGTCTGGAAGCAGACAACCCTAAACCCTTCATATTTTCATTGGTCCAATCGAGCTGGATATTTGGAATCGTCTTGAACACCAAAAGTAATAAAACAGTTAAAGGTAACAAATACTAATATTTGTACGTAATACTATTTTCTTTATTTTTGAAAGCAAAAAAAAACCAAAAAGGGAAAATCTTCTTGTAAAATTTGTACATAAAATACAAGATCTTAGAAGAAAACCTAAAAAGAGAAGAACCCTGCATTATCATTTTTGTTTAAATATTTAAAAATTGTAGCTTTTAATTTTACGAATTTTGTGGTATGTCCCATTTCCGTAAAAAAATATTTGAATTTATGAATTTAGTAATTTTGTTAGCAATCAGCGAAAAAAACTTTTGCAAATCAGAAGAGATTTGACTTCCCCATTAGCAAAACTGTGAACCAAGGTGGGTAAAAAAGTTAAAATGTTAGTG
This sequence comes from Panzeria rudis, assembly GCA_956483635.1. Taxonomy (NCBI): domain Eukaryota; kingdom Metazoa; phylum Arthropoda; class Insecta; order Diptera; family Tachinidae; genus Panzeria; species Panzeria rudis. The sequence goes on from OY101450.1 coordinate 59,503,083, forward strand.
TTTTTAGTCGAATATTCCCTAAACTGTAAGGAGAAACCCATAAATGTAGTAGACTTTTTTACCTCTTCGGAAATATGCGCTTCACTTTTGTTGAGACTTTTTTTTACCTAGTGACTGGTTGTTATTATTAACCATTTGATTCAGCACACCGCCTACAGAGCTTTCTTGCATCTTCTGTCCAGACCACTGTATGTTCATTATATTTGATATTACCTGTTATAAGTTTCTGAAGAACATCTTGAGTTGCAGCGGCTGCTAGAATGAATCTTCTGTAAAAATTTACCATCGCTATGAAACATCTTAAGTCTTTTGCAACTAAAGGTTATTTGCAATTTTTTATGACTTCTATTTTTTCGAAGGTCATTTTTTATTAGATATGCAAATTCACTTTTGAAATTTTTAACTTTTCGTGCGTTAAACCACGAGGCTTAGCGTAAACTGCAGGGAAGCTGGTGACAATCGGATAGAACATGGTAGAATTTGCAGTTTTGTCTTCAGACGTGGTCAGAATACTTTTGTATTTTTGCAGAAGTGCCTAAAAACTATATTTTTTTTATTAATAACCTTAATTATGGGTACACTTTCAGTGGTTTTTGTTCCCGTCGTTTTAAAATTCGTTGTGCTATCGGTCAGCCGACCCGCAGCTAAGTCCACACAAATCTTGAAAAGTTGTTAAAAATCGGCTCCGAGTATTGCTGCATTGACTTTGGCTACGAGAAAAGTTCAGATAAACTCAGGACGATGATTGAGGTTGAGTTTAATTGTTTTCTTACCATATATGTTTATCGGTCAACCGTTTGGTGCAAATAGTGTGCCTGTAACAGAGGATTGTTGTATATCGTGTGTTGTTGTCGGGACGATTAAGGTATCGGCTCCGGTGTCGATTAAAAATCTTTGTCCAGTGCTGTTTTTGGTTTAAGAAGGCGTGTTGTTCTCTTGCTGCCGGGCGCACTGCATTTTTCGTGAGCCCAGACAGCTAGTTTTTTGCCTCAAGTGTCTTACATGGTGGTCTACATTTTTTAGCATCTCTACCGAATTTATGGTGATAGTAGCACGGAGTATGTCCACAAGCCAACAGGAGTTTTTTCACAATTTATTATAGGCAGATGAGTCCCATTTTAAATTTAAAGGGTCATTTGGGAAAAGTTATGTTATGTACAACCTTTAAACCTTTTTTGAAGTGGCTTGATGATGTTTTGGGACTTGTCACATACAAAGCATTTGGAGGTCTGCTATCAACAAAAGACCATGCTTTTAATTCAAATCTTAGATTGTTTCCTAATGCAAATTGGACTCTGCAGCAGATAATGCTCTATGCAATGAATCATGGTTGCGAAAAATGTTTTTAAATAGATTGGGGCAAGCTATTCGTCCATGGCTACCCCACAGCCTCAATCTTAACATTATAATAAATGTGTGTGTGTATTTATAATATGGAAGAGTAGTTTGCAAAATGTCCGAAAACTAGAGGTAATAATCCATGAAATGCAAAATTTGTGGAACAGCCTAGAAATAGAGTTTGTACGCAATTTGATTATATCTGTTGCATCTAGCTGTCATAAACGCTGATAGTAATGTTATCGACTACTAAGTACTTTTGAAAGGAAATAAATTTATATAAATGATTTTTAAAACTTTGATATAAAATTCTGTCGTTGGTATAAGAGAATTAGCAAATTTATTGGGTATGTTCTGTAATCAATGTGGAATTAAAATTTGCGGAATTATCAAGGCATTGTTGTTCTACATTATTATGTATAACAACAATGCTTTGGCAATTCCGCACATTATAATTCCGCTTTCGCTGTTTGCTTTAGTTTTGTTTTGTTCTTTGCAATGAGTAAAACAATTCAAAAACAGTGACTACTATTGTCCCAATTAGATTTGTATTGTTTTTCATTGTGAGCACTAAATGTACATTACTTTAAACGTACACAGCTAGAAAAGAAAAACATGAGAACAAAATTGAAAAGTTTTAACAAAAAACATTTGCAAACATTTGATGATTGTTTTGCTCATCAATAAAAGAATGTGTTCGTATATTTAGGCTAAAATCAGTGAAGCACTCAAAAAATACGTTTCTGTTTTGTTTTGTACGCAGTTGTACGATTGGAATGGGATTAAGAAGCAAACTGATGAGTGAAAAGCCAATTGTTTTGTTTACAATCTTTGTCATTAAAAAGATATTTGTTTTGCCTTTAATCATCTACAAAACGATTACAAATATTTTAAAAGTTTGTGTCTTCGTATGAAACGTTTGCGGAAGGTTTTGTTTGTTCTCACATCTTGGTCTATATATCGCGACCTTAGTATTGTTTTGGGCCATATGCCAAAAAGTCGGAATGGAGAAAAATTTTAGTTTTTTTATTTAATTAAAAAAATATTTTTGTGGAAGCAAACCAAAATTTTAATAAAAGATTCCGTCGAGTTAATTCAAGAAATTAAACTTATATTTTATTTAAACGTTATAAAATATACATAAGAAGTTTTAAGTGAAAAAATGACCTTTACAGGTTGATTAAAGTTAATGAAATGAAAACTGATTTAGAAAATCTAACAGTTATTCATTTGACAGTATAACAATTAGAAAGTTTAGAGTTGCATGTATTTGGCTTGTGATTAGCGTTGCAATTTATTAACAAACTCGCCCTCAAGCCAAATGCATATTCATACATAAGTTTTAAATACAATATAAATCCAAAATTTACAATTTTATTTTTAATAGGTTACAAGCTATAGTATGTTTGTTTTTACACAAAACTTTTGTTAAAACATCTGCTGCATTTTCATCAGTAGGAACGTATTCAACATCGATGGTTTTGTGTTCATATTGATTACGGATAAAGTGATACCGTATATCGATGTGCTTACTCCTTTTATGCACAGCAGGATTTTTAACCATGAAACTAGCACTTTGATTATCGCAGAAGATTGTTGTTGGACTGGCAACAAATTCATCAAAAGAGAGCTCCTTTAACAGATTTCGGTGTAAAATTATCTCTTTTGCCCCATGACATAAGGCAACATACTCTGCTTCCATAGTACTTAGTGCTACAATTGCCTGCTTATGGGATTCCCAAGCAACGGGACCTCCACCCATAAATATGACATGCCCAGAATACGATTTTCTGTCGTTAGAGTCGGAGCCCCAATCAGCATCTGTAAAACATTCAACACTTTTACAATTAGCAGAAAAAATTAACTTACCAGCGGGATGTTTCTTGAGGTATCTCAAAACGTGTTTTGCTGCTCGGAAATGTTCATCATGTGGATGACAATTAAATTGTGACAGCCTCGAAACAACATGAATAAGGTCAGGCCTTGTTATTACAGCAAGATACATCAGAGCACCTATTAAACTCTGATAACCCTTAACGTCCAAATCTGCACAGCTTTTCCTGCATTTTTCCAGTACTGTACCGCTTGGCAATGGTGTAGATGCTAGCTTACAATTCGCCATACCCCATCGATCCAAAATTTCCTGAGCGTATTGTGATTTCCATTCCTAAATAAAATTATATTGGCCCACGATCTTTAGCATCAACATTTGCGTTCAATTCCGCAATAATATTTTTCATTTCATTTTCACTCGAACAGGCCAGCAACATATCATCAACATAAACTACGACGATGCTTAACGAAGATGCATTTCTTCGAATATAAACACATGTATCTGCTTGACAACGAATGAACCGCATCTTCAACAAAATATCATTAACCTTTCGGTTCCACTCGCGTCCCGCTTGCTGCAAGCCATATAATGCTTTTGTAAGTTTACAAACTTTGGTAGGGAACTTTTCATCCTCAAACAGTGGGGGTTGAAACATGTAAACTTCGTCTTCAATATCTCCATTTAGATAAGCAGCTACAATGTCAATGTGGTTTACAAGGAGTTTATATTTAGCCGATAATACCAACAATAATCTAATCGTTGAGTGAGGAACAACGGGAACAAAAGTCTCTTTAAAATCAACATTTGGTTTTTGACTACAGCCTTGAGCAAAAAGTCTTGCTTTATATTTTTCACTTGCAACCAATTATATTTTTATCTTTAGGTTTGTCCACAAGATGCCAGGTTTTATTTTTAATTAACGAATCATACTCTGACTTCATAGCTTCTTTCCACTTCGTAGCATTTTCCGATTTTAAAGCATCAGATACAGTTTCTGGATTTTCAATTATTGAGTTCAGCATTTCAACATCTTGCGTACAATAAACTTTTTTGGGTCGACCTTTCTCCCCACTTTTTAATAATTTTGGTCTGCCAGGTTTACGCTTAGTTTCAGCAACGTTTGCTTCATTTTTGTTAGTTTCCTCACTGCTAGACTTGTCATCTTTAACATCGCACTGCTCTTCTTCAACTTCTTTTTCATCTTCTGTTTCAGCTTCATCTGCCTTTAAAATATCAAAAAATACGCGTTCTTGTTCCTTTTTATCTATAATAAAAACTATCAAAAGTTTGTTCAAAGAAAACTACGTCTCTTGAAATAATAATTTGCCTAGTAGTGGGATTGTACAATCGACAGGGTTTTGTTGTCGACTGATACCCAACAAATTTCATTTTAAAACCTTTAGGCAAACATTTACCACCTTTTGGCTTTGGACCCTTGTTGAGAGAAACTGCATCACACCCAAATGGCTTGAGATGAAAAACTGATGGTTTTTTACCATTCACATTTCGTAAGGCGTTATATCATTTAAAAATTTCGTTGGCGCACGATTTCTCAAATATGTCGCAGTGTTGATCGCTTCTCCCCATAATATCTGTGCCAACCCAGAAGATTCCAACAAGCATCGCGCCATTTCAACCACGGTGTGGTTTGCCCGTTCTGAAACACTATTTTGTTGTGGAGAATAACTCACGGTTGTTTGATGACTGATGCCCTTTTGTTTAAAATATTCCTGAAATTTGGAATTTACAAATTCCTTCCCGTTATCGCTCCTAACGACTTTAATTTGGCGGCCTGTCTGCTTCTCCGCGGTGCCAGCAAAAGTGCATAATGCTTCAAAAGCATCTGATTTATTTTTTAGAAAATGCGTTGAAATATGTCGCGAGTAGTCATCAATAAAAGTAATAAAATATGATGCACCACCCAATGATCTTGTACCAATAGGTCCACATAAATCAGTGTGTATAAGTTCCAAGCAAAGATTTTTCACTTTAATCTGTACAAGCAAAGATTTTTCACTTTAATCTATAATTTAAACTTTAATTTTCCACGACAACCTCACTCTATGAAAATTTTGTCGCAAATGAACCGATTTCACAATAGACTACACAAGCAGTTTGCCACAAATTCAATATGGCCATCAAAATATCTACATATTTTTTTTCTTCAAACGGCTTGCCAAGCCGCTTGCTAGACAGGAAAACATGGTCATAGATTAAACAAGAGGCTTGTAAACGTGAATTTCTACCATGTTTGTCAAGCCGCTTGCGTAGTCTATTTTGCTCTTTAAAGTCGTTAAAAATTAATTGAATTATGAATTTTAGTTGAACTGTATGGTTTCTATCCAAAGTTATTTAATTACTTTGGCTTAAGTTCATTTTCAATTTAATCTTTCGATCAAATAATTTTTTATTTAAGAAAGAAATTCTAAAGGATGTAAATATTGAAAATCAAAGAAAAATTTTGATGTACGGAAGGTTGAACTTACAGCTGTTTCGCGACTACTACAGTCTACTCATCAGAGCCCTTTACCTACACTACCACCGACAGTTGCAAGAAGACTGTAGCGAAAATCCTACTAATTTTAGTAAGCTCAATTAACAGAGTGTCGCCATCTCACAGCGAGTCGCGCCTATTAATGAATTTGTTTGTAAATGTTCGGAACTTCACTAACTGTCTTTTCTTAGCATGTTCAACGTAGCAATTAGGCAATTAATAACGAGACTTGAACGAATACCCCTAACACGTGAGGCCTATATGAAAGAGATAGGAATAATATATAACATACCGGAAAACAACGGATATAAAAAGAGCTAGTTGACAAGATTAGAAAGGATATCGAAGCAAGTAAGAAACGGAACAGAGAACAGGATCAAGAAAAGAAAACCTGGAAGGAAAAGCACCCACAAACCACCTGCAACGAAAACTCACTGTCATCACCATACCGCCCAGTAACCTGGTCCCTCAAAAATTTCAGATAGTCTGCATATATATATATATATATATATATATATATATATATATATATATATATATATATATATATATATATATATATATATATATATATATATATATATATATATATATATATATATATATATATATATATATATATATATATATATATATATATATATATATATATATATATATATATATATATATATATATATATATATATATATATATATATATATATATATATATATATATATATATATATATATATATATATATATATATATATATATATATATATATATATCGAAATAGTCCCCTTTAATACTCAATTGTTATCGAAAACGAGTACAGCCCCCTTATTCTGTAACTATTTGTCGACGTCACGTCAAGACAATATCAAAAAAAAGACACTTATATAATTGTTGTTGGCAACAACTGACTTCTACTGACAGCCTCTTACTTTTCTCTAAGGCCTAAAAAATAGGAAGACGCTGTTAAAAGTAATCAATTGCTGTCTGACGAGTATGTAGTGACCTGTTTTTGGTATTGTCTTGATGTGACGTCGACAAATAGTTACATAATAAAAGGCAGTAGTGTTCATTTTATAGTATGGGGTTAAAATAACGTCAACATATAGTTACAGATAAGAGGGAATGAATTTTTCAATATTATTCACTATCCAAGTGTTATTTTTCTTCCAAAACATATATTTCTTCTTTTCGTTTCCTACTGTGTGACAGATTTTTTTGGCAAGTCGTGCGATTTAGAAAAATTTATGAACATTTTCATAAAATGATAGTTTCCATGCGATTATGTGTATACAAAAAACAAACAGATGTTTTGTATAATAGTGTGGCACCTACAACGCCATTTTGAAGCGATTTTTTAAAGTCGGTCAGACTTTTGCAAAATGTTCCTGTGAATGAATCGTGCGATCGTGTAGGATAGTGAATAAGGACCTTCAAGTATTGTATATATGAATTTCATTGGTGCTTTACCAAATCGTCAGTAGACTTCAACGATATTTTGAAACATTGCAAACCAGGGTTTGAATTGCTGACTTAATATTAGCATTAGCACACAAATTCTGCTATGCTACTTGCTGCTGATATGTACATTGTACAAGCATTAGCAAACAGCATAAGCACACAAGCTAATGTGAAACTAATTGCTTAAGCTTTACTATGCTATACTTGTAAGCAGAGCTAGCATAATCAAATTGCTTGAAGATCCGATGCTGCATAAAATCAGCATAAGCAAGTGAGTCGGAAAAAATTCTGATGCTTAAGATCAGAAAGTGTGCAATTAAGGTGATTATGCTGTGTTACGTTACTATGAAGGTTTTGCAGCATTACTAATAACAGGCTTGAAGAGTATTGGTTTTTCTAGGCTTAAGCATTGCTATCAAACAGAAATTGTGCACAATGTAATAAACAAAAGAACGGAAAAAAATGTGTGAGGACATACAAGAATGTATGTATGCTTATATTTTGGTGGTGAATTTGTGGGAGAGTGTTGAAATAGAAATATATACCATATATATTCCTCTCTCGCTCTTACTGAAAAATGAAGAATTGCTGCAACAAAAATTGCACGTGTGGACCGGGACTAAAGAAAGGACATTTTTTTTGTGAGTGATGTGTATATACACATGTTTACATACATATATGTAAGTATTAATATACATACATATGTATGTATGTGTTTTTTGTGTTGAAAAGTGATCGCAGAAAATTTATTTTGCTGTGGTACAAATGAAAAGATGAATGTATTATGTACGTATGTATAATGTATGTATGTATGTATGTATGTATGTATGTATGTATGTATGTATGTATGTATGTATGTATGTATGTATGTATGTATGTATGTATGTATGTATGTATGTATGTATGTATGTATGTATGTATGTATGTATGTATGTATGTATGTATGTATGTATGTATGTATGTATGTATGTATGTATGTATGTATGTATGTATGTATGTATGTATGTATGTATGTATGTATGTATGTATGTATGTATGTAATGTATGTATGTATGTATGTATGTATGTATGTATGTATGTATGTATGTATGTATGTATGTATATATGTATGTATATAGGGTCAATAATTTTAATGAAAACAAAAAAGTATTGTATGTAGCTATGTATAAATATTTATTAATCATAATAACTACCAAATAATGTGAAGTTATATTACGAAAGTGGTACGTTCGAAAAGTTAATCGAAATTAAATGAATTATGTGCGAAGTGGAGTAGGCATTGATACTAGAGTAGGAATTATTCTTCTTTGTGATTTGCGAATGTATACCTACAACCATACATACATAGGTTGTGTAAATTTATAAAAGTCTATGTACATATGTATGTGCATATGTACATTAAAACATACATGTTATGTTACTATTTATTAATGTTCAGTTCAATTTTTTTTAATATATTACTGTATACTTATTAGAGTGCTTAAAAACATTTTTTTGATTTTTTCAAGTGCTATAATCTCAAAAGTTTCTTGTAGGTATAAAACAGGCTCTCCCACAAGATCAGCTTCATATTTTGATTCTACGCGACGCTCAACGACTTTCATTTTTTCTATACAAATTACACGGAACAATTTCTTTTTATCGTATTTGTCGACCAAACTACAAAGAAATATCTTATTTTCATATTAATGCGCATATTCTTGTAGGAAATTAAATTTTCCACAAAAAACCTCGAACAATTTTTTCGTAAGCTTAACGGGTAAAAAGTAGAGTCCGACCGAATATTCGGTTTCGGTTTCGGATTCAACCAAAATTGTGGTTTCGGCAGATATTCGGTTTAGGCCAACTTTTTGGCCGAATACCGAAACCGAAAGTTTTTATTCTCTATAAATAAGGAAGTTATTCGAAATAGTATTTTCCAAATTTAAAATATGTCACCGCCATGAATCTGTTTTTTCCCGTCCAATATCTTTTCAAATTTAATGAAAATTTTACTTAGTGTTATAAAGCGCAACCAAAAGATATACATAGTAACATAAAGTATTTAACTGTTTGTTGCCAAAACAAATAGCATAAACTAGGGAATGGTAAACCAATTTCGATTCCAATCGAAAATCGATTTTGTGTTATAATATATCGATTTTTCCCAATCGAATTTACTTCTGCAATTTTGCACTGAAATTGATTATTTGTTTTTTAAAATAGATTTTTTAAATAATTTCAAAATATGAGAAAAGCTCATTTTCAATCTTCACGATAAATTCAATACCGTCGAGAAAAATTCTTTATTGTGTATATCATCGATGAAACGCGGGCGTAAACAAAAAAACTTCACTTTAGTAGAAATGAATGAAATCGTATAAATTTAGTGCGAAAAATAGCTAAATATTCCACTTTATATCTTTTTAGTTATTCCGACTCAACTTTTTGATTGGTGCTCTTGTAACGTCATCAATAGAGTGATAAAACACTCCTCAATATATGTGTACCGAGCCCAATATTCCAGTTCTTTTCATCATTTAAGCTAATTTCATGCCAAGTTTTTATTAGTCATATGCTCGTAAATGTTGAAGTTTTATATTTGCTTCATGGAATGAAATATATTAAATTTTTACTATTATTTTGACTGACACTGTATGTATGTAGAAATACTCTCACGCCCTTTTTCAGAGTCTACAGTTAAAAGTTAACGTATACTCTAACGGTGAGTTTTGTATGTCGAATTTTCCGTTAAAGGCCACGTTAACCTTTACTCACATTGTGAAAAGGGACGTTAATAAAAAGATTGGCTTCAGTTCTATTAAGTTTTTAAAATGTCAATATCAGTTAATGCTAAGAAGTTTCGGCAAGTTTTGGACTCGGCCGAATATTCGGCCTTTTTGCCGAATATTAGTTTCGGTTCGGGTTCGGCCTCAAAAAACTGGTTTCGGTCGGACTCTAGTAAAAAGTTATCAGAGTTTGAATACTAGGAACAAAGTGGGCATAAGCTACGAAGTATTTGCTTTCAGTACTGTAATTACTAGTATTCAAAGTCTGATAACTTTTTACCCTTTAAGTTTACGAAAAAATCGTTAAAGTGTATTTTTGTGGAAAATTTAATTTCCTACAAGAATATGCGCATAAAAGAAATTATTTCGCAGTTTTGTTTGACAAATACGAAAAAAAGAAATTGTTCCATGTAATTCGTATGGAAAAACTGAAATTCGTTGATCTTCGCGTAGAATCAAAATATGGAGCTGATCTTGTGGGAGAACTTTTTTTATACCTACTAGAAGCTTTTGCGATTATAGCAAAAAAAAATTTTTTTTTAACCACTCTAATACTTATGTATGTATCGTTCCAGAAAATGCAAAAAGGCCTATCTAACATTTTAAACTTTTTACAGGAGAAGCATAAAACTTGTTTAAATGAAAATATATTAACAATTAACACAAAATTTTGCACTATAAGTAAAAAAAGGGCTAAGAAATTAATTTTTGCTAAAATTAGATAATTATTTTTAATGTTGAAAAGGCTACGTTAGTTACTGGGCCTGATTGTGTAAGGCGTTGGCGTAAACGCCTAACTCGTTTTTTGTAGTAGATTAAAGAACGCGGGTTGTGCGTTGCTTTAATCTATTACAAAAAACGACATAGGCGTTTACGCCAGCTCCTTACACAATCAGGCCCACTTTGTGAACTTGTTAGTTGCTTTGTGAATATATGAAACAAAAAACGCTATCTAGATTGAATTTGTTCAAGAAAGGAAGCAGTGAGAGGATTAAAATATTAATAAAAATACTTTGTTTAGACTTTTAAATTAAGTTATAAATATAATTACTAATAATATAAGAGATAATAGGTGTTTTCGCGTGCCAGTAATACTTATCTAGTAACTTAATAATACTAATAATTATCTAGTAACTTTTAGATAATTATTAAAAAACTTCCACCGTAATCCATTAAAATTCTTTTCTAGCTGTATCCTCTTGAATCTGTGAGTCTGTGGCACTGTAACTCCAAAACGGATAAACCGATTTTAATTTTGTTTGAAAGGTGACCTCATCTTAAATCTTCTGAACTATATTTGAAAAAAATTTTGCCGCTTTGAAGTTATCATCAGTTTTCTTCTGGGTTTTGAAATTTGTTTAATTTTGTGTTATTGGTAATAATCAGGGACAGGGACTTCATGCACTAAAAAAGGTATTTTAGGCACCTAAAATATGGCATAAAAATCGCGAAATATACACTAAAAACAATCAAATATGCACTTATTTTTTAAATTTTATTGAAACAAAAACAACATTTTAATTCACTCTCATTAGGTAAATATAAATATGAGGGCACAGAATGTAAAAATACAATATAAATAGAAATTAAAAATTGTTATATTTTTTTGAATCCATTATTTTTTATAACGGCATCTAGTTTGCTCCGAATTTTTTCACTAATTGTGCCTTGAACCGCATTAATTGTATTTATTGCTTCGTCAATTATTTGGATTTGGCTGCGTAATGAATTAAATTGAGGCTGGGTAGTTAGCGCGTTTGACTACAAAACCTGAGGTCTTGAGTTCAAGACTAAATAGTTTCTGGCAAGCCAACAACATCATGCATTTTTCTCCATGTGCATTGGGGTGTTATTGTGTTGGTTGTTGTTGGACTGTTAAAAGTGATGAAGGCATAGCACTGATCACTTTGGCAGTACCGGCAGCGATTAATACTAACATATCCTAATGCACTTCACAGTACCCTCCTTTGTCGGTATTGTAGAAGAACCGTCGGCGAAGTAAAAGAACTAATAAAATGGCTACACAGCTTAAGCAAATCAATGCCTCTACTTGACACCAGAGGGGCTTGCAACACTGCTCTACAAAAAAAACGCGCAATAGCAGGGTTGTAAATGAATTTAAGCATTCTATCTCTCTCCCACTTCACCACCTCTTCTCTCCATACTGTCCCTTTCCCAAGGAAGGTAACACATTAATTAATTAACTGGTAGGCATTAATTGCCTGATTGTGTTACTTCTCTTTCAAAAAAAAAATTTTTGAAGCTTATCATGTACTAAACACATTCAAAAATAGAATACATGTGTGTATACGGCAATGATTATTTTCACGACTACATGTTGTTGTTCATGCTTACTTTTGTCGCGTAGTCAAATTAAACTAATTTCTATTTGGTTGGCTATAAAATAAAAACAGTGTTGACAATATAACAAAATATGTAAAGCAAATTAGTGCTTAGAAATATTTGTTATTGTAAAATAAGAAAGAAAATTACAAAATTTAAATATACCGAGTTTTTAAATAAATAAATTTGTATTGTTCAGGCTTGGCGAGTAATGATTACATTTTCACTTCAATTACAAACAAGTAATTTGTAATTGCCTTGGTGCAATTACAAATTACTTGTAATTGTAATTGGACTACTACCAAATACAATTACTTTTGATTGTAATTGCTGTAGCACCAATTACAACTATAAATAATTGTAATTGTAGGAAGCCTATTACAAATTACTTGTAATTGTTAAGAAATCATACCAATTGAAATTACAAGTAATTTGTGTTGGCATGATTGCAATTAGAATTAAAAGGAAATTTTAATTTAATTACAATATACTCAATTATATTTTAAAATATTTGGAAGACTTTTATATAGCCAAAATGACGAAAAATTTTTACAGATTGTGTGAATAAGAAACAATCCCTTAAATTTTTTTTATACTCACAAGCTTGACGAGCTGCAAAAAATACCAAAACATCACTTTTACTCTCAACATACGCGAAAAATGCAAAAATCTCAGAAAAAATCGCGAAAATGATGAAAATTCGTAAAAACTTAACATTAAAAACATAGTGATTAAAAATCAGTATAACTGTTATAAATACAAGAACTGGCTAAAAAGCAATTTTTTGCAAAAATAGCGAAAATTCGCGAAAAACAGCAAAATTGCTTAAAAATAGCTAAAATTGTAAGGAATGCAAAAAAGCTCGGAAAAAATCGCGGAAATTAAGAAAATTCGCAAAAACTTGGTAAGATTGAAAAGATATCAATGTCTGATATTGATTAAAAAATTGGTAAAACTGTTAAAAAATCAAAAACTGAAAATATTACTTTTATCGCGAATATTACGAATTTTCGCGATTTTTTCCTAATTTTTTGCATTCCTTACAGTTTTAGCTATTTTTAAGCAATTTTAAGGCTTGTTTGCAGTTTTTCGCTATTTTCGCGATAAGTGATTTTTTAGCCGGTTCTTGGCTTTATTACAGTTTTATCGATTTTTAATCAATATAAGACTTTTCTATGTTTTTAGGAATCATCGTAATTTTCGCGATTTTTTCATAGTTTTTTGCATTCCATAGAATTTTAGCTTGTTTGCAATTTTTTAATTTTTCGCGAATTTTCGCTATTTTCGCGATACTAGTGATTTTTTACCAGTTCTTGGATTTTTACAGTTTTACCGATTTTTAGTTCATATAAAACTTTATTATTTCTTCGATGTTAGCAAGTTCTTGCGAATTTTCGTCATTTGCGTGATTTTTGCCGAGTTTTTTGCATTCCGTATAATATGAGCTAATTTTAAGCAATTTTAGGGCTATTTGCCATTTTTAAATTTTTCGCTAATTTTCGCGACAAATGTGTATTGAACGATGTTTAATGAGTTTAGGGGGCTGTTTAAAATTTTTCGCACAAGTAATTGTAATTGTAGTGTACCAATTACAAATTACATGTAATGTGTATTTGAACATGTAATTAATTACAAAATGTAATCATTACGCCCCAAGCCTGGTATTGTTATACACCTATCAAAATAAATACTTGTATATCTATAATATTGAGTTAAGTTCATGTACATGTCTGGAATCATGTATGTTTTTCGGCTTAAGTCTCGCTTATGTACTTTTCGACGATCATATTCGAAGTTAATTTCTATTTTTGTGGGGTACAATGAACAAATTAGTGCTCCTATAAAGAGAAATATGAAATAATTAAGAGAGAAATAAAAATATTCTGCAACAAGTCTAGAATACCAACATTGTTAAAAATAAAATTGTGCGGTAATAGCGTTTTTTAACGTAAAAATTTTAGTCTTTTTTTTGGCGCCCACTCTTGTTTCCGGAGCTACGGAGTTCAAAACTTTATCTTTTTATTGATCATAATTCCTACAATATAGAAGAGATATAAACGATATACACAGGTGTCATTACAAAGAGTTGTGAAATATATTTGCACTGGTCCACAACATTTTTAAATCCATTAACCCATTGCGAGCAAAATAATTTTTATATGACTTTTCACGTAAAAGCACCGTTATCTTAAAAACTGACCGATGCAACAGTACTTAAGCGTGTATTTACTTTAATATAGAACCTTCCAAGCTCTAATTTGATATCTAATTGGAAGGTGTGATCGATGTAATTCGTAAGCTAAGGCACTATAAAAATGAGATTTTAAAAATAAGTTCTCAGAAAATCATTTTTAAAGTACCATAACTTACGTATTTCATTGGTGACAGGTTTTAAAAATACACCAAATAAAAGCATGGAAGGTTCTCTATAAAAGATAACGGTGATTCTGCGTGAAAAGTCAGATAACAAAGTTTTAAAGATGCATTTCACACACAATGGGCTAGTAAATTTCAGAAATTTATATACCAGTTGGAAGGTATTTTACAGGACTTTAACGTGATACCCATATCACTTATACTTGCTCTTAATTCTAGGAGTTATGTCTAATAAAAAATTAAAATTTTGAACCCCGTCACTCCAGAGCCAAGAGATATCTTCCAAAAAAATCCTTTAAAATTCTCTGGTAAAAAAGGCTACTACGTCATGATATTTTTGCCGAAAAAACGTGACCAACAGACAAGCTAAAATTGCATTTTCTTTAATTCAAGTATTTTATTAAATATGCGTTCGCATTTATTAAAAATAATATAAAAATAGCATTCTCCGGCATAATTAACTTTATTTTTTGGGTAAATATTTGCGAAGTGTGACCGTACCTTTAGTCAATATTCTATTTGATTTAACAAAGAGAATATCAAAAATTTAAGTATTAAAAGTGCAATAACAATAACCAGATATTAAACAAATAAATTTATTTGCTTTTACATTTTGCGACATCTGAGTATATTTTGAATAAGCGATTTTATTTTTATACACGTGTAACATTTCAAAGTGGCACCACTGAAATATGTACTTCTACAACAAAATGTCAGCTGGTAAAATGTCTCTGCCGCTTTCAAAATAATTAGTAGCTGGCTACACGGCGACAAATGAAGCTAGCGGCATTTGAAGTCGTGTAGCTTGCTGTGGTGAATGTGTTTAATGCATCAATTGTATTAATGAGCAACGCATAATTTGCATTAACAAATACCAGTTGATGTTTAATTGAATACAAATTTAAAATTTTTTTAGCTTTCTTTATTGCTACAGCGTCTTCTTCATTTAAAGCTTCCACAACATCTTTAAATTGATCAAAGTAATTTGCATAATAAGCGACAGTCTATAGCCACGTTCGCCATCTTGTTATCACATGTTGATGTGGAAGATTTAGATATTTTTCTTTGATACTTTTCTGTGAACACTACTACCCGCAATCTTGATTTGATAAGTATTTTTTCCATTAGAAATCAAAAGATCGATGTCTTCAAATTGATTTCTAAATTCTTTTGCAACTCTATGCATTGCATGGGACAAACAAGTGACTTGAAATTGGTTAAAATACATTTAAATATTTTGCAGATTTGACCATATATGGTGCAGCATCAGTCAAGTATAATAATATTTGATTTTTATTGAAATTATCGCCTAATAACACAATTGAGTCGTTAAAGACTCTGGCAATCGTAGCATGATTTGCTGTTTCTAATTCTGCCACATTAAGAAGGAATTTATGTTTACCTTTCTCTACGTCTGTATGCAATATACCAACTATTACATTGGCAATAAATCGCGCTTTGATGTCTGTTGTCTCATCGATATATATATATATATATATATATATATATATATATATATATATATATATATATATATATATATATATATATATATATATATATATATATATATATATATATATATATATATATATATATATATATATATATATATATATATATATATATATATATATATATATATATATATATATATATATATATATATATATATATATATATATATATATATATATATATATATATATATATATATATATATATATATATATATATATATATATATATATATATATATATATATATATATATATATATATATATATATATATATATATATATATATATATATATATATATATATATATATATATATATATATATATATATATATATATATATATATATATATATATATATATATATATATATATATATATATATATATATATATATATATATATATATATATATATATATATATATATATATATATATATATATATATATATATATATATATATATATATATATATATATATATATATATATATATATATATATATATATATATATATATATATATATATATATATATATATATATATATATATATATATATATATATATATATATATATATATATATATATATATATATATATATATATATATATATATATATATATATATATTTCATTAAAAACAGATGAGTGCAGAAATTTGCAGTCGGCTCTCGTACTATATACATATATTTTTAAAAAATGTGTTAGATCACTGTTGTTTAGTTTATGTAAAGGAATTTCGGCAGAGACAAATGCCTCACATAGGTCTGAGCTAACGAACTTGTTTTACCTTTATTCAGTCTACTAGACATTAATACCTGAGAGGCATTTCCAATACTTTGTGCATGTTTATCTTTGTGTTTTTGATATTTTAGATGTTGATCCACCATAAACTTTTTTTAAAAACATATTGACCTGTCATATATTTTACAGAAAAGCACTAGTCTATTAGTTTTAAAGACTTCATTGTTTTCTGACACATACTTGTTTAAAACACTTCTGGTCGATGGCTTCACTTTTGGCATTTTTTTCCTAAAATCAAACATTTATAGTAAAATTTTCAAATATAATGAATTTTTCACAAAATATGACACAATAATATGCATTTATAACAAAAATATGCAAAAATTTGCATTTTCATCATTATATGCAAAAACATGCACTAACAAATCGATGCCATTTTTAAGCAAATATATTATTTCGTAAAGATATTTCGGTTTTGTAATAATCCGGCTCTAGGGAAAAAACATGCATTTGCATGAAACCCCTGTCCCTAGTAATGATATACCACAAAGTATAAAAGTATTAAAAAAATTAATTAGAAGTAGCAATATTTTTGGAAAATATTGTAACCAATTTATCTGGTGTAAGATTTCCTTATTAAAAAATCGAATTCGCATAAATATGCATTTAAAAAAAATACACTGCTCAACAACACTGAAACTGACTTTTCATCATGTCCATATGATTGGTCACATTAAACAATATAAAACTGTATCGTTAAAATTGTTGCAGTATTTTTTTAATACAAATATCTTTAAAAATGAGTTAAAATTTTAAATTGTTTTTCATATATCTCAGGCACTACCTACATTTAAAATTTTTTTTTAAAACAATATGTTCGTTAGTAATTATATCCAGCTTTTGTGTGTTATGCCAATTGCAAAAGTTCTTTGCAAATGTTAAACTTATAAAGACAAAACTCAAAAAGAAAAATTCTGACTTCCTGCGATAAAGCTCACTTATTCTGACACAAACTATGAACAAAATTAAACTCTAAAGAAAGGATAGGAGTACTCAAAAATATTTAAAGATTTGAGGTACAATTTGAATGAATTTACACAAAAGTTACAATATTTACTATTTTTTAAAATGATTCGTAAAACTTTTTTTATATGTATGACTCAAAATTTGTTAGTGCTGAACCTTTCTAGTTTCAGATCCTTCAGAAGGAGCCTTAAGACACTGCACACTACGTCATTTTAATTCTTTCGTCAATTTGTAGTGTGATTCATTAATATTGTAATAAAATTGGAATTAATACATATATTGCAAAATTGTGTTTTCATATTGGCTCTCGTAACGAGAGGTTATAGAAATGCAGCTCCAACTGCAGTGAAGCTTGGCCTCCTCTGCTCTATACAATATAAAAATTACAAGAGCTAAAAAAATATCTGCATTTAAAGCCATCTGATTTTCAGAACATGCCTGGTTGTGTCTGAATTTCTACTAAGTAATAGGTATACAATTTAATGTTCGACGTCGATTCACCTGTCCTATCTAAAGCTTAGTCTAGACGACATGTTGAATCAGCAAATGTATGCTAACAATCATATGCTTTAATATAACAACAAATGCGCCTGTCAGCATATTCAATATGCTTAGCGTCTACACGGTATGCTGAAAGTACCAAATTTTTTGAAGTCAACATATAACAGCAAATGATATCTCAACATATCAGTTAGCATACACTTTTTGCGTCTACATGATATGTTGAATTCCGTATGATCAAGATAGATCAACACCAGGTAGTCGCAAGAGAATTCGCCGTGGAGAATTTACATTTGGGCTGTCAAAAAGCTGATAGATTAACACTGCTGACAGCCCAAATTTGTAAACATTTACATAAACAGCTGGGCTCTTGCGGCTACCTAGTATGAATTCGCCTTGCGTATGATGATATTTATGCAGAGTCGTGTAAACATTTGTTTACAAACTTCAAATAAATTTTTCAATACTCTTTCTTTATTACTTATTTTTATCAGTTATCGCTTTTAGTGCAAAATTAATATTTTTACTGCGAAATAAATTTTTAGAAATAAAATATAATATCATCGATGTATATATCATTAGCATTGTTCTGAAGAACGCAAAAACTTAGAAAATACGCGAAAAATTGCTAAAATGTGTTGATGAAATGGCTTAACTCAAGAATACCAATGCTGTAAAAAAAAAATAAAAAAACTATGAGGTAATATCCCGTTTTAGACACACAATTTTTTCGGTGCTCTCTTTTGGTTCCGGAGTTACGGGGTTCTAAACTTTTATTTTGAACTGGCCATAACTTCTACAATTCTGCACGAGTATAAACGATTTTTATATAATTTTAAAGTGTTCTAAAATACGTTTCTACTGGTATATATATTTTTGAAATCCATTGAAACCCATTGCGAACCAAATACAATTTTTTAAAAAAGTAACCCGACTTTTTACGTAAAAACACCGTTAGCGCAAAAACTTACCCTTGTAACGGTACTTAACCATGTATATAAATTTATAGAGAACTTTCCAAGCTTTCATTTGGTGTATACTTGAAAGCTGTCACTAATGAAATACGGAAGTTATGCAACTTCAAAAATAAGTTTTCAAATATATATAAATTTTTTCGAGGAAATCTCCAGTTTATGAGATGCTAAAATTTATAACCCGTTTTTTGTTAGACAAAAAACCTTTCCTCAGCGAAGCTACTATACGACATACATAGAGGAGAAAATCCCTCAGCCCGACCTAAGGCCGGTTAGTCAGAAAATGTTTACGCAGCAAAACCACTATTCGACATACATAATGAAAATTAGTATACCATACAATTTTTTACTGGAACTGGGTCATTGCCGATTTTGCGGTAGCTAAACTTAATTTGTTATATCTTTGCACCCGGGCAATGCCGGCTGTGCAGACTAAAAAACTATATATCTAAAAACTAACTTTTAAAGTTGCATAACTTCCGCATTTCAATAGTGACAGGTTGTTAACACGGTAATGCGATGCGAAAGGAAAACTGTTCGCATTTGTATGTTACTTACATTGCAATGCGAAAGCATTACCTTCGTTTCGAATTACGGAGTAACCTCCAGATTTAAATAATACATCAAATGAAAGCTTGGAAGGTTATCTGCAAAATTATATACATGCTTATGTACCGATATATTGATAATTTTTTGAGATAACGGTGTGCTTACGTAAAAAGTCTGGTTAAAAATTTTTAAAATAGTATTTGGTTCAGAATGGGTTAACGGATATTCAAATGGGTTGACGGATATAAACCAGTAGAAAGGAATTTTAGAGCACTTTAAAATGATGTACATATCGTTTATATCCGTGCAGCATTGTAGGAGTTATGGCAAGCTCAAAATAAAAGTTTTGAGTCCCGTAACTCCGGAACCAAAAGAGAGCGCCGAAAAAAAATTTCACAAATATTGTTTGCCTAAAAAGTGCTATTACTTCATGATATTTTTATATGAATTTTCAACAGCGTTGATATTCTTGACTTGCTCCGAAGAAATTACTAACCTGTAAAGAATAAGAAAATCACATACATAAGTCGCGAAAATAGCGAAAATACACAAAAAATTGATAACATCCAGGAAATTGTAATGTCCCGTGGCGAATCAGGCAACATAGTTAACATATAATATGAGAGCTGATCTGAAATATAAATTCTATATGCTATCAAATTTGCTATATGCTGAAAAGCTTGCGTACGTTTTTCAACAAATAACATATCTGTCAGCATACGTAGTAAATTTGTTAAAACGTAAAAATATGGTGTCTACACGATATGCTAAAATCGGAAACATAAGTTTGTTGACAACGTTAAAAAATGGCCGCCATATGTGGTTAAACATACGTATGTTGAAAAATTTTAGTGTCTACACGATATGTTGGCACTGGTAACAAATTTTTACCATAAATAAGCTGATTCAACATATCGTCTAGACTAAGCTTAATAGTTTAACCCCCATATGCAAAAGTAATAAAGTTGGTTTGAAATGTATGTTAAAACGAAATTTCCATAGAAAAACCGGTTTTAGCGTATATTTCAAACACACTTTATTTTTCTTGCATATGGGGGTAAATGTTTAACAGGAGAAGAATAAAACTTGTTTACATAAAAAAATATATTGAGAATTAGTGCAAAATTTTACAATAAATATGTATATAAATTTGTGGGTATTTTTTTACTTGTAGCATAAGATTTAGCACTAATTGTCAATATATTTTTCATTTAAAAAAAGTTTTATATTTTTCCTGTTAAACTTTTAAAAATATTAGATAGGGCTTTTTACATTTTCTGTGACGGTATGTAATATAATATTGTTTTTAAATACTTGAATATTATACCTAAGTATGTATAAGCTGTTCAAAGTATCAGGTAGTATTTAAATACAAAATACGGGATAGAACAATATACAAGCTCGCTTTGAATTGCCCATACATGTATGTATGTTAAAAATTACCCTGCAAACATTTGCTATCGAAACTGTCACTTAAACGTAACAGCAAGAAGTGCAAAACTATCGTTATGTTAATCGTTTCTTTTCATAGAAGTATCACCGCTCGGGAAGAAACGAGCAACTACGGTTATACCTACCAGACGAAACTATTTAGTGGAAGTATTCTTTACATTTTGTTTTTGTTGTTTAACAAATTAGCGTATCGCTTTTGTTACATTTTGCATAACCTTATAATTAACTCTTTAGTGACTTCTTCGAGGTTGTCGCTGATATTAAAATTTGTAGAAGAAAGTCTAAAGTTCGATACAAATATATTTGTATTTGTAAAATTTGCCAAATAACACTTAGGCCCAAATTCACAGTCATTAGTTAGCTAATGACAATAGTTTAGCCAATGATATTTTATTCACACTTCTTTGTTTACCATTAGTTAAACCGTCAAACGCCATTGGTTAACAATTAGTTAGATGCTTTGGAACATGGTGCAATAAGTATACAGGTGGCAGCATAACGTCAGCTGATTATATTTTGCTCTGGTAGTTTTGCACATAAGTAACGTCTAGCACGTGCAATTTGTTGACAAGCATTATCTAGTTTTTTGTTGTATTTATTGAACCTGCATACTTATTGCACCATGTTTTGAAAATTATTACATTCATATAGCATACTTTTCGAACTTCCAAATGTTGGCAGGGTATTCGTACAGACATACATATGTATGGATTAGTCTGTAAGGATATTATTGAATAGACTATAATTAAATAAATAAATAATATTCAATTAGTTTTGATTACTTTTCAAACGTACCACTTATCGTGCTATACATCAACTTATTTGGTATTTGTTATGATTAGTAAATATTTATACGAAGCCACATACTTACAATAAATTTTTGCCTTACTTAAAGTCTTCATCCCAACATACATACATATGTACATACGCACATACTTTCATTTGTACAACGCCAATATTGTATGATTTGCCTCATAAATAGCAAAAAAGCATTCATTAATACTTACATATGTATGTTTGTAAAAATCTGTACGTACGTACACACCCCTTCATGCAAAAATAAATTTTCGAAAACACAACCAAAATGCCAACATTGTTGTATGTCTGTAAGTATGTCCTCACACATTTTTTGCGTTCTTTTGTTTATTACATTGTACACAATTTCTGTTTGATAGCAATGCTTCAAGCAACTTCAAGCAGTGCTTAAGCCTAGCAAAACCAATACTCTTCAAGCCTGCTATTTCTAATGCTGCAAAACCTTCATAGTAAGATAACAGCATAATCACAAAAACCTTAATCGCACACTTTCTGATCTTAAGCATCAGCATATTTTTTTCAACTCACTTGCTTATGCTGATTTTATGCAGCATCAAATCAATTCAAGCAATTTAATTATGCTACTCTGCTTGCTTGCAAGTATTGCATAGTAAAGCTTAAGCAAATAGTTTCACATTAGGTTGTGTGCTTATGCTGCTTGCTAATGCTTGCTCACTTCGTTTAGTTTTAGTTCAGCAAAAGCAAAATGCTTGAAATTAGTTAAGCAAATTTAAACCCTGTTACAAACCTCTTATCTTATGTACAGACTTTCAACAACAATTGGAGAATTTACAAATAAATGATTTTCAAAAATAAGCATAGTTAGCTTTGAAACTTATACAAAACCCAGCAAATAATTTTTTATTCGATATGAATCTATTTTATTTTTGTACACGTTTATACAATTAGAAATCCATTGGATAACAATACATAACAATATATTATACAAAAATTATGCAAAAACATCTTTTTGTTTTTTGAATACACATGATCGCTTGGAAACTAGAATTTTATGAAAATTTTTACAAATCGCACGACTTGCGAAAAATCTTTCACACAGTTGCATTTTTAGTTCACACTACCATACTTGTTTAACACATGTCATATTTGGCAGATCGCGCGATTGTTTAGGATAGTGAATCATGGCCTTAATCATCACCAAATAGATTTCATTTAAAGTAAGACATTACCTAATTTATTTGCTCTTATAATTAATTTATAAACAGTTTGTCACGAATACAGTATTCCGCGGTGAAATGGACTTTACGCCTATTTAATTTAATTATTAATTCCCCGCTGTTTTTCCTTCATTTTTCAAACCAGTACTATTTGACAACAACACTGCAAGAAATGGATCCAAGTTTACATGTTAATCATAAATATGTATGCGTACGCTTGTGTTAGTAGGATATGACAAGTCATCTCAAAAAGCACTAGAATTCAAATTTAAAAGAGAAAAATCTATTGTTTTTTATTGCCATCTCTTTTAAATTTAGCTGATACTTGCACAAACTCATATGTACCATATGATTTAACGTTTTTTCATACATAACTTTTTTGCTTTTGTGTCGATTTTCATTCGTAAGCGATTTCCATCACATACCTAAAGCTTTTAAGTTAATTTAATAACCAACGGTGAACTATATATGAAGGTTGTAAGGACAAATGAATAGATTCCAATCGAACTTAATTTAATAACAGTGTTTTCTTAACTATTTTCTATACATACGCTTATTCGTATAATACCTCACTGAGGTATTTAAACGCATTCGTTTAATTACCGTATTCGTTTATATATTGAAATTTTTCGAGGTAATTAACAGTGGAATACTGTAAATTGTTAAATTGTTAAAAAAGACATATACATTTTTTTTAGGCTTTTAAAATATTATAAAAATATCATAAAATTAACAAAAATTAAAATATAAACATATTTTTTACTTAAAAACTGCCAAATAAGAAATCCAAAAAAAAATCCCGGGATTGATTTTTACAAATTCTGGGATTCGAGATTTACCAATCCCGATAAATCCCCAAATTTCGGGATTCATGATTTCCCGTTTGGCATTTCTACCATAGATAAATACGTAGATTTCCAACTCTCGGCCTGTCAATAAAAAATTGACAATTCTCTTCACGCATAGGTCCCCTGAAGAAAGCCAGGGGCCAAGTGTATCCAAGTCACCACTTTTGTCGACAAGTTTGGTGACGTTGTTAACGAATCGTCTGCACTTTTTATTTTGCCTTTAATGAGAAGAGAAGTTTTTAACGATTTTTTATCGTCTCATTTTGTTGTGTTGAAAATACATGCGGCTGAACGGAGAACTAAAAATTTTCGTAAAAAAATCTAATTTAATTGTCTTAGCCAGTAAAAAGTTTCATATGTGTTGACTAGAATCATTCAAATGAACCAGTGAATCTCTAGTACCAATGTCTTCATATGGTCCTATAAGAACCACCTAGTCTATAGTAAGTCAATAGTTCCGAGGTCTGTAGTGGAATTTCAATGACAATCACATGTTAAATGTCTTTAGCACATAACATTGCCTGGTTACAATTAGTCAGTAGTACTGGTGACAAAGTCAATAGTGAATCAGTATAATTTTACTATCGACATTTCCTGCAGGGTCTTGTGTATTCAACAAACTTGAGAGAGGTAATTCAACACACATCAGAGAGAGAGAGTAATTTTTGCACTTGAAAATGCTGTAAAATGTATTTTTTTGCCCACACACACTCTTTTAATTAAGTTAATTTTTTATTTGTTTTCTGATAAACTTCAAAATCTTAAAAAAGTTGAACATGCTAAAAAAAGACAGTTAGTGAAACTCCGAACATTTAGAAAAAAGTTCATTAATAGGTGCGACTCGCCGCGAGATGGCGACAGTCTGTTAATTGAGCTTACTAAAATTAGTAGGATTTTCGCTACAGTGTTGTTGCTACTGTCACTGGTAGTATATATAAAGTGCTCTGATGAGTAGACTTGGTAGTCTCGAAACAGCTGTCAGTTCAACCTTCCGTACATCCAAATTTTTTTTGAATGTTCAATATTTACATGCTTTAGAATTTCTCTCTTAAATAAAAAATAATTTGATCGAAAGATTAAATTAAAAATGTACTTAAGTCAAACTAATTAAATAACTTTGGATGAAATATAAATTTTGTAAAATGCTTTTGTACAAATAAGTATGGTTTGGTGCTGTGGGGAAATTTTTATTTAAACCAATACTAATACAAAATGTTCTACCAATACATTCTTAGGCTGAACCCACACCAACATAAGGCTGAACCCCCACCAACATAAGACGAAACTGTTTTTTTGACTAATACGTCAACAGTACATTAGTTCTTATGAGACAACCCGCACCAAACAAAACAACCGCAATACCGTCTCTTTGACTTACTGCGCTAAAACATTGGTTGCTGAAAATACATGTGGTTTGATACAACATACCCACACAGAGTAACACAAAACTGACTGAAACGGACCTCCCCAGGATACAATTTTAGCCGACATGTCTAACATCAGAAAAAGTCTGAGACTTTGCCAGACAATCAGCCGACTTGTCTAAAATTCCCTCAGGCATTTGGCGGAGCAGTAGGCAGTTTTCTGGTACGACGTTTCTGCACATTGTTTGACATATTATCCGACAAATATCAAAATAGTTTGCACATTATCCGAAGGCTATTTAATTTCCTTTAAGGCATTTAACAGAGTAATCTGCACATTTTCTGATCTACGTCTTACAACTTTTAGCAGTCACTTCTGCACATTGTCTGATTTTAGTTTTCGTTACAATTCTCATTTATCTCTTGAGTTTATACGCACAAATATTTGGGTTTTTAAATTTATAAAATATGGGTAAATGTTTTTTGATGAGCTGCCATAAGTAGCACAACAATGCATGGGGAATTTTAAACGACATTTCTGATAATTTTCTAATTTTATCTCCGACTTTTCTCTGACATTAATACGCGAGGACGTAAAACGTATCAGATATATCGGAAAATTTTCTGATGTTTTGTCAGACATTTTTCCGACATTTATAAGACATGTCGAAAATTCCTTTAGAATTTCACTAGGAAATTCGTCGGAATTCGTACAGAATTTTGCTAGACCTTTCGGTATGGTTTTTAGAATTTCCTCAGATATTGGGATCCTGTTTCTTATCAACCACTCATATGATTTTCGGTACGTTTTCTGACCGACATGGGATACGAATTCGGCGTCTTCTGCAGACTTTCTGACCGACTTCGGACCAAAATCGGCAAAAAATTTTAGATGGGTCGTTGCACTCAATTGCGTGCTTTCTTATGATGTAACCCTCACCTATTAAGACAAGTTTAAAAAAACGAAAAAATACAAAAAACATAGTCTTATTACTGTCTGATTACCGGTTGTCTTTTAAGATAAGACGTATTTTTTTGGTGTCTTTTAGCATCAAACAAATGTATTTGACTTGAAAGACAAAAATTTTTTTGTCTTTTGTTGGTGTGGGTTCAGCCTTAGACTTAGGTTTTTTGACAACCGACTTAGGTTTCTGACAACTACTTGCAACCAGGCAGGCTTCTATGCTTTCTATGATCTCTACTACCTACTGAATAAAATTTTGTTGGTTACGACCGAATTTAATGTTAAAAATTATAATCGGTCATGTCACAGAGTTCAATTCCGTTCGGAAACAGAATTCAATCCACCCTAATATGTCAAGCCCTAGGTGGAGCATACCGCAGCATAGTAGCGCCGCCAACAGTCTGTATACACCTGACAAATTTGCGTATTTTCGTTTTCTTTTTTAGACACCAGCTGCTGCAAAAATTGGGTAGGTTGAATTATGTTTCCGAACGGAATTGAACTCTGTGACATGGCCGAATGTTTTTCATCAAGGTATACATATTTATTTAACAGATAAAATTGGTTTTGCAACAAATACAACATTAAAAACCAAAATGTATTTTGTTGCTAAAATTTCAATTTCAGATGTCAAACCAAATAAAATAAAAACCAAGCAGCATTACCATTGGGCGCGTTGATGAGACGTAGCTGTTGAACTCAGCTGTTGTAAAACAGTTGGCAACTGTTTCGCCCAACAGCTACGTCTTAGAAACGGCTTCATGGATATACTGCAATATGAACAGCTGATAAATGTAAACAATTACAAATAGGCACAAAAGAGATAGTTGAAATGGACTAAATTAATTAGTTTAGCACTCAGTTTTGATTGCATTTTGGTTCCATAAAATACATAACATGGTATATAATGCGATAGTCAGAACCATAGTAATTGTCCATTTTCATTTTATTTTAAAATTTTCACCACAAGGCAAAAAACACCGCAATAAAATAAGAAGGTTGCGTCGATAATTTATTTTAATTTAACGCAAAGCCGCCAACGTGTCAAAAAAAATCGTTCCACATAATAAAGCGGCGTTGTATTAGAATATAAACGGCATAACTCTTTTGATCAGCTAAGCGTGCTAAGCACAACATGTTGACCATAGGTAGCGAAAAAACTTCATGATGGAAAAAATGGCAGCAAATACACAACTGTTGTGTGTAGCGGAACTACTCAACTGTGCGTTTCTAATGCGGGTGCTAGACGGATCAATATTTTAGCTTCAATATATGTGCTTGTGTGCGTTTGTTATGAAAATCAAAAACATTTTGATATTCTTCAATATTTCCCCTCCGTATATGTGTACATATATTGAAGCTGAATATTGATGTGCTTAGCAGCCACTTTAAGTGGCTTCAATATATGTGTTTGTGTGCGTTTGTTTACAAAAAATTGCTACATATATACCGAGGGGAAATATTGAAGAATATCAAAATGCTTTTGATTTTCATAACAAACGTACACAAGCACATATATTGAAGCTTAAATATTGATACGTCTAGCAGCCGCATAAAGCGAATACCACAATGGTCAATATTCAGCTTCAATATATGTGTTTGTGTGCGTTTGCTTACAAAAAAATATGTACACATATACGGAGGGGAAATATTGAAGAATATCAAAATGCTTTTGATTTTCATACCAAACGCACACAAGCACATATATTGATCCGTCTAGCACACGCATAAGACAAACACACAACAGTTAAACAACTGTTACGTCTTATGAACGCGACCATTGTTTCAGTACATTCAAAGTTAGTTTTGTTAGAATTTTTTTTTTTTTGCTAAAATAGTAGGTTAACGGCGCTTTTCACAATTAAGAGTTAACGTAGACTTTAACGACTTAACGTAGGAAATAAAAAAACACATTTGTGTATATGAAAATACACACAATCAGTACGTTGGACGTAAGTTGCCGTGCGTAACGAACTTGCGATAGGTTTATTTCTATTTCAATATCAAAATATCAAAAAATGTCTATTGTAGTGCTGTGGTTTTATTAAGACATCAAAACTAAGCGTTTTTTGTTTACTAGACATTGCAATTTCTGCGATGTTAGCTATTTTTTACGAATTTTCTTTATTTTTGCGATCTATCTAATATTCTGAGATTTTGTTATTGTTTACAGTGTTGGTGATTTCTTCAATATATATATATAGCAATTTTCGCGAACTTGCGATTTTTTCGCGTTCTTTTCGAGTTTATTTTATTTTTAACACTTGGCGATTTTCAATAATTTTTAGGGGTTGTTTACGATTTTAAAACTTCTAGCGAATCTTTGCAATGTTCGCGATAAAAGAGACTTTTTGCAAGCATTATGCTTCTTTGCAGTTTTTACGATTTTGAACAATATTAGACCTTGCTATTATGCCGCTGTTGGCCAGTTTTTGCGAATTATCGCCATTTTCGTAGTTTTTACCAAATTTTCAGCATTCCTTAGTTTTAGCGATTTTTAAGCAAAATTATTGCTTGTTCAAAATTTTGCAATTTTTCTCGAATTGCTATTATTTTCGCGAAAGGTGTAATTTTCCCAAAGTTTTTGACTTTCGTTATTTATTTTTATTTAGGGAATTTAAATTTAAAATTTTAGCAAGCTTTTCCGAATTTTCATAATTTTTTACGCCTTTTCCCGAGTTATTTATTGACTTACTTTACATTTTTAGCGAGCTTAATCAATTTTAGAGCTTGTCTCCAATTTGTGATATTATGCGAATTTTCAACATTTTCGCGATAGGCGTGACCTATTGCAAATTTCTGGGGGGTTACTCTGGAATTCGAAACGAAAGAAATGCTTTCGCACTGCAATGTAAATAACATACAAATGCGAACAGTCTACTTTCGCATCGCAATACAGAGTAACCCCACTGCGTTTTTAGAGTTTAAGTGACTTCTAATCAATTTCAAGACTTGATATCGATTTTTGCATTAATTTTTTTTGCAAATATTCATAATTGTTTCGGTGTGAATATTAATGCAACTGATTTTTGCCCCATTGAATGTTTGTATAACCCGGTATCGATTGACTACAAAAATATCCATAGCAAGGCAGAGAGTAAAACTGTTTGTTCGTTCGTCAACTTTAATTGTGTTTCAAAAAACAAATTTACGCAACGAATTCTTGTCGACAAGTTCGTCGAACTAGGCGAAGTTCGTCGTTCGTACCAATTGTGTTTATACCATAACACTACCAACACAAGGTTAGGTTAGGTTGAACAGGCTGCCGGTTTCTAACAACCGGCCCACTTGGGTCCTTTGGTCCCTTTGTGATGCCTGGGATGGATAGTAGGGAAGTTCAAAGAGGTGTCCCTCCTATCCCAGAGGTTGGGTCGGTGTTAAACCAACCCGAGTATCGTATCTATGAATTTATTCCCCTAATGTCGCATTCCCCCAGGTCTGCTGGTTCGGGTAGTGACGGATTTTCCAAGTATGACGCCTTCTTTCTATATAGTGCTGGATATCGACAGAGGAGGTGTTTGACAGTTTCTTCCTCCTCCTCGTTCTGACAACTTCTACAGAAATCGTTAAAAGAAAGATTTAATCTTCTGGCATGGACACCAATAAGACAGTGCCCTGTTATGACCGCTACGAGTATACGCAGCTGTTGACGAGCGAGCCCCAGTATGGTTGCAGATCTTGCGAAGTTATACTGGGGCCAGATGGATCTGGAAATCTCACAAGTGATTTCGTTTGTCCATCTGGTTTGCGCTTCTCTAAATAGTTGGAGCTGAATTTGTATTTTACAGGTTTTTAGTGGGACACCTACTAACCAGTCGATGTCATTTTCATGTAGGCGGGCACCGGCCTTGGCTAGACCGTCCGCGATATAGTTACCGGGCACCCCCGCGTGGCCCTTACCCAGAAGAGCCCTAGGTTTGCATGTCTCGCCATCTCATTCAGAGATGCCCGGCATTCTTTAACCAATTCCGATGTTGTGTAAACACCAGATAGAGCATGTAGTGCCGCCTTACTGTCGGTACAAATTCGGATGTCCTGATCGAATATCCTGTAGTACCTTAACCAGTTGGCTGCCCTTTTGATTGCCGATATTTCAGCCTGAGTGATGCTACATTGGTTTGGTAGCCTAAAGTTTATCCTACGTTGCATTTGTGGGATGTAGAAACCCCCGCCCACTCCGATGCCCGACTTTGGCCCATCGGTGTAGATCTCGAGCACATCCTCATATTGGTGTATGTAGTTTGCCTCAGAGGATGTGCCCGAGAAGTCCACCAGGAATCTTTTGTCGGGCATCAGAGTAGGCGAGCAGTAGTCAGTGTGGTCCGGAATATCTGAGATTTGCCCTAATAACGTCGCATGGCCTACGCTACCCCGCTTCCATGCACCTGAGGCATCTAATCTAACCGCCGAGTTCATGGCCAGTTGTTTGATCATAAGTTCAGCAGGAAGCCAATGCAGCATGGAGGATAGAGTAGTGCGAGGTGCACCCGTGATCAGCAAAGCAGATGTTCGAAGAACCTTTTCTATTATTTTAGAGTATGTGGTTTTATTTAAGAAAGTGTACCAGACGACAGACCCTAATGTATGGGTCTGTCGTCTGGCGGACTTTCTTATGGGCTTTACCACCATTTCAAAGAGCCGATTGACGTTTTTGGGACTTACGCCCCACCTGTTGCCGATCGCCCTTTTGCAGGTGTATAGAGCAATAGCAGCCTTGGCTGCCCTAGCTTGAACGTTGGGGTACCATGAAAGCTTAGAGTCCAGTATAATACCGAGATACTTCACGCTATCTGATAACCTAAGGGTGACTCCGTTGAGAGTCGGTAACGTGAAAGTCGGTGTCTTGTATTTTCTCGTAAAGAGAACAAGATCCGTCTTTTGAGGGTTAGCATTAAGACCACTTTCAACGCTCCATCTACTTATGATACCTAATGCCGATTGAAGACGTTGAGATAGAGTATCTAGAAATTTACCAGATATTGCTACTGCTGCCTCATCCGCGTAGGCTACTGATTTAAACCTCACAGAGTCTAGTTCCACCAGTACCGAATTTATGGCGATATTCCATAGGATAGGTGAATGAACACCTCCCTGGGGAGTACCTCGCCTAACCGTTTTTTGAATAGTCGTTTGCCCCATCGTGGAGGAAATTACCCTATTTGTTAAGAGTCCTCGTATGAAGCTAATTGTTGACCGATCAATGTTCAGTCTTTCTAGTTCCATAATGATGGATTCAGGTCGTACATTGTTAAAGGCAACCTCTATATCAAGAAAGGCCACGAATGTATATTCTTTGTTTGCCAGGGATTTATCCTACAAGCGAGTGAAGTGCCGTCTTAACTGATGTTGGGAGGTTGATAGGAGGTTCGGAGAAATTGTTGATCTAAGGTGTAGATCAATTATCCGTTCCAGAGTTTTAAGGAGAAAAGATGATAGGCTGATAGATCTTAAATCTTTCGGGTTTACGTGTGTAGTTTTACCCCCTTTGGGAATAAAGACTACGGACCATTTGGTCCATGCTATCGGAATATACGACCAAGTGATAACGTCTGCATTACGCTGTAGGTCAGCTGGAATAATGCCATCGGGACCCGGTGATTTGAACGGGTCAAAGCTGTTGATGGCCCATATTATTTTTTCCCTATTTAGGGTAATCGTGGCCATGTTAGAATGTATTGATTGTATGGCTGCAATCTCTCCCGTGTAGGGAGTGCAACCGGGACAGTGTGTGTTCATTAGTACCTCTAGGGTCTCCTGACTACTGTTGGTCCATCCGCCACCTGATTTCTTAATGAAACTGGGGACAGTTGGAAGAGTAGCCAAAGATTTTGCGAAGGCGACTAGTCTCAGAGGCTCCCTCAACATTGCTGCAGAAGGACCTCCATGACGTTCGTTTCGCATCCCTGACGAGGTTCTTGAACCTATTTACAGAGGCTTTGTAGGCTGACCAGTTACCCAGTCTTTTTGCCTCATTGAATAGTCTGCGACTCTCCTTGCGAGCGTTCGCTATTTCAAGACTCCACCATGGTGGCTTTTTCTTCCCACGCAGTATACTAGGTCTGCATGATTCGGCCGTCGCTAAGTTGAAAGCATTTGTTAAATTGTCAACCGCGATGTCAATGTCGTGCCTATAGTTTATGATTGGCGATTGTGTAAGAAAGTCAGAGATAAGAAGCTTTTGCTCTTCCCAATTAGTTTTCTTCCTATTTATTATGTGCGTAGCCCGATCAGTCAGAATCCCTATAGTGAATTCAATATAGCGATGATCAGAGAAAGAACAGTCATTTGATACCTTCCATTCAGCAAAACCGAGTTGCTTAAAATTTCCTTAGACATTTACAACCTTATGCAAAAAAAATTAACACTGGTTGGTAAACCAATGTTAAGCAAAATTCCTTAAAGATTTATGCAAAAACGATTGTTAGCTCAACACACGTCATGTAAACCGATGTTAAAATCAAATAATTTAAAGCAGCTACCCACCTACTTTAAAGCGATGTTAAAATATTTTATTGTTTTGACGAATAAAGTTTTCGTGAAAAAATTTAATGAAAACATTTTAAATTGTGTGGATTTATGATATAAAAAATGTATACTTTAAATTTAGTGAACAGAATTGGTAAAACAAAGCAAATACGTTCGAAATAATCATATTAATAAAACAATTAGCTACTGGCTTGAGCTTTTCACATGTTTACATGTTCATATATACTTAAGTATAAAATCAAACCAAAAAAGTTTGTCTTGAGTAGAACAAAAATCAGAAAAATGGGAATGAAGAAAAATAAACCGATGGCAACGCTGGGAAAGTGCACTTTAATATCAACTTGAGAGTGAGTTAATTCTCGTATTCAATTTTCACGAAAAAGTTGTATATATAAGAATTAAAATCACATTCAACAGAGCCACCTCACAAGTGGTGATAAGCAAATACACGTGAGCACTGACGATGGAAGTGTAGCGGCTTCCGAAAGTGGCGCTACTCTGTTCTGCTGTGTACGTTGAAAAATTAAGTTGATGTTAATTTTTCCCTTGTTCCTTGGAATATTAATCATGCCCAATTCTTTCTGAATATAACGTTACGAACCTTAGCCTAATAATCAATTTGGATTCACAAAGCAAATACGTTCGAAATAATCATATTAATAAAACAATTAGCTACTGGCTTGAGCTTTTCACATGTTTACATGTTCATATATACTTAAGTATAAAATCAAACCAAAAAAGTTTGTCTTGAGTAGAACAAAAATCAGAAAAATGGGAATGAAGAAAAATAAACCGATGGCAACGCTGGGAAAGTGCACTTTAATATCAACTTGAGAGTGAGTTAATTCTCGTATTCAATTTTCACGAAAAAGTTGTATATATAAGAATTAAAATCACATTCAACAGAGCCACCTCACAAGTGGTGATAAGCAAATACACGTGAGCACTGACGATGGAAGTGTAGC
Organism: Panzeria rudis; assembly: GCA_956483635.1. Lineage (NCBI taxonomy): Eukaryota > Metazoa > Arthropoda > Insecta > Diptera > Tachinidae > Panzeria > Panzeria rudis. Next base: position 59,537,085 of record OY101450.1, read on the forward strand.
GGCTTCCGAAAGTGGCGCTACTCTGTTCTGCTGTGTACGTTGAAAAATTAAGTTGATGTTAATTTTTCCCTTGTTCCTTGGAATATTAATCATGCCCAATTCTTTCTGAATATAACGTTACGAACCTTAGCCTAATAATCAATTTGGATTCACAAAGCAAATACGTTCGAAATAATCATATTAATAAAACAATTAGCTACTGGCTTGAGCTTTTCACATGTTTACATGTTCATATATACTTAAGTATAAAATCAAACCAAAAAAGTTTGTCTTGAGTAGAACAAAAATCAGAAAAATGGGAATGAAGAAAAATAAACCGATGGCAACGCTGGGAAAGTGCACTTTAATATCAACTTGAGAGTGAGTTAATTCTCGTATTCAATTTTCACGAAAAAGTTGTATATATAAGAATTAAAATCACATTCAACAGAGCCACCTCACAAGTGGTGATAAGCAAATACACGTGAGCACTGACGATGGAAGTGTAGCGGCTTCCGAAAGTGGCGCTACTCTGTTCTGCTGTGTACGTTGAAAAATTAAGTTGATGTTAATTTTTCCCTTGTTCCTTGGAATATTAATCATGCCCAATTCTTTCTGAATATAACGTTACGAACCTTAGCCTAATAATCAATTTGGATTCACAAAACTAATTTTAATTTTATGTGAAAATTATTTTTTAATGTGTAATATATCATTTAGAACGTATAAACCAATTGACGGGCTTTTATTGGCAACGAACTTATAAAACGAGGATTGATGGCTTCTCCCTTCCAGATGACCACTTCAAAGTGGTTATCCAAAGTATTAAAAAGTATTTTTAACAACAATTTTACCCAACTATAACAATAACTATGCTTACTTTGTCCCCTTCGTTCCAATTTTGTGATCTTTTCCTTTTTTTTTTATTAATTTTCAAAATATCCACCAAAAATTACTTGGCAAAATTATGTAAATCTACAAAACTTTATAGTGATGTACATACAATCAACACAAGTAAACAAAGCTCGTACTTCAAATAATCGGTTTAATATTTAAACCGATTATTTGAAGTACTTTAAATCCTTAACAAAAAATTGGCGTATTTATTATTTTACATTACTATAAATTTGTATTTAGTTTATGTTTTTATGTAGTATAAATATTAATTTACATCTTAAATAAAGAAAAATTTAATTTTATATTAAAACTATACAAAACACTATTAACATATCCGAATATCTGGATGAATTAATAATTTTTTTTTGCATCGTTAACTATAAAGAGACAAGATAGAATCATGGCATTGCCAGTATCAACATGTCAAATTTATTAAAGCATACAGTAGTTAACATAGTGTTTTTGCATACTATTTTTTAACATAGGTATGTTAGCGTTAAAGTCGCTGTTAGCTGATATGAACTTCAAACCTCAAGTAAGATTTTTTTTTGCGTAAGGCTGTTAGTAGGCCCCTATTTCGTAAAATGCAACTCTAAGCGTAGAGAGATTTTCAATGTTTTTTATTTTTGTAATTTGAAAATTTTCCATACAACATTTGTCAACGTTAAGCCTTGCTTCATTTTTCAAGTTTTGGAGACAGTTCAAAAATAATAGGAAATTTTACCAGGTGCAAAAAGTTCAGCTATATTAAGATAAATACCAAATTGTCAAAGCTTTTACTAGTGTTATCGATAAAAAAGAGGGCCCTGTCAAAAAAAATGTAAAAATGTTTAATTTAAAATTGACGTTTAATGCTTGACACATTAAAGTGCTGCCAAGTTGGCGGTTTATTCACGAATTCAGCGACTGAGCGCCTCTTTTCCAGTTTTTTTCTTTTGCCGTTTTATTATAAATAAAAAGTAGGCAGCACTTAAAGAAGCCATTACGTTTTGTTTACATTTTGTATATTTGTTTCTTTCTATCATATGCTATTTCTTTCTTTCAATCCTATAGCAAAACAATGCACTGAACTGTTTAATAAGTCGTTTCTGCTCATTTTCTTAAAAAACATACAGTGGAGCTATCACGTCACCAATTGCGAAAATACGAAAGTGCAAAAAAGCAAAATTTTGCACTAGTTGACGCGAGCATCTATTTTAGCAATATGTATAATGCAACATAACAGCCGCCATTTTTTTATTAGAGTTAGCTGTTAAAACATCGAAAGTTCAATAACAAATAAAATCTACGTCAAAAAATTTTATTTATTCTTAAAAAATGCCAAATCGAAGTATCAAATATTTTTTCATTAGTTATCTAATTAATGCATCATTACACAGAAAAATTATTTGCCAAAATTTTCCAATTAACTGTTTAATCAGAAAAATGTTTATTTTCAATTAACATTTTAATTGAATCATCGTATATTTTCAATTAATATTTTAATTGAATCAACGTTTATTTCAGTTGGTTTTATTTTCTTTTAAAACAATGCTATCAATTAGATTTTAAATCAAGTTACCTTAAAATAGCAAAATTTCTACATATCAATTGTGTATAAATAAAATATATTTAGTTTGCATGTATGAGAATTGTATAATTTTCCTAAGTATGCGACATTGTTTTATGACTTAATTGATAATTTTTTTAAATTTCAATTAATTTTTTAAATGATATTATATTTTTTTAATACTACAATTTTCGTGATTGGTTGAAAACTAATTAATTTGTTAATTGGATCTTCGTTTTTCTTAATTGTATCATGTTTTTCCTTTTTTCTGTGTATATTTAGCACACATTTTTATCAAAACATAAAAAACCCAATGGACATTACGTTTACTATTGAAAGGGAAAAACATTACGACATTATCCAGATATTCAGAATGTCTCAGTATTAAATAAGGAGAATAATTACAAAAGAAGATATATGTTAGAGATGCTACAAATTATTAATACACCCGTAGACCGTAGAATAAACTTTAAAGCAGATACTGATAGCGTTGCTCAGAATTACAGACATTTAATATCAAAATACACTATAGGCGTTTTCTTTTCTGAAAAAAATTTTACATTTTTTTTACCTTTTATTGAAAAAATCGCAATCAAGCAATCATTTAAAACAAAAATTTACCTTCGTAAGCGATGATGCAATAATTTCTAATAAATTTACTTCCTCATAAAATGATTATATTGCAAATTTTTACTGAAAAGTGAAAACAATGCAAAATTTTTTTGTAGAAAAGAAAACGCCATAACAATAGCTGAAAGGTGTTTTTTAAAAACTGCTCATAGTATTTAGTTTTTTGTTGTGTTTGAAAATTTTTTCAATTTTAGCTTCAAATAATTTTTCAAATATTTTCTTTTTGTGACAATTTGTATTGTTAATATTTTTTATTCCATTAATTGTTGAAAAATTTATTCCTTAAGAAGTTACACAAAGTGTTAACGAAATAATTAAATAACTTTTTATAAAAAAACTGACCTAGTGCTTAATGTTCGATTAAACGGTTCGCATTAGCAATTATATAATTATAATTTTTAAGAAAATAAATGGTCCCAAGCATGAATATATTGTGGTTTGGCCAACATACATAGCTGTCACAGACAACATTTATCGAAGGATGCGGGTTTCTTTCATCCAAAAGTTTTAGATGTTGAAAAATCATGGTCAAAATTTCATTTCCATATTCAGACTGAGAAGCAGTAGCCATTTCTGGTGTAATTTTCATATTTGCTGCCACTAGCTAGCATATTATTGCTCTTCTTAAAAAACTTTCTTTTCAGAATCTGTGTATTGTCGATAAATGCCGACTCATTTAGCAGCCGGTCCTTCTGTCTTGTTTTGTTACCTATGCCTATCAGCAGTCAATCTGATTCAGTGGACTTTTTACTGCAAGTTTCTAACATTTTATTTTTACATGGGCTAGAAAGGACACTTGTGTCATCGGGTCTCAATTTTTGTAGTTTCTTGAGTAATATGTTTATTCTTGTATATCTTCATTTCATATGACGATATGTAGCTATTGGTCCGAGCTATCCGATATTACTATATGAACATATTACAACTATAATATACAGGTTAATGTGATTATTAATCATATCTTTACCTCATGTTTAGTTGAAAAAATTTTATCGTAATCAACATTTCAGTTACCAAAACATATAAACAAAAATAAATTTGGGATTATGTTAAAATTGATTTTGTGTAAATTTGTTACGTACTCTGTAGAACTATGAAATTTTTAGATAGCGCAAAACATCGTGTATTATCGATTTACATAAAAAAAAAATTATATCGAAAAATATGTTGGTTACGATTTTCGTGCGGTTACGACTCGATATGAAAAAAGGACAGATAGGCAGCTAGTCTGAAGTAAAAAGTAAGTAGTATAGTTCTAACTACATACTATGTAGCTACTTTGTCTGCGGGGTAATGTTGGATCGCGGACGTTCTTTCCCGACAAATCTGAAATGTCTCACGATCATGCAAATACACGCACGGACAGATTCGTGGAACTTGGATAAGTACCAGTGATAGCTGAAGGTGTTTCTGCTAACTAATATTTATCTATACATATACTAAAACTGTAAAAGGGGCGTGTCCGTACATGAAATATTTTGTGAAAATTTTTACGGTGGCGTAAACAGTAATCGATGTAGAGAATAAAACATAAAATTTTGGAATTTTTGTCTGTCTATCTGTTCGAACACGCTTCACGCAAAATCCACTGAATGGATTTTCATGCAATTTGGTATGGAGATACTTTAGAGTCCTGATTCAGACTAGGGTACTTTTTACCTAATTTCTAAGTTAAAATAGAAAAAAACGAAAATATACCTCATTTTACTAACTAGGGTCTACATTATACACGTGCAAAGTTCCATCTGTGGATATCTGTTTGTGAGTGTTTTCCACTTTGAGTGTGTTTTGATGAGTAGTTGAGCTTTTCTTGTATTTGTCTGTATTGTTTTTCTTTCTACAAAAGTTTATATGAGTGGATAAAAAGAGATTGAGAGTAACATATTTGTTTACCTATAATCTTGAAGAAGAGATAGTTGTGTGTTTTTGTGTTATACAACAAATTATTTGTAGTATTCAGGGCTGTCAGATTTTTTTACGACCTATTTCGCCAAATTGATTTTAAAAATCGTAAAAAGTCGCCAAAATTAATTTTATATAGTTTTTCTTAACATATATTTGATAATAAATTTTTATACAATACTTATTTTAATATAAATTTTTATAAAATAATCAAAAAATGTTTATAAAATAACCAAAAGTAGAAATACAATCGCCAAAAATTATTTCTCGTAAATTTTTCTCATCCAAATTCCAAACACTTTAATGACTATAATTAATATAAGAAAAATCATCAAAATCACATTGTTTTGTTGGGGCTTATTTTTAAAATACTCTTTCAACAAAGTAATTTTCCAGAATTATAAAAATTTTGAAGTTCAATTTTCTTAAAAAAAATAGCCATAAAAATCGCCAACAAATTTATTTATCGCCAAAAAAAATCGCCATGTCGCCAAATAAAAAATGTTAACGCCAAACAAGTTGAAAAATCGCCACGTTTGGCGAGAAATCGCCATATCTGACAACCCTGGTAGTATTCCGTATGAAATTTCTAGCATAAAATGAAAACAACTTGAAACGATATTTAAATAATATTTAAGCGACACATTTGGTTAGATTAATACTTTTTTTTTTAACAAAAATTACAATAAAAAGATTTGAAGTTATTTTTGTATACATGTTTTTGAAAGAATTTTATATACATAAGTACATACATACATATGTTTTAAGAAAAGGGGAAGGTTTAAAAAAATTTCCTACTTAAAAAACAGAAACTTTTTTTAAATTTTCTATTTTTGAAAAATTCTTTTTAAACATTAGACTTTGTAAAAAATTTCAAATAGAAAATTTTTGAAAAATTACCCACTAAAAACGGAAATTTTATAAAATTAAAAAAAATGTTTTATTATTTTTTAATAAAAATTTATGATTTTTTTAAATAATTTCTATTAAAAATATAAAGTTTTTTCATTAAAATATTAAATTTTCTAACAAAAAATAGGAAATATTTGTAATAGTTTCTATTATAAAACAGGAAATTTATGTAACTTTAAGGCCTGGGCGCCACGTGTTAACGTTGTCCGATTTGGCCCAAATTTTGTGGGTGAAAGTTTCTCGCTAAATGTCATAATAATCCGACCCGCATTGATTTTAAAAATCGCCAAAAGTCGCCAAAATCTGTTTTAAGTGGTTTTCTTAATATACATTTTGTAGTAATATTGTTTTTTATAATAGTTTTTTGAATATAAGTTTTTATAAAATAATGGCATGAAAATTTTGCAGAAAATCGCCAAAAGTAGAAATAAAATCGCCAAAAACTATTTCTTGTCAATTTTTCTCATCAGTAGTCAAAATCCATTAATGATCGTAATTAATATACGAAAAAGCATCAACATCTCTTTGTTGTAATTTCGTCCAGAAAAGTTTTGGTGAGAGTTATATTCGAAAATACTTTTTCAACAAAGTAATTTTCCTGAATTATAAAAATTTTTAAGTTACAATTTTTTTTAAAAAATAGCCATAATAATCGCCAACAAATTTATTTATCGCCAGAAAAATCGCCATGTCGCCAAATTAAAAATTTTGACGCCAAACAAGTTGAAAGATCGCCATGTTTGGCGAGAAATCGCCATATCTGACAACCCTGGTTACGTTAGTTTACACCGCTAAACTAAACCCTTGTCCAATTTATTTCAATATTTATTTAGGATTTTTTCTTCTATTTACTAAATATTCATTTTTTACACATTCATTGAATGTAATCATGCGGATTAACAAAGATAACATTTTCCTTTGCTCATACTACAGATGACTACCGATCCTCAAAAATATTTGTAGCAACAATCACGGTGGCCAGATTTGACGATTTATCGTCATATTGACGATTTTGGGTGTCGAAAATGGCATTTTGACGACTGGACGATTTTTACCTTCAATTTGACGATATTTAAGAATTATAAGTTGACACCATTTTTTTAACTTTCAAAACTATTTTGAACTTGATCAAGAACTTCGCAGCTATGTAATAAAAGTAAGGAGTAAAAGGGATAGTTAAGTCATACTTAATGTATATATTTTTAGTATTAAAGGTTTTTTAAAACTCTTCCTCTCTATACATAATTTATCAACTGCTGCATACATACATATGGATGTATGTATATCAAATATAAAAAATTATTGCACTAAGCGTCTCAAACAAATTTCAATTAATGCTTATGTATGTATACACACAAAAAATTCTATAGGTAATATTTCCTAAGAACTTGGTATAAATTTAACTAAGTGCATAGGTAGAATGGCAGTTACTAAGTTTCTTAGGTAATATGCCTATAATTTTAGTTAATTCCCATGTTGGAAAAATTAACCTAAAATTTAGGCAACATTACTTATAAACTTTTGGTAATTGCCTAAAAGAACAAAGTAAATATATTTTTATTTTAGGCAAGTTAAGCATTGTAAAAAACGTAAATTTGACTATATTTTTTAGATAATTGATCTGTTTTCTTAATAAATCCTATATTTGCATTATCCAAATGGCCACAAGTACTGAAAATTACATAGATTTTTCATTATATTATGTATTTTTATTTATAATATAAAATAATACAAGGCACAACAAAGGTATTTAAAACTATCAAGAATAATACTAAATAGAAAACATATATGGATAATTCCAGAAAATTTCCACTTTTGTGGCGTCCATCGCCAAGCACTTAGGCTGAGGCCACACATTCGTTTTTAAAACGCGGCGTTTCTGATTTTTATATTAAATTTGAAAGTTCTAAATTTTTTCAAAACTGCAATTTTAATATAAAAAGCAGAAACGCCGCGTTTTAAAAATGGCCATATGGCCTCAGCCTTAATTAAATAAGCTGCTTTTTTTTAAAGAAAAACTCAAGTTTTTTTTCCTTTTATTTAATTTAGAGCTACTTACGTTCTACGCAAAAATATAAAGTAAAGAAACGTTGTTTATCTTTGAAAAAAAAACTGCTTAAGTAGTAGATGAACTTTCAGATTAGCAACAAATATTCTATTCATTGAGAAAATAGTGAGAAATATCATAAAACACGAAAAGACTCTCTAAGTAAGTCTAAGGTTACAATCAGAGCGATTGATAATTATGTGCTGATGCTAAAGATGAACAACTGTTCATTGAATGCTATATGATTTATCACCATCTTCGACCTCGCTTGCACTTTCTTTGCTGTCATATACATATATGTTCGTTTGGCAGATTTTCATCTTCATCATCATTAAAAGCAGCTCAGTTTGTGATATAATTCATATTGTATATGCAAACACAAGAGTTTTTATGCCTTTGAAATATGCCATATTCTTGATATTGACTCGGTAGCAACCTGAAAAAACTAAAATATATTATTTTATTAAAATACCATACATACATGATTGATAATTGTAATTAATAAAGATAGAAAGTTCATTTGCATACCTCTTCTCTTCTGCACTCTAAGACATTACTTCAAATTTACGATCATATATTGTCTAAAATTGTGTTGAAAATTTCTCCTTGTCTAAAATTACATCGATTTTGTAGTTATTTTATTAAAGAAAAAACCTTTCAAATTAAACATATTTAGTCCAAGTGGAAAAAATTTAACATAAAGTGTAATACGGCTATGGCTAAATGGTAGATACGTCAGGCTATCAGTCATGAGGTCGCGGTTCAAACCTGCATGCAGCCAATCGCTCTTTGTACTAAAAACATTTTGTTCAAAAATAATGCGTGTGTAATTTTAGGTCGATAATAATCTGTAAAGTGTTGCCGACTATTATCGACCTAATTTTCAACAAAAGTGTTTTAGAGTGTGCTCATATGCTTAAAGTCCTTATCTTAAGAAGCTTTAATCTGTTTGGACCTATATTCATAGTTTTTTTAAAAATAAAATTTATGTGTAGCTATTATTTAAAAACAATATATAATAAAATTTATATTATATCTTTTTCTCCAATTAATATTTTCATTTGACAATAAAATAAATAAAAATCGAAACAAAAAGTTTTGAAGAAATGCAACTAATTCTAATAGTTAACTAGCTTGGATTTTGGGTAAATTCTATTATACAAACTACCTACAGGCATAGTTATTAAAACTTATTTTTTTGTTTTCATATAACATAGTTAATATTACATCTAATATTTTTTTGTGTATAATTTTTCTAAAAAATACATTAAATACTGTTTATACAGTTAAAACAACAGTTGATATCTTTATTGATAAGAATTTCGTTTACTTTATAGAAAAATTGTTAATTTATAATAATTGAGTTATGAATTTTTAACTCGAACTGTATGGTTTTTATCCAAAGTTATTTAATTAGTTTGGCTTAGGCTTATTTTTAATTCAATCTTTAACCGATATGAAAAAAGCTTAAAAAAGTTGAAGTTCCAAACATTTAGAAAAAAGTTCATTAATAGGTGCGACTCGCCGCGAGATGGCGACAGTATGTTAATTGAGCATACTAAAATTAGTGTAGGTAAAGGACTCTGATGAGTAGACTTGGTAGTCTCGAAACAGCTTTCATATCAACCTTCCGTACATCCAAATTTTTCTTTGAATGCTCAATATTTGCATGCTTTAGAATTTCTTTCTTAAATAAAAAATAATTTGATCGAAAGATTAAATTAAAACTGAACTTAAGCCAAACTAATTAAATAACTTTGGATTGTTAATTTATTTGTTATGTTATTCATAATAAATTATTATTCTCATTATAACGCTGATTTCTATACAAAATTTGTTTTATTAACCTGGAAATAGTACTTTTTACTTTTGACGATTTCGAATAATTATTTGACGAATTCATCCGTATTTCATCTGGCAACTATGGTAACAATAGATAAGTGAGAATAAAAACTAAATGCAAACAATTACTCGACTCAAAACCACAAGCAACTTTTACTGTTTTTGTGGGTAGAGTTTAGAAGACTCCATAAAAAATCGCCCAAAATTTTTCCATACAAGTTTTGGGTGATTTTGAAATTTTGGGCGATTTTTCATATTGAAAATGTTTCCATGAAAAATCGCCCAAAACTAAGTCGCCAAAAATTAAAAATTAAAAATCGGCCAAAAAATTTTTCATACAAATTTTAAGTTATTTTTCATATGAAAAATCGCCCAAAATTTTACACCCAAAAATTCTGGTAATCATCAAAATCGAATATAGAATTTAAAATATTATATTATATTAAATAATTGAAAGTTTCTGAAATGTGTTCCATCTCCACCATTATTTGGCTTCTATAGCAGTAAAAGTGGTTTAGAAAATTGTCGTAAGCGAAGCAGATATTTGACATACCATAGAGTTTAAAATTCTTCCACCCGGCCAAAAGCCGGCTACACGGAAAGTCATTGAAAGCACGTACCAAATTAAGCATTCCGAAGGCTGTTAATATTGAAAATTGTCGTAAGCGAAGCCGAGATTTAACATACCATAGAGTTGAAAATCCTTCCGCCCGGCCGAAGGTCGGCTATACGGAAAGTCGTCGAAAGTACGTCCTAAATTAAGCATTCCGAAGGCTACTAATATTAAAAATTGTCGTAAGCGAAGCCAATTTTTGATTCCACCTGCACGAAAGATTTTAAACTCTATGGTATGTCAAACCTCGCCTTCGTTTACGATAATTTTCTATATTAGTGAATCTTGGAGTGTTTAACTTGAGATACGCTTTCGACGACTTTCCGTGTAGCCGGCCTTAGGCCGGACTGAAAAATTTTTAACTCTATGGTATGTCAAATCTTGGCTTCGCTTACGACAATTTTCTATATTAGGAGCTTCGGCATGCTTAATTTGGTACGTGCTTTCGACGATGTTCCGTGTAGCCGGCCTTCGGCCGGGCGGAAGGATTTTAAACTCCATAGTATATCAAATCTCGGCTTCCCTTACGACAATTTTTTAGATTACTTGCCTTTGGAATATTTAATTTGAAACGAGCTTTTCGCGGACGGAAGGGCTTTATACTCTATGTGATATGTAAAATTTAGAGCTGCGGTTTCCTTGACGTCTTAAATTTCCGCCCTTCGATAAATGATCATTACTGTATTATATGTTTATAAATTTTTGTTTTATCTATGATAATTATCTAAATTACCCTTGGAGAGCCATACTATAATTTTTGGCCGATGGAAAATATTGTCTTTTATTCATACTTTTATTGCAATTCAGTAAGAAACGAAGACTATTTATGCTTTTCTGTAAGTTTTCTTTTTTCAATATAAAAATTAAACTACTATAATTTTTAATTCTTTTTTTTGTGTTTTTTCATTTTGGGCGATATTTCATTTTATTTGGGCGATTTTTCATTTTTTTGGGGTGATTTTTCATTTTAAAATTTTGGGCGATTTTTCATTTTGAAATTTTGGGCGATTTTTCATTTCTATTTTTGGGCGATTTTTCATGGAGCCGAATTTTTTACTTTTGTTTATTGTTTTTTATGTATGAATTACATGTTAAATTTTGTATCTACTGGTTGATACATGTATCAAAATAAAAATTTGTTGCGGTTCATTTTTATATGAATAGTTCTTGGAATATATAAGCTTTTGTTGTACATTCGTTTGTGATATGTATTATAAATGTCCTGGTCGACGGGTTCAGACATCTGGCAGCCCTACCCTAGTGGGGTATAATATATATTGACCTCAATTAGTTTTTTGTCCCCAATATAAGGGGTGGCGATAGGGGCAAGTATATTTTGAGAAAATGTTGGGAACAAAAAACTAATTGAGGTCAGTCATACATTATACCGCCATTACAGATAATTCGAAAGGTCATAAATAATCGATTTTCTTTAAAAAACGTAAATTGTGTTTGTTACGATTTTCTTTCGGTTAAAGTTCGATTTGTCAAGTTAATACATTTCGATGTACATATTTAAAAAGCTTCTATTTAGCTAGCAAATTTTCGAGATTGTAATTAGTTTTTTTGAAATAATTTTATTAATATATATAAAAATTTTGTCTCCAGATATAAATCCAATAAAAATATAAGCTTTTATGGAGTTTTAAATATATAGTGAAGAAGAGATTATATATAACTTCTACAAGAATGGTAGATAGAATGCAGGTAACTTGAAATTTTCCATATAAAACTTTTGAATGAAATATCATGTTAGTACATACTAGAGATGGGAGCGTCTCGAAATTTTCCAACACGACACGACCCGAACACGAATGCCGGATGTCCAACACGTACGAAACTCGCACGCCCAAAATTTTCAAAACACGAACACGACACAACACGCACGAAATCAAATCCAAAAACAAAAATAAAAAAATTTTTATATTCAAAGACATATTTTTTTTCTATTTTAACGTTTCATGTTCTAGTTGTATATTTATTTACATATTTCTGTTGAAAAACAGTAACTTATCAAGATTTTCGCTCATACATATTTTAATCTTTAAATCTTTTCGTGTTTTTTCGTGTCAAGCTTTCTCAATACGACACGACCCGAACACCCACGAAATCAGATTTTCTTCGTGTTAAATCGTGAGTGTTCGTGACACGAAAAAAACACGACACGCGCCCATCTCTAGTACATAATCCACTTACATATGTACATATCGTCAGCTTATTATTGGTTTGGCACATATGCCGCAAGCTCGGAATAGAGAAAAACGACAAAGAAGAAAAAATATGTAAATTTTTATGAGCTTTCATAAATGTAGTTAAAAGTTACTGTTCCTTTAATGGAAATGAAAAATCTTGTTTTGTGCCGTATACGCAATTGTTTTTTCAAAAGTAGCTTATTGTGCTGCATGTGTATACTTACTGCTGTGCAATGAGTTTTTTGTTTTGGATATGAAACTTTCTTCTTTCTGATGATAAAAAGCTTAGATATGTTATTAGAAAACATATATACATGGAATAAAAAGTCGATATTGATTAAACTTAGTATTTTACTTGGTTTCTGATTTTTATTTTTTTATATAAATTTTTTTTTGCAAAAAATTTATTAAAATTGTTTATATTGAGCACAATCAATGCTTGATATCGCAAAAACCATAAACAATCTCAAAATATGTACACCCCATACCTAACTCAATTTTTTAGAAATGTTCGGTGCGCCAAACAAATAATAAGCTGGCGATATGTAATAGCCTTGTAATCTATAGCTACTGACTGTAACGTAGTGTCCGCATCTGAAGAATTTTCATCATAACACCTAATATAACGCCGGCAGAGAAATTTTAAATTTTTTATTCAAATCAATACATAGGAGTAGACGTTGATGTATTTATATCATGATGAATCATATTTTCTTCATCGTCGTACAGCTAAGATCGAACATTTACACCTTTATACGGGCAACAATAACCGCCAGCAAAAAAATTTTATATTTTTATAATAAATTTATTTAATAAATATCATAAAATTTATAGTTTTTCATTAAAAATATTTATTTCTTATAATTTTCACTAATTCTAATTAAGAAAACTAACAGTAAACTAAAAACAACAAATGCAATGACGTTTCATATCATAATATATTCATCTGAGCTTGAGCTCTGATGATTATATCATAACGCTGATATAACATTAATAAATTGAGTCTATACGTGATGAATTTTCATCATGATAACAATTTGACATTCATCATGATATAAATTCATCAGGTGTGGACACTATGTAAGATTGCGTTAACATGCATTTTATAAGACAAATTTAATTTGCTATTTAGTTATGATACATATTCATATTTACATTTAAAAAAGTAAACATACTAAATTCATATTTGTTTTATTGTAATAACTACATACTACATACATATTTGCCGTATTTATAAGATCATATTTCGTACTATTACTGTTATTTTTTCTATTCTATTATAGAGGAATGTTCCGGATACAAAACTAAGCAAGCAAATGGAGTTTCAAGTAAACAATTGGTTCCGAATGGTCATGCCAAGGGTTAGTTTAAAATTACCTAAAAATATAAAATAAAAACTTAACAAAAATGTTATATTTTATAAGACTTTTCAATGAACTTGCGTGAGGCAAAAGTTCTCAGTTAAGTTTGTAATTTTGCAAATTATTTTAGTTCATGTCAATATAAAGTTACATAAAAAATGAATCTATCATTATGAATCCCATATTTAAAAAATTTTATTATTATACTTTTACTTCTAACTCCATAGTTGATATGTGGACCTGCTGTAAATTTTTATTGCAATCATTTTCATACTATAACATTTTTTAATAGAAACAATGCTAATGTAATCATGTAAAATAAATACATCTGTTATAACTAATATTTTCAATTGCCTAGTACTTAAATATGGATTAACTTTAAATTTGTTACCCATTGAATTATATAAATTTTTATAGCGATAATTTAAAATTTTTGCTCTTAATTGAAAATTTTTATAAACAAAATATATAAAAATGATGTTATAATAACAAACGTTCACTAAATTGAATAAACATGTATGTATGTAAAGAAACGAAAGAAGCTGAAAATACAATTGTAAACTATAAGTCCTACATTTTAGAAAATCTATTATTTTAGAAATAAATAACAACTCAAAACCTGAAGAAGCTAAAAACCAATAAATAAGTTTTTCTTTTTTAATCGTTAATTATTGACAATTTAAAGCGATCATTAATGTATAGACAAAAATGATCTTAATTAACGCTGGAAGGAATTGCATCTACATACAACATTGCTGCCCAGAAATATTTTCCAGCTGTATTGCTGAGAGAATTTTGAAGTACAGTATCAGGATAAAGTAAACGCAAAGATTTTCATTAAGTTTTATCGCAAGAAATTATGTTGGTCGTAAAAATGTATAATAATGCAGTTCACACTGAATTTGCTATTGTTTTACTTGGTAAAATGAAGAACTGTTCAATGCATTTTGCCCCAATCCCTTTAGTTTTACCAAAAATAACTTTTTATTTCTGATAAAAAACACTTTCTTTTCTATTATCATATATTTTACACATTATATGTGGCAAAATACCAACACAGCTACTATTACTACAATTGTTTGGTGAAATGAACATCAGTGATCTAAAACTATCCAAGCAGAAAACGACGCACAGTGACGTGTCCCATAGACAAAAATACAAAAAAAAATAGAAGTTCTTAAATTGTAGATTAGTGATGTTACGAATATCAATTTTTAATATTCGCGAATACGAATATCTGAAACAATATTCGCCGAATTCGAATACGAATATTCAATCTAAATAGTTAGTACCACGTAATATTTAAAATTTAATTGAAAAAAAATCTACCTTTGCGTCAATAACAATAAATTGAAAAAAACTGTCACAATACTATAGGTATTTAACATTATTATGATATTCCGATGACGCAATTTGAAATTATTAACTTAGCAACTTAATGCCACTTTTTTAAATTTTTGGTGGAAAGTAAATAAGGGAAAATACGAGCTACTTTTACTTATACCCAGGTAATATTTAGTGACACCAGCGGCGAGTGTTCCGAGCGAGCGAGTGTTTAGTGGTGCGGAGCTCATTTAAACACCGCGCAATAGGCTTGATGAAGAAAAGACTTCAAAACTTTTGTTTTTGAAGCTCAACATTCCTCTACTGAGCTTTGAGTATCACTTTAACATGATTAATAAATTAATTGAACTGGACTTCACTTTTTAAATATCATGTCGTTGTGAAATATATTTTGCTTTTTTTTTTCTTTACTAAAAGAAGATTATTGTTTTGCGTTATAGACATTTTTTTTTGTAAAAATTAATATTTTTGTTTAATTTTCAGTATTTTTACGTATTATTTTTTGGATCGTATTAACAAAATATTCGTGAAATATTCGCTTGAATTTAACGAATACGAATATCATGAAAGAGGCGAATAATCGGCGATTCCAATACGAATATTCGTAACATCACTATTGTAGATAATAATGTATCGATCGATAGATAACAATGTATTCTTTAGATTTAACTCTTTTTAACTGCGCTAGAGGACGCTGAAGTCAGTTGTATCAGGAAAACAGTTGTAAAAATTAATTTTTTGGAGTAGGAGATTGAAAATTTTTTCTTTGATACTTTACTATATTTGGAACTAACTGTAAAATAAATTTTTTGTGAATTCTTTTTTTATAAGAATTTTTTATTGGTTTGAATGAAGAATGCTTATTTTTTTACTTAAGCTCTACAAAATTTTTAACTTTGATGGAATATTAAAAAAGAAAGAAGAATATGCCCCATGGGTTTTTTGTTTTCGTAAATTTGTACTGTTTTCTAGCAACTAGAAAAAAAAACTAAAAAAATTTTATTACAACTTAAAAAAAATTAATTTTAAAAAATGGGTATATTAGTGATTTTTGCTCAAATTTCCATAGCTTTCAGGAGTTTAAAAGAAAATAAACTAGAAATCTTGTGAAATATAAAGTCAAATTAATACTGATTAACAAAAAAACACAAAAAAAATATCTATAAAAAAAATTTCATTTGTCTGCACTTTACGCTGGAAGAGGGCGCTAAAATCACAACTGATGTTGGTTTTTTATTGTTTCAAGAAAATAACTGTAAAAATTTAATAGAACACTGAAGATGGCACATAGCCGAAACCGGTCTGTTTACAAACCAAATTTGACGTGGGATGACGGAAAATCGTTCCAAATTCAAAAAAACCCCGTCGGAAGAAAACCAAAACACTAAACATAAAGTTTTATATAATTTTTTTCCAATACATTATTGTTTTTATTGGTTTGAAAAATACATATTATTCACTCTATATTATAAATTTTTGTTAAAACTTAGCTTCATTTTATTAGTTTAAAGTAAAAGTATCTACTGTAATATTAATCCAATTTAACAGTGTTTCACAGTTTTTAATATTTTTTTCTTGTTTTAAGAAAATAGTTGCTAGGATTATTGGAATATAGAAAATTGACATGTTTTTAAATTAACATTATTTTTTAAACAATTTATTATTTGAGATATTCTCCCAATTTTATTTTGAAAATGTTTTATTTGTTGCGGATTAAGAATGTCTATATGCCTGAATTTTATTGGTGCTTTACCAATGAGCCTAAAAAATTTACTTTTGTTTTTTTTAACTATATCGAAAATATTATTTGGGATGACAAAAATGAATTATTGGCAAAATTTTACCGCTTTATATTAATATTAAGAGGTCTATCATCGCAATTTTAGATTTTTTTCTGTGCAAGTTTTTGAGTTGACTCACAAACCATCAACCCACACGGAATCGACATAAACTTATCTTGAAGGAAATTAAACGCTCTATGAAAAAGGTCCTGGTGAAATTTTTTGCCAGATGAACCGTTTTCTTATAACCATGCCCCCAACCTTGGTATGATTTTACAATTTGATTTTTAAACTTTCGAAAGTTGTAATTCATGTAAAAATTAATTTCTGAAAAAAAGCCAATAACTATTCTTAAAGGAAATTAAATTCTCTACAAAAAAGTTTTGTATAATTTTTAGCTAAACATACTCGTTCAAAAGCTATTCATAAAGTTTTGTTTTACTTTAACTATGAATAACTTTTGAACGAGTGAATAGTATTTGCAAATACAGGGTGTTTTGATACTTTGTCAATAAAAATGAATTTTGCGCCATCTAGGGGCAATAATTTCTACTAACTATATTCAGTAATTTGAAATGCAATTTGAATTCCTTGGGCGTGTGTCAATCGGTAGAAAAGTACTATGGTAAAAAAATATTTGCCTGTAGGGAAAAAATTTCATGTTTCTGCCGTGCCAAATGATATCTTTTTTGACAATATAAAATTTTGACATCTGTAAGAACATTCATGTTTCAGCTGTGTGAAATGATACCTTTGTTGACAATATAAAATTTAGCGGCGGCGAAGCAAATAAATTTCCTAAAAGCCGCCGGCTACAAACAAATTTTTAAAAGAACATATTTATACATATAAGACAAAATTCTCTGCTGTAGCGAAATATTGTATAGTATGATTAGGGTTCCTACGTTTTTTTTTGCCAATTAAAGTACATTGGGTATTAAAGGTTAAGAAAAAAAGTACATATTATAAAATTAAAGTACAATTTATTTCTCTTTATTGTTTTATTTAAAAACTTATTTTTTATTGCTTTTCGCTAGTTTTATCAAATAATTATAATTTTTAAATAATTACACAGCTCTTTACAGTCTATATTTAAATTAAAGTACATAATTATTTCATTTTTTATCAGATTCAGAGACGCTTTGGCTCTTTCGTCTCGCCATTTGCTCTTTATTATAGAAAAACTCTCTCTGTGAATGCTGACGTGGCAGGAATATAAAGTGAAATTACTTAATAAAAATTTGATAGTTTATCATAAATTTTATTAAATACTAGCTAATATTTACTTGCATTAGATAATTCCGCAAAACCTTCAGAACTGTATATCTAATCACAAAGTTTGTTTAATAACGCAATTTCTCCATAAATTTATATTGCTAATTGTAAATAACAAGTTTGTATTTTTAAAATCAAACCATTTATTCAGGTATTTTAAGGTTTTACCAATAAATAATAAAACATTTGTGTTAATTTCGCTAGTCAGTTCCGGTGAAAACAACAGTTTAATTTTTTTGGCTGAATGGTGTTTGACTACAAGCCCCGAGGTCTTAAGTTTAAGACTAGTTTCAGGCAAGCCAACAACATTACACTTGTTTACAAGCAAAATGTGCAAAGTTTCTAGTGCATTTTTTAGAGTGATTAGGATATGCTTAACACGAGAAAAGTAAAGAAAAAATGTTAATTTCGGCTATTTCCAGATTACATATACTTCCCAGAGTCAAAACCTGGTTCGATTAAAGTGATCTACATACCCTGACTGGCTAATATAAAGGGCCCCTTACACTACACCAGTATGCACGCGCAATCAAGTGTTGGCGCCAGTGGTTTGGTGCGATTGTACGCTTTGCTATAGCGATGTCAAACAGAGTTTGATTTTTAGCGGTTGGTACCAGTTTGTGGTATTGTGTATGGTGAAATTAGCTCAGTTGAGAAGAGTTGTCAAAGAGTAAACATCGGGATAAAACACATTTAATTGAATAAATTACTTATAAATTAAGAAAAAAGGAACAAAATATATATTGTAAAGTGTTTCTGACATAAAACAAATCGTTCCTTATAATTTTCTAATAAAAAAACACGCGTTTTACTCAATTTGTATTTTCAAAATAATAGCAAAATAAATGCGGTGCGCACTAGGTACAACAACTCATCCGTACAGAATTTTTAAAGAAATGAATATTTCATCAGTATGATTCTATGGTATGTGTTTTGAGCACGATTCAACATCACTTGTCTGTGTCAGTATACTGGAGTCATGTATGCTTTGCTTAATCTGAATCTATTTTGAATTCTTAATAATCAAATCATGCGAAATAAAGTACTTTCGCGTACTTTATTGTTCTCATAAAGTACAGAGTACAATTACCCGAAATAACGTACAATAATTTATTATAAAGTACGGGTGGCAAGCCTAAATATGATGTAAACTTTTTCGCAAATTAAAATAAACAATGCATTTTTCACAGTCTAACTACATATAAGAGCCGCAAAAATCGATGTATTGGGTGACGGCTCGAATTTCCAAAAACGACGGCGGTGGTTTTGCCTTGTTACGATACCATGCTTCTAATTTCTGCCTCTCAACAATTTATCTCATGTGTCAAAATTTCTACTAGCCCCTGGCCTAGTGAAATTTTATTCACCTCAGATGTGTCAAAAATTTACTTACAATAGTATTTTTTTTAAATCGGTTGAAAAATAACCAAATGAGAAATAGAAGTGCTATAAGATAATTAAATAGTTTCAAATTTATATTAAAATATGTATGTAACTTAAATTCGTCATTAAAGTTTTGTACGTACTTACATTTTTAGTTTTGCGAATAAAGTTTCAGTTATTTTAATAGAATTGTATTTAACAGAATCTTTATTATTTATACTTTCAAAAACATCAAGTTATTTTTATTATTTAAATTTTTAGAGGTCTACATAAGAGTGTAAATTCTTTATTTTTCTTTGAGTTGAGACTCTAAATCCAAATTTATTGTTTGTTAAACTTTTTCACCGTGATATTTATAATTTAAACCTCTCAAAATGTTTATTTCCTTTTTAAGAATTTTTATCCGATTATTCTGTAGATCGACATAACGTAGTTCATGTAATAAATCAAATAATTCCATAGGCTCATCCATATCAATCAAATTTACTTTCAGTACATTTTTTTCTTTTGCTTGCTCTCCATCTCTTCCAATCTCTTTATTCGTTCCTCAGCATTACATTTTTTATTTTCTGAAAAACCTTTTTCATTATTTTTACACCATTTTCCATATATTGCTTCGTTGGATGGAACTGCAGAATGTCGAAAAGGAATTAAATGTATATGTTTTGCCGGGCCTTTACTTGCTGACATCTGATGTATATTTCTTTATGAGGTGCCATATCCTCGTTCCTCATCGCCATCGTAAACACTCTCTCCAAATTGAGTATACATCATCTACAGGTCTATCGATATATCTTTTTAACATTGAATCTTTCGCAGCCGCTAAAACTATTTAGAACATGTAAGCAAATTAAGCTTATCTGTGTTAAAAGCAAATTGAAATTTGTGGTGAACTAGATCCAAGAACGATGTTTTATTTATATCTTCGAACTCTAAATATTCGAATATTTGATACAGCACATCCTTCAAAGTAAGATGATCTCGAGCAACAATTTATTTACAAGTGCTAATCAGATAAAAACATTAACTTGTGGCCTGCCAAATCCCCAATGCTTTTTGGGTGGGAAATTTCCTTTTTGGACTCAAAGTTTCTGAAATCAGCGCATATTGGGTGATAAGCAGCATTTTTTAAATTCATAACTTTGTAATGAATGAATGAAATTTGCCGAAAATATGCTTTAATGTTTATTGTACGGCTCAAATTGGGCTGAATATTATGCCTTGAAATTCAACATAGTTGTTGATAACTATAATATCTAAATTTCTGCGGTGGTGCTTGAAGATTACATTCCTACTTCAAAAGTTATATGTGAATGAAGGTGAAAAAAATTTTTTGTTTTCAATTTTTTCGGTTTTTTTAAACATTTTCCAAACTTTCTTGTAAACGAAAATGCGATCGTCACGCACCACCGCAGAATTTTAGAACTTGAAGTCAGTAACAAAAATGGCAAGACTAATATTCAGCCCAATTTGTGCCGCGCTAAATGTTAGCAATAGTATTTTCATGCTTGTTGGAATTTTTTTCTCAGTGCATTGTTGCAACAATATCCGTAAATGGAAGATTACTACCCAAACTAACTGCAAAAAATAAAAACATTGATTTTGTAGCTGTTAACATAAATATTGCGTTAAATTCATAAAAAGTTAAAAAGTCCAAGTTTTAATGGACACCCTAAATTTGCGTTTTAGGACAAGTGAGGGAGGGACACTCTAATTACCAATTAAGGTAGCTGACTCTACCCTCGAAGCATTAAAAAACATTCGGCATTCATAGCTTGGAAATTAAAAAGTACATTTTTTTGGCATATTGCTAAACATATTTGCTTAAAATCGGAATATAAGTTTGTTTGGTATGGCTGATTGTAATAGATGCAGATTATCTATTCGTGGTAAGTCCGGAATAAGATGTATTGGAGTATGCGGTAAAATTTATCATGCTTCAAGTAAATGTTCTGGCATTGACCAATATTCACAAACTATGTTGGAAACAAATAATTATATTCGCTTTACTGTCTGCAATATATACACCAAGACGAATTAATTTTACAAGGTGGTGTTAAAAAAACAGCTGACTACCTTTTTTAGAAGCTCGGCGTGTCAAAATTTATTTATAAACAACAATAATCAGTGTGACCGCTATGCGAATAAAGTGGGCATTTGCCACTTTTTTTAAATTATGTAATGGCGTTTTCTTTTCTAAAATAAGTCATTTTTTATTTTTATTAAAAAATCGCAATGTAACATTCCTTTGCAAGCGATGATACAATAGAAATTCACTTCCTCGAAAAATTATTATATTGCAGATTTTCCTTGAAAAGTACAAAAACGCAAAATATTTTTGTAGAAAAGAAATCGTTATAAATCTGCCATCTTTTGATTAATTATGCTCCGTCTCGTAATTTTTTTGAAGTGGTATTTTATGTTATTATGAGAGCTTTCTATAGTACGATAATATTTAAAAAACGTATTGCCGTATATCTACAGCTTTCTGTTGCATTTTGGCTTCTAGGGAAATTTTACGTAAGCCATATTTTTAATACAAACTAGCTTGTAAATTCCGGTTTTGTAGAATATTTTAGCACAATTGGTTCAGAATATAGGACATTTTAAATATTGAGAAAAATTGTGTTGTAATTCTTTATTGATTTTTTTATATCAAATATGTTGGCATATTGAATAGGTAATGATGGGCGTTTTCGGACAAAGTAACTTTTTTTGATAAAGTGCTATATCAGCTATTTTAAACGGATTTACTCTATATATTTGCTATTTCAGTTAAGGATTAGAAGCGTAAATACAGAAAAATCTTGTTTTGAAAACTTTTCTAAATCTTTATAGAGATACAAAAAAAGTATACCCTAGTATAAATGGAATATTAATATAGATATTATGGAGTAATATTGTTCCAAAAATTAGATGCGAAGGCTTTCGTATGCGACTTTTACATCGGGTTTTATAATTATACACTTTTTTCAAAATTTCCTACTTGTGTGTATTTCTAAATGATTTTGTTGCAATTTGCTTCCGCAACCACTTGTTATTAAATTAAAATACCAATAAAGTAGTCGTTTTCAATTTCAAGATAAATTTGTAATGTATTTTGAAGTTTTAATACACTTTGGATTTTTTTTATATTAATTTTCAATTTTTTAAACGGGTCGTGTATGGCAACATATAGTGCCCACTGCGTTAAAAGTATCTGCGTACCTTTTAACATACCTTGTAGACTACATACTACATTCCCTATAATTCATCCATACATTTTTTTTGCATCAGACTATTAGCTTGGAAGATATGATTTTTCCGCCCCTAGATTAACCTTATCCCCCAGTGTGCGCTGTATCGCCGTTTAAGTCGAAGAGTTATGGCGTTTTCTTTTCTAGAAAAAGTGTAACATGTTTTACTTTTTATTAAAAAAATCGCTATTTAGCATTCCGTTAAACCAACAATTTACCTTCGTAAGGGATGTTACAATAATTTCTAATAAATTCACTTCCACGAAAAATAATTATATTGCAAATTTTCATTAAAAAGTGCAAACAATGCAACATTTCTTTGTAGAAAAGAAAACGCCATTAGTTATATGGTTAAAATGTTCCCAAAATGTAAGGCTTACATGATTTCCTACCCCGATTCACTATAACAATGTGCAAAAAGAAGGGGACGATTTTACATCCTTCTTAAATAAAGGACAGACGTAGATTTTCAAAACGTCGACACATATCTATTTTGTGATATCTTCTACCACAATCATTCCCTAAAGACTATTATTTTTAATATTTAGATTTTGTTGTACAGTGTTCTTTTTAGTCCACGTCATTAAAAGAAGAAGGTTATCAACTCGTTTGTATTTTTTATGTTTGTTCCTTCAGAACACCGCCATTTATCGATTGATTTGCAAAATACTTATTTTATATAAAAGAGAAAAAATCCGTATTGGCTGCAATACTTGTTTTTACTTTTTGTCCACCTGTACATATTTTTGTTTTAATTGTTCATATGTTACAACTTATGTATGTGTCAAAGTGCTTAAGTAATTTGTGACGTACTTCTTTAGTGCTGAAATTTTGATTTTTAGAAAGAAAAAATTTCAAAATTGGTTAATTTTGCTACAAAAATTGTTAATGCCTACGAAATACATAAAAATGCAATAATTTTGTGTGGTTAATTCGTTTTAAAAAATGTTTCCCCCTTTGTTTGAAAATCTCTACTTTGGTGCCACTTTTTTCTTCCAAATCCGCTATTTCTAAATCTAATTTTTCATAGATAATATCTCCGCTCCGGCGACATCTTCTAAACAAAGTCTGGGCTTCTTAGTCGTGTCCGATTGGCTGATGTATCGGAAGCAATACTTGAGGTAAAAAATTCTTTCAAATGTGATTGTGATGGCTTATGTACCCATTTATTAAAGAAAACTTCAATATCCATCGTGCCTGCTCTTTCCTTTATTTTCAACTTGTCGCTTTAAGAGGGCGAATTTATTAATAGGTGGAAGACTGCAACAGTTTCTCCTATCTTTAAAGAAGGTAAGAGAGAGACGATGTAAGTTATCATGTTACCATGTGTTTCAAAGATTTTTGAACACATTGTTCACAAAAAATTGTTTTTCCTAGCCAAGCCATGGATATCTCCCTATCAACATGGATTTTATTCTGGTAGGTTTACCTACCATAACAAATTTGACTCAATTCAGCGAATATTGCTTAGATGCATTCATTGGAACATGGTTCTCAAGTGGAGGTAATTTATACTGACTTTTCAAAAGCTTTTGATAAGTTATCACACTCCATGCTCGTATCCAAGTTGAGTGTAATGGGTTTCCATTCCAATTTCCTGGCATGGATTATAGATCTAAACCTTATTTGCAATCGTTGGGTGTACCCCATGGAAGTATACTTGGTCCATTGTTATTTAACTTGTTCATTAATGATATTGTTTATGAAATTGGAATCAACTAGTGACTCGCATATTTTGCAAACTGAGATTAATAATCTAAGTGATTGGTGTCGGCTTAATAGTCTGACTCTAAACATAAGTAAATGTGCACATGTCTCTTTTCACAGGTCTCTGACTCCCACTGTGGTTGTCTTTAAAATTAATGGTATAAATTTGAAAACGTAAAATTCAAAGTTGGACTTAGGGGTGGTATTTGACAGCTCTTTGTCTTTTGCATCTCACGTTGAATTCATACTACCCAAGGCTTATAAAATGCTGGGTTTTTTTAAAAGAAGTTGCTCTGAATTTGTTGACCCGTACACACTCAAGCATATCTATACTTCGTTTGTAAGATCTAAGCTAGAATATGCTTCTGTTATTTGGAGTCCTGACGTCTCTAATCTGATTTCTCGTGTTGAAAGAGTTCAACGCATTTTTATTAAATTTGCTTCATGCCCGCTACCCTACTTATTTTCCGTTCCGTATGAGTCCAATTGCCTATTCATAGGCTTACGTACTTTAGAATCGCGTAGAATAGTTCACTATTTGTATATGATATTATCAATGTTTTAATTGATGGCCCAGATTTGCTTAATATGGTACCGTTTTATATACCTCCTAGGAATCTTAGGATGTCTAAGCTATTTGATGTACCCTTTCATAGCACTAATTATTCACGCAATGGTACTTTAACACGTGACTTTGTTCAGCTCAACGAGATTAATTCAATTTACAAAAAGTTTCTCAATCTTTTATCGAATTCGGCACTGAGAAATCTGAGTTTAAACTCCTACTTTTTAGTGTAATAAAATAACTGTCTTATGTGTTGTTTCCACAATGCAAACAAGCATTGCTTGTCTGAAATTTTTATGAAAAGCACTTGTTTTTTTTAGTGGAAACAGCACATTAATTTAGTATAATAACTGTGATTTATAAACTGTAAAGATAATTTTGTATATATTTACGTTTTACATATACTTCATTGTTAAATTAGATTTTTATACAATATAACTATAGGTATTTTTGTTATCTTAGTCTGTAAGGATTTTTTATCCATAGACTGAAATAAATAGTGCACGCCTCATAATCTCATTTAGACCGTGAAATTAAATAGGCTTCTATTCCTATTATACTGAAGCGTAAAAAAGAAAAAGGACTCGATTAGTGAAGTCTTCCGGTCGTTATCGTGACCACATACAGGAACCGTACATACAGAAAAACTGACGTCCAAGACATAACTTTTTTAAACAGTTTTTTAATTAGTTTAAAAAATGAAAATGACATTAAAAATGTCATGAGTGTTAAAAATAGTATTTTTTGTTAATATGTGTGTGTATATATTTTTTACAAGTGCAATATATGATAATAATAGAGCCATTTTAAGTTTGAAAATTCAGTATTTTCGCGTGAAGTGAGAGGAGTACCCACCTCAACGCTTCGCTTATGAGGCGTGCAATAAATAAATACTTTAACCCGTACCAAATAAAACCTTTTTAATATTATTTTGTAATACATATATTAATTCAATAATTTTTAAACAAGTTAAAATAAAACCTTTAAGTCTTAATATAAAGGGTTAACATAAGATAAAGGGCTTGTAAATGCTCAAAATTATATTTGAAGTCCACTGACTATTTGGTAAAGCACCAATCAAATGCATATGAGTAGGTGAGTTATAAAACTCGCTCGTTACAAAAATTTAAAATCGAGATAATAATTGATTATGACAGACCTTTTAGCTCTTTATGAGAATAAATATACAGATTGTGTCGAATCATGTCCCTTTCCATGTTTTTATGTGACCTAAAATCACAGTTTGTAACAAAACTCGTTCGTTTCACTAACCAGACATTTTCAGAACTATCTCCTTGCATGTTCTGTAGCAAAACTCACTGGTTCACTACTATAACCTTTCTGTTCTGCGATGGCTGCTAAGGGCAAAATAAAAATATGACTATCTTAGGAATGCTATGTAAGTTTTCGGTCTCAATCACGAAGTTGCGAAAATTTTCTAAAACGTATCCATTCATTCATCCCGATAGGGTATTCGGTCGAACTGAAACTTTTTTTAAGATACGATAATAAAGCCAAGCAAATACTGGAATTTGTCTACTGAATTCTGTTTTACACGGAAACTTTGGGGAGGTTTGCCTATATACGACCAGGTCAACTACATTTTGAATTCAAATCTTTAAAGCAAATGATCATAGAAAAACACTAAAAGGCTGTGGAAGGAGAGATTAACTACACGATCAATTCTTGAAATGATAAAAGCAAATTCATGACATTATTCCAGGACTACTACCCATCAATGTGGAGGCTAAACCTGAAAAGCAAAAAGATGTTTAAATCCTTTCATACAAAAAAAAATTGGAGAGATAATAACTAGGGATGTAACGATACGCCGTTTTGCCGATCCGATACCGATACCGATATTTAAAAACAAATATCGCCGATACCGATTCCGATACCGATACGAATATTGAAATTGAGTTCAATATTCGATAAACATATTTAGATCAACAAAACTCAAGTGCAATTTTTTTATTATACAAAATTACATTGTAAGAGAGAATATTTAAAATTGATTTTAACTCAGTATAAAAGATTGGAAGTAATGTTTAAGGAGCTACATTTTCTTTGCTTCCAAAAAATCTATATTAAAAATATGCAGATAATTAGTAGAAAAGCAAGAACAAATTTTTAATTCCTTTATAATTTTAAAAAATACTCGCCATGCTTTTAAAAAATCGATTTTTTAAAGGACATCTATCAACTAATATTCTTCTAAATGCCTTAATAGCTTAATTATTAAAAGTCTTCTAAGTTTATATTTATTCACCTAAATTTACATGAAAATAAACTTTTGAGTTTATATTCGCATAAAAAAATTGTGAAAATGGGTAATTTTTATCCTTTTTGCTTGAGGAAAAATCATTATAGAACACCGAAAAAGAAATTTGTCCTAGCATCGCTTCCAATTCGGTGATTGGTAATTGAAAAACAGAACTTCTTGCAATGGCAAAGATATGTAAAACTAATTAGAAATTATCCAAATTTGCAATACTTCCAGATCGCGAATTCTACATTTTCATGACTTCTTTGGATTATCTTTTTATTTTGCTGGAATAAGATTTAAAAAACAACGACTTGAATTTGAATTCATGGTAAAATTAACAAAAAATAAATAATTTTTTTTACAAAATAACAGCATAAAATATTATTAGTTTTTAAAATTGATATTAATAAGATTTAAAAAACAACGAAGTCAATTTAATTCATGGTAAAATTGAAAAAAAATAAATTATTTGTTAAAAAAAAACTCTGAAAAAAATTTTAAAAGTATCGTCGTATCGACAGTAAAATATCGCCGATACCGATGTATCGGAAAATCTGAAGTATCGCCGATATATCGGTATCGGTATCGGTATTCGTTACATCCCTAATAATAACGATTAGAAATTGTACGTTTCGATCTTGGACAATAATAATATTGGTCATGGCATGGAATAAAACAATGAGGACTACACTAAAGATGAAGATTTAATTTTATCTATTAAATAATGTATATATTTTTCTAAAACTTAAAAAAAAGGTATTATTGCAATTTTTAGCACTGTTTCATTAATTTAATAAATGAATATAGTTTATAAAATATATATATCATTTAATCAGGCGCAGTATGTTTTTTGTATTTTGCCAAAATTCGATGAAAGTGTAACGAACGAGTTTTGTAACTCACCTACTCATATAGACAATGCTTAAACACCAGCAAATATATTTTATTTGAGTTAAAATAAAACTTCATATGGCTGTGTTGAGTATAATTTTGTATATACATATGTACGTATCATTCTTGCTTAAGCATTTGTATCGTGAACACAAATCTCGGCAGTGACAAATTAGTAAATTTAAATACAATAAAAACAATCCTCAGTGTTGTTAAAAACGAAACAATTAAAAATTCTTCTTAACAAAAACAACTTGAGTATAATGCAAAAACAACTTGCTGTAAACAAGATCAAGCGCACACGACAAAGTGATGATGTTAACGCACTGTGCGTGAGCACAATGCCTAAAGTAAGAAAAACCAAAAACAATAACAATGTGCTTAACTTAAGCTCAAACAATTATTTTTCGCCACTACAAACAATTGATGATGATGATGAAATTATAGTTGAAAAATCAACAAAGGTTACAGTTCCTCCAATAACAATTTTAAAGTGTAAAATTGAAGAAATGCATGAAATATGCAAATCTAAAAATATTACTGAGTATGCGGTCAGAAAAATCTCAATTGGTCTCAAATTATTTTGTAAAAATAAAAATGATTATGATACTATTTGCAGTATTCTCGAAAACAACTATGAATACTTTACTTATGCTACTAGAAATGAAAAACCATATAAAGCACTTATTTTTGGCCTGGATAAGTATGATCCCGCTATTATAAAAAAGAAACTCATAGATTTGGGTTTAAATTGTTTGGATACTAAGCTTGTCATAAAAAAAAGTACTTATAACTCGGAATATTATATATATGTAGTTTATTTTCAACGAAAAACTATTACAGTGAGAGAGCTCAGACAGAATTACTCTGTAATAGACTACGTTAAAGTAAGATGGGAGTTCCAGCAATCTAACAAGTATAAAATAACGCAATGTTTTAACTGCCAAATGTTTGGCCACGGGTCAAGTAGATGTAAAGTTAAAACCTTCTGTGCCAACTGTGCAGGCCAGCACAAAACATCAGATGTAAGGAAACTGTTATTAAGTGCGCAAATTGCAATGGAACTCACAAGTCTTTTTCGGAAGACTGTCCCAGCAAAGCAAGTTATCTTTAACTAAGACAACGGTCACAAATAGCTCCTCGTCGAAAGATCGTTAACAATTTTGTTAATACAAACACATATAATAGCAGTTTTCCAAATACGCTTCGTCAAAATATTCCGAGCACATCTGGAGCTTGGAACACAAAAAATAGCACCACAAATACCAATGGAAATATCAGTGGCGATTTGTTTACAATTCAGGAAATAAAAAACCTAACAATTGAACTCATTACAAATCTAAAAACATGTAAGAGCAAAGCTGATCAATTTGAGGTTATAACCAACCTCGCCTGTAAGTTCCTTTCATAATGGATTATGCCACAAAAATTATCACTTGGAATGCAAGAGGCATTCGCAATAAAAGCCAAGAATTGTTCCAATTCTCAAAGGATCATAATGTCAACATATGTCTTGTTTCAGAAACATGGCTTAAGCCCAACATCTCTATTAGACATAACGACTTCTTTGTATATAGAAATGATAGGGAAAACTCAAGAGGTGGCGGTGTTGCAATAATAGTTAAAAATAATGTGCCTCATCAACTACTACCAATTATTAACACTTATCTAATAGAAAATATCGGTATTAAGCTCTTTACTAACAATGATTGCATAAATATTTATTCTTGTTATTTCCCTGGTGGACTAGCTGGACCTGACAATAATAGAAAACGCCTGTTCGCCTCTGATTTACATAGATTAAAAAATAATCATAAGTACATTTTAGGCGGTGATTTTAACAGTAGGCATCAGTCCTGGGGCTGTGTTAGAGGTAACTGCTGGGGAAACATACTGTATGAGAAATTAGATTCATATGACATAAATATGATTTACCCTTGCGACAATTCTTACATTCCTGCTAGTGCTAACAGACAAGGTTCTACGTTGGACTTATTCTTAACTAATGTTCCTGAAATAGTGACACCTGCCCTTGTTATAAACGATTTAAGTTCCGATCATTTACCGGTCGAAATCGAATTAATTTCTAGTGTAACGAATTTAAATTTTCTTGAATACGATTTCACGAAAACTAATTGGAATAATTATGCCAATTATATGAATAGGCGAATCAATATTCTAGTATTAGAGAATATAACTAGAAATCAACACATTAACGATATGATTATACATTTTAAAGACATAATTAAAGAGGCTATGCAACGTTATACACCAAGAAAATCTCCTTCGCACTCTAGTAAAAATATCCCCTACTATCTCAGATACCTCATATGTCAAAGAAATAGTGTACGTAGAATGTGGCAACGCCATAGAAATATTAGCGATTTCTACCAAATGAAAATCCTTAACCACAAAATCGCGGTTGAATTAAATACAATACGAAACAAGTCGTGGGACAATCTGCTTTCTTCATTAGATAAAAGCTCTAAAACATTCTGGAAGCTGGCAAAAATTTTAAGTAAGAAAAAAGCCAATATTCCTATTTTAAAGCAAAATGACTCACGTTATACTACCAAGTCGGAGAAATGCGAAATTTTGGGACACACTTTCTTCTCCAACCATTAAATTTCTTCAAATCTGGGTGATACCGAGACTATTTCAATGGTAAATTCTTGCCTTGATAACATTAATTTTTTACATCCAATAAGTTCAAACCCAACCCAAACTAGCATGTCGGAGATAGCTTCAATTATTAAAAATTTGAAAAAGAAGAAAGCTCCAGGAACTGACGGAATCAACAACAGGTGTTTAAAAGCACTACCTAGAAAAGGTATAAAATTCCTTACAATTTTAATAAATGCGTGTCTCAAACTTTGCTATTTTCCAAAAGATTTTAAAGTGGCTAAAGTCATACCAATCAAAAAACCAAATAAAGCTGCCGAAAACCCTACGTCGTACCGGCCTATAAGTCTTCTGAGTTCTATTAGCAAAATTTATGAAAAAGTAATTAAAGTTAAACTGACGCAGCTTATTGAAATAAATAATATTATTCCGCCGCACCAGTTCGGTTTTAGAGGAGAACATAATACAGCTCACCCCTTAATAAGAATAAGGAACTTAGTGCAAACCAACTTTGAGTCTCAAAAGTCATCAGGTATGGTGCTGCTAGATGTCAAAGCAGCTTTCGATTCGGTATGGCATCAGGGATTAATATATAAAATGATTCGTCTAAACTTTCCGACGGAACTAATTAAAGTAATACAATCCTTTTTAAAAAATCGTACTTTCAGAGTACATATAGGATCTCATTGTTCTAGAAGTTTTGAAATAGCAGGCTGTCCACAAGGCTCATGTCTATCTCCAATTTTATATAATATATACACTGCAGACTTTCCAAATTTAGACTACTGTACAATGTCCATTTGCGCTGATGACACTGCAATTGTATGCTCTGGCAATCTTGCTAATGAAGTTATTAATAAACTGCAAAGAGCCCTAGACGAAATAAGACACTACTTCAACAGATGGAAAATCATGTTAAACTGTAGCAAATCACAAGCAATATATTTTACTAGGAAGCGTAAAGAATGCTATATCCCTCAAGTTAATATTAACATACAACAGATGTCAGTTCAATGGGAAAACAACGTCAAGTACCTTGGTGTAATTCTAGATACTAGGTTGAAGTTTAAAGATCACATACCTTATATCATAAATAAAATAAATGTACTGACACGTATATTGTACCCATTCATAAATCGAAATTCAAAAGTTAATATTGCCAACAAGAAACTTATTCTAAAAACAATTTTCCATGCGGTAATGTTTTATGCTGCGCCAGCATGGGCTAACATCGCTAAATGTCACATCAAGAAACTTCAAATTTCACAAAACAAACTACTAAAATTAATGTTCAACTTACCCTGGTTTTTCTCAACTACTCGTCTGCATGCACTAGCAGATATTGAATTAGTGGAATCTAAAATAGATAGACTCTTACAGAATTTTAAACGCCGTTGTACATATTCGGATTTTACACACATTAATGAACTTGCTTCATTCTAATTAGATTTAAGTAGATTAAGTTTTATTTAAAAATAAAAATAAATTCAAATAGGTTTTTGCAAATTTTTTCCTCCCAAACCTTGTATATACATACATATGAATTATATATCCTAATTTACAAAATTTTTTATGTATATACTCTTGAACTCATCATATGTAAATATTGAAAACTAAAATAAGAATGTAAATATTATTGTTGTAAATAAATTAATTAATTAAAAAAAATATGTACGTATGAATGACTCAATTTATTTTAGGGCCTAATTTTCTAAAACACGTCACGAAAGTGAAATTTATATAGGAAACAAAAACTAAATTACTTAAATTATATAAATATGTTTTTGTTTTTCATAAAAATTATGAGGCAAAGCAAAGCCTGAATTTTTTATGTGTGTTATTCGGTGAATAGTTAGTATGAAACACAAAAGAAAAAACAAATGTATAGAATTGGAGTAATTTTGATTTTGTTTCCTATATAAATTTCACTTTCGTGACGTGTTTTAGAAAATAAGGCCCTTAAAGAACTATAGGATGTTATTGAGATTTTCAATTTACCAATAGGTATTAATATGGATTTATGTACTTCTAATGAAATGTAAATAATAACACTATGCTAGTCGTAAAATTTAAAAACTTGGCCACTTTACTGATAAAGTTAATTCGAGAAGTACCATAAAAATGATTTTTATATTTTTGGGATGGTTTTAAAATTTAAATATGTACAATATTCTGTGCCTTTTTTTATAAAAATAAATGGTTTTGTTTATTTTTGCAAAAAACGACTTTGTACGACTTTTAAATTAGAAAAGTTGTAATATTGTACTTTCATCTTGTTGTAAAAATCTTTTAAATTCTTTTTAGCCAATTTTTTATGTATTTTGTTTTTATTTTCTATATTGATAAATAAATTTAATTTCATTTGGCACAAATGTTTGTTTAATCCATATATTATATAAAAATGAGGTGTATGTTTGTTTGCAGACTTTTTTAAATGAAATTTGGTACAAAGATAGATATTTGACCCAGAATTAATATAGGCTATATTTGTTTCCCAGATTTTGGGGATAAAATTGGTTAAAACTCCCCTATACGCATAACTCTGTCAGTTGTAATTTGTTACGGCATCACGCCTAACCGGCTGAACCGCTTTAATGAAATTTGGTACACAGATAGATATTTGGTCCATAATTAATACAGACTGCAGTTGTTTCCCGGATTTAGGACCAGGAGGGGATAAAATGGGTCAAAACCTCTCTCTACGCATAACTCTGTCATTTGTCAACCGATTCTTTATATATATATCAAATTCTTTATATATATATCAAAGGTCCCGTAATTTTTTGGTTTTTTAAATAGGTGCGGATATATGACTCCCGTCGCCCCCTCCCCCAATGCTTAACTCTGTCATTTATGAACCGATGCTCAAAATTCTTTTTTGTTTGAAAGGTTTTGCTTGCAGGTTGGTCCAATAATTTCTTTTCCTAAATGGGTGGGGGCGGGGAAAGTTTGTGTCCCCTACACATAGGGTTGTTTGTCATCGATTAATTTATGAAAAGAGGAAAAAACCCGGACATTTGTTTAAAAAAGTAGGACTTAAAAATAACACGAAATAAATTTTTTCCCAATAATTTTACTACCAATAAAATCTTAAATACATATCGATGGTGTTGCGAAAAAAGGGCCAATCTCGCAAAATTTTACGTAGCAAATTGTTAGTAAATTCGAAAAAAATTTTTGGAGTTCTGAGTCTATGGTACCAAAGGCTCCATATGAAGTTTTCGGTTTCGGTTTCCTTTTCGTCTTGTTTTTTAATTATACCATATTTACTCTTTAGAAATATACATAAGAAAACCAAAAATACACAAAACATGACTGTAATATAAAAATATTGCCTATTACGATAATCGATCCCATCGTTCAGAGATAGTGAAAATACAATTTCTAAAGTAAGTGAAACGTAGGGAACTACGTTCCTACCCGGTGTCCCATGACACCATGACAAAAAATTACGGGACCTTTCATATATATATAAAGAATTTTGAAAATCGGTTGACAAATGACAGAGTTATGCGTAGGGAGAGGTTTTGACCCATTTTATCCCTTCCTGGACCAAAATCCGGGAAACAACTGAAATCTGTATTAATTATGGACCAAATATCTATATGTGTACCAAATTTCATTAAAGCGGTTCAGCCGGTTAGGCGTGATGCCGTAACAAATGACAACTGACAGAGTTATGCGTATAGGGGAGCTTTGACCAATTTTATCCCCTCCTGAACCAAAATCTCGGAAACAAATATAGCCTATATTAATTGTGGGCCAAATATCTATCTTTGTACCAAATTTCATTTAAAAAAGTCTGCAAACAAACATACACCTCATTTTTATATAATATATGGATTAAAAAAACATTTGTGCCAAATGAAATTAAATTTATTTATCAATATCGAAAATAAAAACAAAATACATAAAAAATTGGCTAAAACTAATTTAAAAGATTTTGACAACAAGGTGAAAGTACAATATAACAACTATTCTAATTTAAAAGTCGTACAAAGTCGTTTTTTGCAAAAATAAACAAAACAATTTATTCATTTGTTACTTTATTCGACCTTACACTGGATAAATATTTATTATTTGTGACCTTGAGCCCAAATAATAAATTATATTTATCAAAACTATTTATTTTTAGCTAAAATAATTCTGGCAAAAAAAAACGACTTCAGTACAAAGAGCAAAATACTTGATGGCCTTTCATATAAACAATTTTTAAAATCGGTATGCAAATGGAGGAGTTGTGCACTAATAAATATTTTGGGTGGATGCGTGGAAGACTTTTCCCACCGATTTTCGTAGAAAAATTATGCGACCAAACTCTAAGCAAACCATTCCAAACAAAAAAAGAATTTTGGAAGTCGGCCCATTAATGGAGGAGCTATGCGATAATCAATATTTCGGTGGAAGGGGGAAAATAATAGTACCAATCTGCAAGGGGGGTTTGCAGAAAATTTCCCAACTGATTTAAAAAAAAACTATGGAACAAAAATGTAGTCCAACCCTTTCAAACAAAAAAACAATTTTGAAAATCAGTTCACAAATGACAAAGTTATGCATGGGGGGAGTAAGTTTCCCCTCCCATTTTTTAAAGAATTGTGGGGCCAAACTTCTAGCGAGCGAACCCTTGCAATCAACACAAGAGTTTTGAAAATCGGTTCACAAATGACATAGTTATGGATTGGGGGGGGGGCCGGAGGAGGGAGCAAAATTTCCCCTCCCATTTTCGAAAAGAATTATTGGATGGAGGGAGCATATTTCCCCTCCGATTTTCGCCAAAAAAATTTTGGGACCAATTTTTGTCAAACCCATTCAAACAAAACAAGTATTTTGAAAATCGGTCCACAAATGACATAGTTATGGATTGGGGGGGGGTGAAGAGGAAAGCAAATTTTCCCCTCCCATTTTCAAGAAGAATTATGGAGCTAAACTGCTAGCAAACCATTTCAAACAAAAAACAATTTTGAAAATCGGTTAAAATATAACAGAGTTATGGATGGTGGGAGCATATTTCCCTCTCCGATTTTCGACAAAAAAATTTTGGAACCAATTTTGTCAAACCCTTTCAAACAAAACAAGAATTTTGAAAATCGGTTCACAAATGACATAGTTATGGATAGGGGGGGGCGGGGTGCAGGGGGAAGCAAAATTTCCCCTCCCATTTTCAAGAAGAATTATTGGGCCAAACTACTAGCAAACCCTTTCAAAAAAAAAATAATTTTGAAAATCGGTTAAAGTATAACAGAGTTATGGATTGGGGGGGGAGCATACTTCCCCCTCCGATTTTCGACAAAAAAAATTTTGGGACCAATTTTTGTCAAACCCTTTCAAACAAAACAAGAATTTTGAAAATTGGTTAACAAATGACATAGTTATGGACTGGGGTGGGGTGGATGGGGAAGCAAATTTTCCCCTCCCATTTTCAAGAAGAATTATTGGGCCAAACTGCTAGCAAACCCTTTCAAACAAAAAATAATTTGGAAAATCGGTTCACAAATGACAGAGTTATGGATTGGGGGGAGCAAATTTTCCCCTCCGGTTTTCGACAAACAAATCTTGGGACCAATTTTTGCCAAACCCTTTCAAATAAAACAAGAATTATGAAAATCGGTTCACAAATGACAGAGTTATACATGGGGGGAGCAAATTTCCTCACTACGATTTTCGAAAAAAAATTATGGGACCAAACTGCACGCAAACCTTTTCTAACGAAAAAAGAATTTTAAAAATCGGTTCACAAATGACAGAGTAATGCGTGTACAAACATAAAAAAAGTAAAAAAAAGAACATACACACGAATTGATAACCTCCTTCTTTTTTGAAGTCGGTTAAAAAAGGCACAGAATATCCTAATATTGTACATATTTAAATTTTAAAACCATCCCAAAAATATAAAAATCATTTTTATGGTACTTCTCGAATTAACTTTATCAGTAAAGTGGCCAACTTGTTAAATTT
This sequence comes from Panzeria rudis, assembly GCA_956483635.1. Taxonomy (NCBI): domain Eukaryota; kingdom Metazoa; phylum Arthropoda; class Insecta; order Diptera; family Tachinidae; genus Panzeria; species Panzeria rudis. Next base: position 59,574,034 of record OY101450.1, read on the forward strand.
TACGACTAGCATAGTGTTATTATTTGCATTTCATTAGAAGTACATAAATCCATATTAATACCTATTGGTAAATTGAAAAACTCAATAACATCCCAGAGTTCTTTAAGGGCCTTATTTTCTAAAACACGTCACGAAAGTGAAATTTATATAGGAAACAAAATCAAAATTACTCCAATTCTATACATTTGCCTTTCATAATTTTTAAAATTTTTATGAAAAACAAAAACAAAATTATTTAATTTTAGTAATTTTGTTTTTGTTTCCTATATAAATTTCACTTTCGTGACGTGTTTTAGTAAATTAGGCCCTAAAATAAATTGCGTCTATTTATCTATCTATGTTTTGAATTTCATCAAAATCAATTGTATAGTTTCGAAGAGGTACAAATTGCCCCCCTACCAGTCCTCGTGCTCCTCTTTTTAAAAAATTTATAGCCTATGTGCTTTTCTAGATTTAAATCTATCTATGTTTTGAATTTCATCAAAATCGGATAGATGGTTTCAAAGAGGAAGCAATTTCCCCCTAACACCCCTCCTGGTCCTACTTTTTAAAAAGTTTATGGCCTATGTGCTTTTCTAGCCTCAGATCTATCTGTGCTTTGAATTGTATGAAAATCGGATAAAGTTTCAAAGAGGAAGAAATTTGCCCCTACCTCCTCTCGGGGTCTAATTTTTGAAAAAATTTGTAGCCTATGTCTTCTTTAAGATTCAGATCTATCTATGTTTTAAATGTCATCAAAATCGGATAGATAAATAGTTTCAAAGAGGAAGAAATTTCCCCTATCTTCTCTAGTTGTCCTATTTCTTAAAAAAATTATAGCCTATGTCTTCTTTTAGGCTCAGACTTATCTATGTTTTGAATTACATCAAAATCGGATAAAGTTTCAACGAGGACGAAATATCCCCCTACCTCCCCTCGTGGTCCTATTTTTGAAAAAAAGTATAGCATATGCCTTTTTTGAAGTCAGATCTATCTATGTTTTGAATTTCATCGAAATCGGCTAGATTGTTTTGGAGAGGCAGAAATTGCCCCTAACCCTCCTCGTGCTCCTATTTTTGAAAACATGTAGCCTATGTGCTTTTCTAGACTCAGATCTATCTATGTTTTGAATATCATCAAAATCGGATAGATGGTTTCCCCTAGTGGTCCTATTTTTGGAAAAATATACAGCCTATGTGTTTTTTTAGACCCATATCTATTTAAGTTTTGAATTTCAACAAAATCAGATAGATAGTTTCAAAGAGGACGAAATTTCCCTCTAACTCCCCTCGTGGTCCTATTTTTGCAAAAATTTCAATGTCCTCTTTTAGACTCAGATCTATCTATGTTTTAAATTTCATCAAAATTGAAGTGCACATTTGCGATTTCTTTTAATTCATTAGTAGTTCCAATTATGCGTGATTTCTGTAATTGAACAAACTGTTCAATTAAACGGGATTCTTGTAATTGAACGAATTGTTCAATTAAGCGGGAATCGGCTAATTGGTTCCCCGGTTAGTTGAACAAAAAGTTTTGCAAATTTTGATGTGGAATTAACCGAAAAATACACTATATATATATATATATATATATATATATATATATATATATATATATATATATATATATATATATATATATATATATATATATATATATATATACATATATATATATGTATATATATATATATATATATATATATATATATATATATATATATATATATATATATATATATATATATATATATATATATATCAGCTGTGCTGAGAACGCCACCTGTTATGAATTCGCCCTGGTTTCACCTAACTAATATTTATCTATATACATATATATATCTATATATATATATATATATATATATATATATATATATATATATATATATATATATATATATATATATATATATATATATATATATATATATATATATATATATATATATATATATATATATATATATATATATATATATATATATAGATATATATATATAGGTATATATATATATATATATATATATATATATATATATATATATATATATATATATATATATATATATATACATATATATATATATATATATATATATATATATATATATATATATATATATATATAATGGGTGATTTTATAAGAACTATCGGAAAGTAAAAAAAAAAAACACATAAAATTCAGAAAAATGCATGAAATATTTATTTGGATCGATAGTTGGGTCGATATAATTTAATGTTTGAAGATTATTTCATGCAAATGTTGGCCGCGGCTGCGCCTCAAATGGTCCATCCGCTTAGTCCAATTTTGGCATACTCTTTCCAACATTTCGGCCGGTATCTCACGAATAATGTTGGCAATGTTGGCTTCCAGTGCGTCAATCGAAGCGGGCTTGTCGCTATAGACATTAGCCTTAACATAGCCCCACAAAAAATAGTCTAGAGGCGTTAAATCGCACGATCTCGGCGGCCAATTGACTGGTCCCAAGCGTGAAATAAACTGTTCACCGAACTCGCTTCTCAATTGGTCCATTGTTTCGCGTGCTGTGTGGCATGTGGCACCGTCTTGTTGAAACCACATGTCATGCAAGTCAAGCTCTTCCATTTTGGGCAGAAAAAAGTTTGTTATCATCGCACGGTAGCGCTCACCATTCACAGTAACGTTGTGATTCGCATCATCTTTGAAGAAATACGGCCCAATGATGCCGCCAGCCCATAATCCGCACCAAACGGTTGTTTTTTGTGGATGCATTGGTAGCTCTTGCAATGCTTCTGGCTGCTCTTCACTCCAAATACGGCAGTTTTACTTGTTCACGTATCCATTCAACCAGAAATGAGCCTCGTCGCTGAACACAATTCTTCGCGCGCGATGAACTTTCTTAACAGAGCACGCATTTTGGTAATAAAATTCAATAATTTGCAAGCGTTGTTCGTTTGTAAGACGATTCATGATTAAATTATAGACCAAACTGAAGATGTTTGACAGTGACACAAGATACAAAACGTGCGTGAGCTGTCAAAACTAGTGTTGCCAAAAAGATAATAGCAAAAAAATCACTCGTTATATATATATATAAAATCAGCTGTGCTGAGAACGCCACCTGTTATGAATTCGCCCTGGTTTCACCTAACTAATATTTATCTATATACATATATATATATATATATATATATATATATATATATATATATATATATATATATATATATATATATATATATATATATATATATATATATATATATATATATATATATATATATATATATATATATATATATATATATATATATATATATATATATATATATATATATATATATATATATATATATATGTATATATATATAAATATATATATATATATATATATATATATATATATATATATATATATATATATATATATATATATATATATATATATATATATATATATATATATATATATATATATATATATATATATATATATATATATATATATATATATATATATATATATATATATATATATATATATATATATATATATATAGATATGTATATAGATAAATAATCCAGGGCGAATTTATAACAGGTGGCGTTCTCAGCACAGCTGATTGTTCAAGGAACTGCCAAACTTTCCTTATAAATTTTTTTATTTAAATAAATTGAAAAAAATTTAATGTAAATTTCTTAATTTGTTTTGACAATTGCTTGAACAAAAAAGTTGCTTTGTTGTATAAATTCGCCGATGACTATCGGCCGTGTTCTGTATGGATTTAAAATTTTAAATTAATATTTATAACAATAATGCTTTGATAATTCCACACATTTTAATTCCACATGAAATACAGAACATACCCGTATACCTTATTGATCTACGTTGGCCGAAACAGATCAGCTATGACTGCCGCGAACCATTATCCAAGTCAAAAATGAATATCTAAACAATCCTAAAAGTATGCAGCACAATTATGCCAGTATTTTTCTAACAATTATTTGCCAGTATTTTTCCATTTTCAAAATATTTTTGTTTTACTCCCCAAGCAATGATTCTTGTTATTCAAAACATTGATGTGCATGGCGCGCCATAACGAACTTAAGTTCCAAAAACAACGTGTAGTCATATTACAATAATATTTTAATTATATGTTGTGAAAAATTGTAGTACTTTACCTAATTTTCTGTTAAACTAACTGCTTAAAGTTGGCATTTTTTTTTTTTACTTTTTCGAATAATTCTATACTTACCGAAAACTTTTTAATTTTGAATTATCATCTTAGAAAAATTAACATAAAAAATTTTTTTTTATTTAACTTAGTGAGAATGTTGCTTATGAAACCCAGGAGACAAAAATAGAAGTTGTCGCCGAGCTTTGAAATTTGGTACACTACTATAAAATACTTTAGTTTAGAAAAATTCACGCCTATCCCAATGTATTATAATGTTGCTCTGTAATAATGAAACATAACATGCGTTCGGTTTCTCGGTCACATTACATATATCGTATGACTTTTAAGTACAAAAAGCATAACTTAAAAATATATAATAGAATATAGCGACAAGGTAGAATGAGAGAAATGATCTATAAATGTATACAGGATGTTTATTGCTTTCTTATATTATTCTTAATATTAATTACATTTATCCACATCTCCCCTTTTGAAATTCAAGTTAATTATTGTGACAATGTGATAATCTTATAATTAGATCAATAATATCTCTTAAATAGAGCATAAGAGAACTACGAATAAAGAAAATTTAGAATTCATTTATTTATGTATAGGAGTACAATTCAGTCTTTTTATGCATTTCATTTGTTTGTTTTACATAAAGTTTTAGATAAATCTTAAATGTAGTCATTAATTAAACATATATTCTGTGTGTATAAAGTTTATAAGCGTTTACGCAAGTGATATGAATTTCTTCTCAAAATCTTACCATTTTGTTCTATTATATGGGATCGAGGCGAGGCGTATTGTGTTTTTCCATAACTTTAGCGAGAAACCAATTTTTTCTATCTTTTACCCAATCTTTTTCCACTTTTTCAAACGCATCTTAGATTTTTGTCATAATATATTTTATTGCTTAAATTATTACGACGCAAAATTAGTAATATTTTATCACTGAAATTATTATTTCTATAGAATTCAAACTTTCCGGATACCAGGGTTCTAGTTTGTCTACCAAATAATAATTGAGTTGTTGACATATTCGAATTTTTAATCTGAGTGTTCCGATATTCGAGCAACGCATGCCATAAATTGCTTTTCTCATCGTTACATTTCAATATTAATTTTTTCGCGACTTGAGCCTTTCGTTCTGCAAAGCCGTTAGATTTTGGATAATGTGGACTAACTGTCGTAACTGTAATATCTAATGTTTTCACCCATTGCTTAAATTCAAAAGATTCGAATGGAGTTATCTGCTATTCACCCTTATTGTGAATGTCGACGTCGACGTCAACACAATTCATTCGTCGCTTTCAATTCGATATGTCGTCGTTGTCACTTCAATGCTAAATCGGCATTTACTAAAAGTATTGTGTTGACGTTGATTTGTTATCGATAATGTGAAGGAAAAAAATATCATCACTATCATTTTGACGTTTATTCAATTTGTTTATTGCCTTCGTTTATTAAAATTTTTTAATGTTGTATTCAAGTGAATGTTTTAATGATGAAGCAAACAAATAAATACTTCTCTTTCTGCATTAAAAACATCCTTTTGGTTGGCATTGTGTTCCGCAAATATGTATGTAATGTGTTTCTGCAAATTGTCTGAAAAGGGCCAATTTAACAATAGGGACGAGCAAATCTAAATTTTGTTTTATGGAATTACCGTATTTAGGATTTATAGTTGGTGGAGGTTGTATGAGAATCGATCCGACAAAAATTGAAGCAATTAAGACGATACCATTGCCAAAAACCATAAGAGAAATAAGAAGTTTTTTGGGAACTGCAGGCTGGTATCGTCGTTTCATCAAAAACTTTTCATCGCTGGCGGCACCTTTGTCCGATTTAATTAAGCAAGGCAACAAGTTTCAAGTAAATGAAGAGGCGAGGAAGAGTTTTAATGAGCTAAAACAAGCTTTAACAACCGCACCAGTACTAGCACACCCTAATTAAAAAAAAAAAATTTATATACAATGCGACGCATCGGATTATGGTATCGGAGCCGTTCTTGGGCAAAAAGGAGATGATGACACCGACAGGCCCACTGCTTTTTTCTCACAAAAATTAAACGCAGCAGAAAAGAATTATAGTGTGACAGAGAAAGATTGTTTGGCTGCGGTAAAGGCTATCCAGAGTTTCAGGCCATATGTCGAATTAATGCCATTCACTGTAGTGACTGACCATGCCAGCCTTAAATGGCTGATGTCACTGAGAAATCTAAATGGGCGCCTGGCCAGATGGGCGTTGCAATTGCAGTCATTCGATTTTGGCATAGAACATAGAAAGGGATCAGAAAACGTGGTAGCCGATACATTGTCCAGAATGTAGAAGGAATAGAAATAGGAAATATTTTAGGGTTCGATACATTAGAATTTGAATCGCCAGAATACCTAGAATTAATAGAGGTAATGTCCAAAAACAAAGAAAAATTTCCAGACATAAAAGTAAACAATTTCTTAGTATATAAACGAACAAATTGTCCTTCAGATACTCAAGAACTGGAAGAATTTCCGTGGAAGCTTTGGGTCCCCAGTAGTTTGTCAGATGCGCTAATAAGAGACACACATAACCCAGAAGAGAAAGCTCATGGGGGAATTTTGAAGACGTTAAATCGTTTGAGAATGAAGTACTACTGGCCAAATATGATTGTACACGTGAAAAATTTTGTCAATAACTGTAGAATATGCAAAGAAACAAACCCACGAACCAAAATCTTAGGCCAGAAATAGGGGATGAAGTTATAACTCATAGGCCATTCCAAAAATTGTACATCGATTTCCTTCGTAAGTACCCCAGGTCAAAGAAAGGTAACGCCTATATTTTCATACTGGTTGATCACTTGACAAAATTCATATTTTTAAAGGCGATGAAGGAGGCTACAGCTGGCAACGTGGTAAATTTTTTAACAGAGCATGTGTTTCATGAATTTGGCGTCCCGGAAGTTATTCATTCGGATAAAGGACAGCAATATGTGTCAAAAATTTTCAAAAAAATTATTGAAGCATATAAAATAGACCACATGAGAACAGCGGTACATTCGCCTCAATCAAACGCGTCGGAAAGAGTCAACCAAAGTGTCCTTTCAGCAATTAGAGCTTAGATGGAGAACGATCATCGGGACTGGGACGTAAATTTACCAGCCATAGAAATAGCATTACGTACTGTAATACACGCATCAACCGGTGTTAGTCCTTTCTTTGCATTGTTTGGGTACAATATGTTTACTTGCGGGTCGGACTACAAATTAGCAAAACAATTAAAATTACTCGATGATAACGAAATAAGTATAGAAAGGACTGATAAAATACAATTAATAGGGACAAAATAAAAGAGAATCTACATCAAGCATACAAGAGAAGCGCATTAAGGTATAATCGACGTGCTCGAAAAGTAAAATTCGTTCCTGGCCAAGAGGTTTATAAAAGAAACTTCATATTGAGTGACTTCAAAAACAATATAAACGCTAAATTCTGTAGAAAATTTACAAAATGTAGAATTCGAAAACTAATTGGTAGGAACATGTACGAGTTGGAAACATTGTCAGGTGTTCTGGTAGGAGTGTATCATGCTAAGGACAGTAAAATTAAAATGGGCATAGGTTGGGCGTGTGATTGGGAATTAGTGCAATATTTAGGATAGGGAAATTTGGCTTACCCGCTAAAATATAAATTATTTGGTGCAATATTAGAGTGTGATTTTGTGTGTTGGCCTATATGTTGATTATTTATTAAATTATACACCTAGTTCTCTCCCAATGTTTACGATAGATAGGAGGGTAGTGCAATGTGGAGCGTGCCGGGGATGTGTTAACTGAACAGTGCAATCTTGTCTATTGTGCAATATTAGGTTGATACGGGCCGGGATTTTCTTTTACATTACACTGAAGCCCACAGCAACCTAGCAAATGATAAGGTGAAGTCCAAATTGTAGCAGACAGGCTGACAATGAGAAGAGTTACGTATAATTGTTTTCTGCTATAAATAATAAAAGATACACGACCAAAGGCGTCATGTGTAGATTGCGCGGCTAAATCCTGATGATGACTGACAAGTGGACGTGGGTGTGACCTACGTTGGGCGCTTAGACAGATAGACATGTTCACAGTACAACAATAACAAAATGAAATAAGAATCTCACACTGTCTTCCCAGCGCACGGCTAATCAAGACAGGGTTTTATTGAGATTCCCGAACAAACGGATGATTGCTGAGGGAGGATTTTCAGTAGAGGTTGAATGTTGCGTTGATGTGGTGTCCAATTCTTTGTTTACGAGTGTGAGGTCTGGTATAGTCGTGTTTGTGGGAGTTGTGTTTTTCTTTGGTTAATAATTGATTAACCTTGCTTGTGAGAATGTGCAGTCGTAGATTTTTTGCCTGCGGAAGTGTGCTTTTGTCGTGCTGTTTGTAGGTATGTAGGTTGGGAAATGTCAAACGTCAATTAAAAAAATAGGTAGTGCAGTGTACGGTTGGCAATGATTTTAGTTGCCAATAAGTAGACAGGGTGTACTAGAAATATAAATAAAGAGTAAAAACCCGAGAGGTGTTTGAAATTTTTTCTCTTTGTTTATACGAAGGGTTCAAAGATTTAACTTTTTTTATAACAACAAAAATGTTCAAGGCCAAGACAGCGGACATTGATCCTATGCATGTAGATCGTTTAATGTACGTGTTAGTTTTTTTTAATATGGAGTTTTGTTTGTACAATTTCCTGTTAGGCTAACATGATAAGCTCAGGCGATAATAAAAATAATTTTTCTGGTCAGCTGGGAAAAAGCTACTAAAAAACGAAGAAGAAAAATCAGTAAAAAAAAATAGTAACTGAAACACTTATTAAAATCAGATTTAAAAAAATTTTTTTTAATAATATATAACAACTAAGTCCTGTGCTCTGTTTCGGTAGTGAACTTAAAACATAGACAACGATATAAAAAAATGTAAGTTTTTAAAGCAAATCTTATTAAAAGATAGTGGTAATAAAAGACAAGTAATGGCAGTGTTTTATCACAGTGTGGCCTAGAGGACCGATATCATAAGGGCGACAGGAGATCGAAGAAGATCGTGGATTCATAAAAAAGACTTCTAGTGCGTCACAGGCAGAAGATTTCAATTTTTAAATTCCATCGAAAGAAACGGAGTAACAGGTAACATAGTATTACTTGATTCCATACAGATAAAACGGGTCGATAAAATAAGTAGACGACCAGAGCCATCTGTGGAGCAGTAGGCCAATGCAATACAAATTAGCCCACCAAAATTGGTATAATAGCAAAGGCCAAACCCCAACAAAATAAGAAAATTAGCACCAATATAATAGTTGTAGGAAAGTGGCAGTAGACTGGTATGAATTTAAAGGTTAAATTTTAAGGAACAAAAAAAGGAATATTCTGTTATTTGTAGGGTTGTTTGATAAAAAAAATAAAAAATAAGAAAAAATAACAAAATCAAAAGCAATTTAAAATCATAGATATAGAAACTATTAGACTAGAGAATAAATTAATCATAAGTTCAGATATAAAGACTATATGTTATAGGATCAAACTAATAAGTGAAAGAAAACGCTAAATAGAAAACTAATACAATCAAGACAGTAATTTTAGAATTTTACCAGGGAAAAATCTTATCAATTATTGTCCTAGCTTGAAATAGTAGACCGGAAACGGATAAGCAAATTGTTTTTAAAAAAAAAAATATATGAAAAGTAGATTTGATGTTTACACTCAAAAAAGTTTTACATTTACTGTTTATAGTTTGTTGAAAAAGTTTTCCGTGAAGTTCAAAATAAATTAAAATTTAGTCGTTAAGGTAAGCAATTTATTTTTTAAAATTTTTCGTACGTTATTCAAAAAACAACCTGCAAAAAAGTAATTATTTTCTGTCGAGTTAATAATTTCAGTTAAGTTTCAACACATACAAATAAAAAAACATAGATTACAAATAATAGTTTTCAAAAGGAAAATGATTTGAAAATAAAAAATTTTTTAATTTGTCATTTTTTATTGTTGAAAATACGTATAAAAATATTTACATGTGTACATGTAGAAGAATTGGAATTGGTAAGTACATAAAAAATGCATGTATGCATTTATTTAAAGAAAACATGTAATGAACATTTCTTTCTTATTTGCAGGCAACGCATTAGAATACTGAAAGCTTTCCACGAAGTATTGAAAACTTCTCAATTTTGTTCGACGTATCTCAAGCTTTTATACGCAACATTCCTTAATTTTAGGATAAGGTATTTATAATTTGTTAAACTGCGTATTATAGTGCGTTTACATCTGCGCAAAATCTAGTAGATTTCACTTGAATTTTGATCAAAATCTATACAGTTCACACCAAGCTTTTTTGGCATTTAACAAGATTTCGTATTCAGAATAAAACCTTTGACTAAAATTTACCTTAAACTGCAATCCAACAAGAGCAAACTTAGCTAATTTTGTATAGTAATTTTGTAGAGCGCGCTCTAGCGTAGTATCAACGTAGCTAATTTACACACCGTTTACAAAAAATGCTGTACCGGGTACAAAAAAAATAAATTTACTAGATTTTGATTAGATTTCTTTGAGATCTAGTGACGAAGTAGATTTTGTTTTGTATGCAGCGTTGCCAAATTTGCAGTTTTCCCTGCATTTGCCAGTTTTTCTAACACTTGAGCAGCTTTGCAGTTTTTTGCTTAAAAAATAAGTAAGTACTAGATTTCGCTCAGATGTAAACGCACTATTATATATTATTTATTCTAGTTTTTTTTAGCTTGTTATTAAATTAGTTTTTTAGTTCTCAGGAATCTTCTACATTTAGAGGGTGATTATGCAGGAAACTCTCTAAGAAACATATCATCTTTTTTTGAGCGACAAAGTTCATTATAAAATTTATGTAATTTATTTTATTTTTAATTTTTTGTTCTCATTTACATTAACAATATTTAATGTTTTCATTAATCTTTTAACTATGTTCAACTATGGTAATAATATGTAAATATAAATATGTAAAATTTAATTATATATGTATGTAGCAATGTAATCTAAATATTTTAAATAAAGTATCGTTTAATTTAAAATGATTTGTGGTTAATTTTATTGCTAGTTAAAAAAGAAAGATAGAGTAAAAATCAGTTATTTAAAGAAAATATATGGTTAGTTTTTTTCCAGTCAAATAATGAACTAAAAGAAAAAAATCACTTATTTTTACGAAATATATAGCTTATTTTTTTATAGTTAAAAAGCAGAAATGAAATAAAACAATCCGTTACTTTTACGTACTTGCAATTTAGTTTAGTTAGAAAACGGAAATGAATGAAAAACTCAGTTAGTTTTACAAATTTGAACTTTAAATTTTTGATAGTAAAAAACCAAAAACTAAATAAAAAATCCGTTAATTTTATGGATAGTAGTCATTCAATTTTTTAACATTGAAAATTTAATTCATTTTTATTTTACTTTCAATGAAAAATGAGTAGACCGGTTTTCAAATGAATATTACTACATTTTAAATTTTATTTTAAGTTATTTTTACCTACATAATATTTTGAGTGTATAGAACCTAAATTCATGAAAGAAAATCCCCTGGAATTCGAGTTGTATTGACCGTTCGGTTAATGAAGGAAAAGTTCAAAACTAAACAAAACAGAATAACAATTTATAAATTTTTTTGTGACTGAAAAGAAGATTGCATTTCTTTTATCATTGAAAATAGAATAGGAATTGAATATTAAATAAGAAGAATTGAAATTTAGAAGTAAGAAGAAAGTAATAGCCACTGTAGATTAAGTTATTGTGCTCGTAAATGGTAATGTTAGATTAAGTATATTTTAATAAATAATGTCGTAGTTCTATTTGTGTGAAAATTATGTGTTGCTAAATTTTTTTTTATTGAAGGTAAAGGCACAGTGGGTCGACATGGACGGATAAGCGTTGGTAAGAAGAAAAAAAAAACAGATTTTTGATGGGTTGTTGACAACGATTGGTAAAGGGGTCATACAGATATATTTAATAAAGGTATGACTAAGGTAGGGTGGGTGACGTATGGGAGCTAGACCTTTCCCATGTTTGGTCGGTGTTATATTCGTTGATAGGGATGTAGGTATTTGTGTAGATAGATTTGTTTTTGTTGTAGCAAGCCTGTGATAGTTGTGTTAGCGGGTTGGGTTCCCACGCCTCAATCGAGCTAGTCGAGGTGGCTGCACACTGTCGTAAAAGGGCTAGTAACTTATCAAGAACAATATAAACTTCATCCCCAAGAGTATGGTAATTAAATTGGTTCAGCATTTCTTGAGAAGGTGCAGAAGAAGTGCAACAAAGTATAATTTACATGCATATATTTTACTACTCGCAATAACGCTTCCAGAAATTCAAATTGAACTCTGTGCGCATACATACATATTAATGAATAAAAATTCACAAATAAAACTACCAGAGTAAATATAATGTTATTTTTTCATACTGACTTAAAGTTTCTCCAAAAAAGGTATGGCTCATCAAAAATAGCCAGAAAATCAGCAAAATATCGCCATGTCGCCAAATTGAAAATTTAGATGCCAAACAAGTTTTCAAATCGCCACGTTTTGCGAGTAATCGCCACATCTGAAAACCCTGTATATAATACACATTTTAGCAGCCAACATTCTATGTTATGCTGACTTTAGACGACATGTATTTTACATCTGACTTGTACTTTAGACGACATGTATTTTACATCTGACTTGTAAAATTTCCCACTGCAAAAGTGATACATGCCGTGTGAAACATATGAAACATTGTCAGATGACATTTACAGAAGCAAAGTCAGATGAAAAATTTTCAATTAGAGCGTGTTCTATTTTCATCTGACAAGGCATCTGACATCAGCTGAATTAAATTATCAAAAGTGTGGTTTGGCTGAAAAAACATTAAAAAGCAAAGAGCGCTTTATATATTTACGAAAATTGTGCAAAAACTCAGCTGTTGTGAACACTCAGAGGTTATGACAGCTGTAATTGCACATGTACGTGTGAAAGCAAATATTATAAACCGTCTGTAAATTGAAAATTTTGACAAACATGCGAAGTTACATATGTCTCACACACCTAACAAGTCATATGTAAAAAACATGTCGTCTAAAGTCAGCATTAGTGATACCAGAATTTTTATTTCGAAAAATGTTGCTGGTATTACATTTCTGGAGATATTAATATATATGTATATTAATTTATATATTTATATATATTTTGTTTGAAAGCAAATATGGTAATATAATATTGCCAAATTCTTTTCGCTTAGCTATAGTATTTTGTAGAAATATTTTTTTATATACAAAACACTTGTACGTTATATTAATTTTAATTTTGTAACGGGCTTTATCCCAAATTAATATTTTACTTTTTAAGTAAAATACATATTAAAGTTTTATTAAAATACATTAAAATTGATTATGGAAAATAGAAAACATGATTGATTATAGAGCCCATCAAAACCCAATTTACATTCTAATAGCACATTTACATCAGCAATGCTGAAACTGGTTTAAGGCTTTAAGCGAGTTTCCAAAACTATACCATTTACATTGGCATTTTTGAATTATTAGGTTTATCATTGACAATATTTTATGAGTTCATAGAATATTACGTCAAACTCAGTATCAAAATTTATTTTTATTTTTTAGTATTGCCAGTCAAATATAAAAAAACTGGTTTGTGAATGGGATAATTGACAAAAACTGATTGTATACAACTAGTTTATCTGATAAACAAGTTTAAAAGTAGTTTATGATTTGTATGGGAAAACAGGTTATAAACAAGAAATAAACCTGCTTATCGACATAAGCCGCTTATAACCTGTTTATGGCGTAGATATAAATGTACATAACCTTAGTCGTTTTTCATTTCAAATTAATTCAGACTCAGTAAGCTTTTCGCTGTTGTGTTTAATATATTTTGTAGTGCTATTTATGCGGAACTTTCTGTAGCAACAATTCCATCCCGTAAAAGTTTTTTTGCGATCGATAGTGAATAATATGATGGAAGACAGTTTTTGTGAACAGAATTCACTGCAGACCTCATCAAATTGTTCTGTAGAAATGAGAGATTCATGTCGGTCATCAATGCTAAAGCTTTTTCTACAGATATGGTTTTCTCGTAAAATTCTTCAGCCACTTTGTCTGCTGCATTTTTGATTGCTTGCGGATGGGTAGATGAAATTAGCTTCTGCACCCGTCTTGGTTCTGTCTGAACTTTCCTCAAACGATGTCATTGGTTTACTACGAGTTTGGCTTATATAAAACATAAAACATCACTTCCCTATTTTATTGCAAAAGCTAATTTAATTGCGTTTAGTACATAAGCTTTTTAGACAACTGCGAAAAAAAATTTCGTAGCTCATCACTGTACTATGTCATTTTATATATTAGCAAAAATTGTAGAGAGCTATATGCCTAATGTTTATAAATATGTATAGAAAAACATACCAAAGAAGACTCTGTTACATCGAAAATCATTGACTTCCAGCCAATCGTGGTTATTTTTCAATAATAATGGACCACGTATTGAGCCCTGTGGTACTCCTCTAGACATTGTACAGCACCTGCACCTGTTTGATCCATAAGAAACTGATTGACTGCGACCACTAAGGTATGAAGTTATTAGCTTTAAAGCTGTTGTTGAAAAGTTACATATGTATTTTAGTTTGCGGCAGAGAATACTATGAAGGACAGTATCAAAGGCCTTAGAGTGATCAAGTAGTACAAGAAAATATATATTGCGTTTATTTATTTGACTTCTGATTTGCTCCGATACATCAATCAAAGTTGATATTCAGCTATGTTTTGGTATACACCCGGACTGCCTACCAGTAAGCAAAGAGTTATTATATAAATAGGAACTCATCTGCATATGTGTAATTTTTTCAAAAACCTTAGACAAAAAAGGCAAGATCGCTATGGGCCGATTGCTCTTATCAGCTTTAGGGATTGGTATAATTTTTGTATGTCTCCAGTAGTAGGGAACGATATGTGCGGGGGCAATTAAAATTTCAAAATTTGGGTAATTAAAATTTGAAATTTTGAAATTTTAATTGTTAAATAAACAAAAGTGTAGTTTGATACCCGTGGGAAAAAAATGAAAGTACCCTGTAGGTAAAATGTGGTTAAAAAAATTGTGATGAATTATTATTGAGTTAAAGTGTTAGTGTGAAATTATATTATAGATAATGTTTTGTGTTATATGAATTTCGGATATGGGTGTATCTGTGGGTGAGTGGGGTTCGATACCTACCATAGACCCTGGATGTTTTCCGTTGCTTCGTGGGTTGTGGTTGGATAGTGACCTAGGAACAATTGATTGAGTATAGACAAGTTTGGTGACAACGTCACCAAACTTGTCTACATGTAGATTGATGTCTGTCTGTCCATATTAAAATCTTGTTTATTTTTTGACAATGGAATTTGATTTCACAAATTATGAAATTGTAGTGTGTATGTGTGTATATGTGTATGAGTGTGTACATATAGTTGCGTATGGGTACATCTACATATGTACATACATTTGTATGTGTTGTCCTTGATTTTGTGCTGATCGTGCGAATTCTTGCTGTTGCTATGTATATGAATTTCATCATATTTCTACATGTGGATTGATGTCTGTCCGTGAGAATATATATTTGTGTATGTGAGATGTTCATAGCTTGATGTTTTATCAATTTGTTAGTGTAAGTATGGGGAGGCGTGAGAATTTCTGTCTGTCTGTGGGAATTTCTATATGCCTGAATGTGTGAATTTTAGTCTGTCCATGATTTGGAGGTATGTTGTTAAAATAGTTTGAATTGTTTTTGTGGGCGACATGCGACCTTCCCTATTTTTTATATGTTTATGCTAAAGTCCGTTTGATTACATCCGTGTTTTATAATACTGTGGACGATGAAATTTTTTTATTTTGTCAATCTTATCTTTGTTCTATGTATGTTAAATTCAATTTGTTTATATATAAAGTTTTAAAATGTTTTGTTTCTATTTATTTAAACGTGTCCGTCCATTTTTGACTCAACGTCAGTCGGTTGGTAAACGGTGTGTATATTTTCATTATGTAGGTATGGAAGTATGAGAGGGGAGGAGGAGCTGTGTTAAGTTCTACTATATGTTGTGAGTACGCAATCGCATGGGTATGAAATTTGACAATATGTGTACATACTTATATACATATCTGCAAATTTATTTGATGTACGCATGTACACACATACAAATAAGTGTTTGCTCTATGTTTGTATTAATTTATTTCAAGTGAGAACTTTTGTTTTTTTGTTGCAAAATTTTCGCATGATCGTTTGGATTTATAGATGTTTGTAGCTAATAAATATGTTGATATATTTTATTTGAAATGTGCATAGGATCTAGCTAATACCCTTCCATAATCACTTTCAACATATTTTTATAAAACTTTAATATTTCGCTTAAAAATTAAAATATTAATTTGAGAAAAAGCACGTTACAAAATTAAAATTAGTGTAATTTAATCATTCCCAACAAAACTTTTTAATTATAAATATGCGAGTGCCTGCGCAAAAAATACATATTGACAGCTCTTTGCGAAAACAATTTGTAGCTATTGTTGCTTATATGTATATATATATATATATATATATATATATATATATATATATATATATATATATATATATATATATATATATATATATATATATATATATATATATATATATATATATATATATATATATATATATATATATATATATATATATATATATATATATATATATATATATATATATATATATATATATATATATATATATATATATATAAGTATATATATATATATATATATATATATATATATATATATATATATATATATATATATATATATATATATATATATATATATATATATATATATATATATATATATATATATATATATATATATATATATATATATATATATATATATATATATATATATATATATATATATATATATATATATATATATATATATATATATATATATATATATATATATATATATATATATATATATATATATATATATATATATATATATATATATATATATATATATATATATATATAGGTATAAGCTAAAATTAATGTTGAACTTTTTACCAAAAAAATAATATCTGAAGTTCATTTTGATTTTGTATGGATGTAAGTTTTTCAAGGCTAATTTATGTCATGCCAATAATTTTGTTTTCAAAAAATATTACAATAAATAAGAAACTACTACATTAAACTACAATCAAAAATATTTTCAGTGGGCTTACAAACGGAACTTGGAAAACATAAGCAGTCGAAATAGTGTCTAGTGTACTACCACGTCAGTGGAATTGTGATAATGAAGTCAATTCAGTCGCAGAGGCTTAATATGAGTATCAAAACAATTGGTTTTATCACTTTCAAATAATCTGTAAAATAAAGAATTAATTCTAAAGTTTAATTTTCTAAGGAACATCGAAATTTAGTTTAGTCGCAAGTATGATTCCTACCAAGACTCGGGTGTTTCTGCAGAAAAGCTCAAAAAGGCTTAATCAGTATGTGCGTTCGTTAAATTGACGGAGCTAAATATTTATCCGATATTTGCAGACAAATGTGGGAGAACCATAATTTTTTTTTAAACATTCTGCTAAAACTGGAAAAGCCTTTGTGGAATCGCCTAGCTTTATTTTAGAAATTGTTTGCCAAAAATTATATAAATTAATTTCAGTCTTCTTTAATATTTGTTCATATGCAATAGAACTTTCAATCTAAAGAATTCTGAAATTTCTAATAATATCAAAAATAGTGGTGATTTTTTTCTTCATTACGATATTTGGATTTATTAAACTTAGTGATTTACAGTTACCATCAAAATCAAAGTTTTCGTATGAAAGTGAGCATTTCTCTATAAAAATTTACACAAGGCCTGGGGCTTACGTCTTTCAACTACTCGATGAAATAAACACAGGTCGCCTCGCCAGCCCATGTGTTTATTTTCGACCCTCGTAATTTTAAATGATTTTTTTAGTTTTGTTTATTGTTTTTTATGGACGAATTACATGTTAAGTTTTGTATCTATTGTTTAATTGTTCACTTTTATATGATTAGTTCTTGGAATATATAAGCTTTTATTGTATATTCCTTTGTAATATGTATTATAAATGTCCTGGTCGACGGGTTCAGATTTCTGGCAGCCCTAATGTAGTTAGGCACAAATAAGATATTTATACGTTAAGAACTTTAACATCGATTTGTTTGTGCATATTTTTGCATATTTTACCCTTTACAACATGTTTTTGCATATTTTACACCTAGTCGCTTATTTACGGCAGTTTTTCTAATATGTGTGGTATATTTTGGCTTTGCTAAATTTAATTTTTTACATTTTGGGGGCATATTTTTCAGTTTTTTGTGCATATTTAACGCGCAAAAAACAAATTTTTTATAGATAAGAATTGAAAGCAAATGGTCTTTTATCGCCTACGTTAAAATATCTAATGTTTAATTTATGCATTAGATACCTATTTGCTGAAATTACGGGTATTAGTTGTACAAAAAGTATATTAAAAAATTTGTATTCTTAAACATGATTTTTTTTTGTTATATATATCCAGTTCATTTCGCATTTGTGGTCTTTAGCCGTTCCGTATGGTTTTTAATTTAAAATAAAAAAAATTTTTTTATTGCATAACTTCTGATTAGTAGCCACCCGAAGTAAACAAATGTGGTAGTTGCATACTTTTTTATAATTTCCGTAGCTTCTTAAGTAGAAAAGATATTGCAATGATTTGTGATTTATTTCATAAGACACTAAAGAGCATTTCATATTCCCAAGCAAAACTGAATTGAATAATTAAGTGGCGGAAAAGTGAGCACCTGAAAATTAAATTTTTTTGTTTGTGTCGATTTTTACTTGAACCCTGTGTGAACATGTTGTACATAAAGCTTTGATTTTTTTTTTTGCAGAAATTTAAAATTTTTAAAAATTCGAAATTTTGAGCTTCAAAAACTCATGTGTGGCTTAAAATAACAATCTGATATTTTCAGAAAATATAGACCAGCCGCCTTATTCCGTAATTCGCTAAAGCTAAAGCTAAATTTTGATCGCTAAAATGCGGAACAAATACAAAATTAAACATTTTTGGCGATGACATAAAACACTAAAATTTTCGTGGATTAAATTTTTAAGACATTCCATAATTTAGCAATACGCGTTGCAAAATTGTATTCGTAGAGGAAAATTGATAAATCGAACGCATAGATTTTTAGCGAAAGAGACTAAGCTTTAGCGAGTAACAGAATAGGGGGCGGTACTTCTTTATTATGCCCACTTTCGCTATGTCCACTTAGTGACAATCTGTTATTTTCATTTCTTCACGAAATATGCTTTTTGAGTGCTGCTCTTAGAAAAATATGAAAAAAATGGAGACAAATAAAATGTGCTCAAAACTACAAATTTTTTCTTTTATTTCCATATTTTTCTAAATAAAAGCAACACTAAAAATGTGTGCTTATAAAGAAGAAAAGTTATTATAATAATATTTAAAAAATCCCGGGAATTCCCGCACAATTTTCCCGGGATTTATTTCCCGAAAAATGTGCGGGATCCCGGAAATTTTTTCTCGGGAAATCCCGAATGAGAAACACTAATAAGCATATATATATATATATATATATATATATATATATATATATATATATATATATATATATATATATATATATATATATATATATATATATATATATATATATATATATATATATATATATATATATATATATATATATATATATATATATATATATATATATATATATGAATAATCTTGGGATTATTAATGTGTCCAAACGAGTTTGGACATGCCGCCGGCCTTGCCTTCAGGCAACAAATGCCGATTACTCTGCAGCGCACTGGACGTTCGCCAAAGACCGGATAGCCTCGACGATGATTTTGGTATCGGGTTTTGTTGTTATCGTGGTGGTTGATGCTGTTGTTGATGCTGTTGGTTTGGTAGCTGCTCGTGGTGGGTTTGAGTTGGTGTCTGGTTTAGTGGCGGCTGATTTTTTCTCCCTTGAGTTCTGTCGTTGTCGCAGTTCTTTGGTGGTTATTTCCTTTGTCTTTTGTGTACGTGCAGGCTTACGATGAAGCAACGTGTGGTGGAGCATGCTGTCACATTTTCGACATGTATCCACTGATGGACATACTCGTATTTCATGGCTTCGTGCCAAACAGTTGGTGCAGTAATTGTTGTTTTCCACTAATTCTTTCCTCTTCTCTGGTGACATACTTAAAAATTTTCGGCAAAATCTCAGAGTATGAAACCTCTTACATAAAATGCATTTGTATAGATCGGGATCACGACGAATTTTCGCTTGTTTGGCGCGGCGCTTTTCTGACCGATCATTGGCTCGTCTATTATTCCTAGCATTAAAGAAATAAAAATTAATTAGGAAAGTAGGAATTATGAACGCGATTATATATATTGAGTAGTATGGAGAAATACTTATGTGTAAAAATTTTGATAAAGTGTGAAGTATTAAGTATTATAATTAAAGAGCGAGTAAGATGAAACTTTAGTTAGAGTTTTCGTTATTCAGCAAGGGAATGTGGCATAATTTAGCTATAGGGCGAGTTAGAGTTCCTGAGGCAATACGTACGTCAGCTGTGCGTACTTTGCTATCGGAACCAGGATAGATGTTCTGTATTCTTCCCAATCGCCATTCATAGGGAGGTTGCAAATCATCCATTACAACCACAAGATCTCCTACTTGAACATTTGGAATAGAGTCTTTCCACTTATAACGCTTGTGCAAAGCCTTAAGATAATCGTCTTTCCATCGGATGGCGAACTGATGTTGAAGAGCTTTCAGCTTTTCCCACCTATTGATTAGAGACATGCTTTGGAAGTTTTGATCTGGGAAAGCCATCAGGGGTGCACCTCGTAAAAAGTGGCCTGGAGTCAATGCCGTTAAATCTGTAGGATCTTCGGAGAATGCCGATATTGGCCGAGAGTTGAGTATAACTTCGATTCGAGCTAAGATGGTCGCAAATTCCTCGAAGGTGAATTTTTGAGAGCCTGAAATCCTTTTCAAATGGAACTTGAAACTCTTTACGGCGGCTTCCCATAATCCACCCATGTGGGGAGCGTGTGGAGGTATGAATCTCCATTCAAAGCCGTGGCTGACATACTTCTGAGCTATATCTTGTGCTGCGTTTTGCACGAACATTGCGAATTCACGTTCTAGGTTTTTACTGGCGCCCAAGAATTTTCTACCATTATCACTAACTACCCTCTGGGGGAGCCCCCGCCTCCCAACGAAGCGAGAAAATGCCGCCTGGAATGCCGCGGAGGATAAGTCTGAGCATGGTTCTAAATGTATTGCTCGGGTACTGAAGCAAACGAAGACACTTGCATATCCTTTGACTGAAGGAGATCTTCGTAGGAACGACGTTTTCAACTCAAAGGGCCCAGCAAAATCGACACCTGTGACTTCAAACGGAAGAGATAGAGTACACCTCTCTGGCGGTAAGGGTGCCATTATCTGGGTACATGGCTTCTGCTTATATATGATGCACGTCTTGCAGTGACGTATTATCTTTTTTACGCGTGTCTTAAGCCTGAACATATAAAATTCAGTTTGTATCATTAGGCACATTTGACTGCATTCAGCATGTAGGAGTAATTGATGCAGATGATTAAGATAAAGGTAGGAGAAACGGGAGTTTCCAGGTAGAATAATTGGATAACGCTCGTTGTAGGGAAGAGATGACTCAGACAATCTACCGTTTGCCCGAAGAATCGAGTTTTTATCTAAAAATGGGTTTAACGTTTTGAGAGAACTTTTGTTCGGCATATCTTGGCCACTTAGTAAACATGGATACTCTTCTGAATAAAACCTTTTTTGAGCCATAGTGAGAAGTCTAGACTTTACATATTGAACTTCTCTTTGTGTTAGTTCATGTTGGGGTTCACAATCAATATCAGGCCTAACTTTTCTAATGCTTTTATTAAAGAAACGGAAGACATATCCCAAAACTCGCAGAGCTTTAGTGTATGTGGAAAATCTGCTCAAAATATCTTCCTCTTGTGTGTTTGAGTGAAAAGTATGGACTTCTGTGAGGTCTTCTACTATTTTCAGAGGATTTCTTTTCGGCCACTCGGAATCAGGTTTGGTTAGCCATGGTGGTCAAAACCACCATTGGGTGTTGTTGGCGAGTTCTTGAGACTTACATCCCCGAGTTCCGAGATCTGCAGGGTTATCGTGCGTTGGGACATGTTTCCACGTTGCCATCGGAACAAGGCGATGAATTTGGGCAATTCTATTTGCGACGTAAGTTTCCCATGTTGAGGGGGGTTTTGAGAGCCAACCCAGGACTATCGTAGAATCGGTCCATAAAAACACTTCCGTGTCTTGAAAACTCAATGACGACTGTGCGTTCCTGATGAGGTTTGCCAAGAGTACCGCTCCATTGAGTTCCAATCGGGGCAAGCAGACTGTTTGTATAGGAGCTACTTTACATTTTGCTAGCAACAAATTCGAAAAAGTTGCATGAGATTTAGTTTTGCAACGAATGTAAACTGTAGCGCAATACGCTGCTTTGGAAGCGTCACAAAAGCCATGAATTTGGACTTCATCTGAGGGTGTGTATTGGAGCCAACGAGGTATGGTAACAGTTTCTGTCTTGGATAGGTCTGAAACCAAATCATTCCAATTTTGTAGAGACTCAGTTGAAATCTCTTCATCCCAATCTAACCCTTCGAGCCATAGCTGCTGCATTAGTATCTTGGCCCTGATGACTATGGGTGCCAGCCATCCTGCAGGGTCGAATAGCTTTGCAACTGACGAGAGAATTTGTCTTTTCGTAACTTTTGCGGACTGATCAACTGTAGAGAAATTATAAGTGAATGCATCTGAGACTGCATTCCACTTAATCCCAAGGGTTTTAGTAGAACTAGATTCTTGAAATCGAAGAAAATCTAGATCATATAGATCTTCTTTTGGCAAATGGGTGAGAAGTTGGGAATTATTAGCTGTTATCTTTTTTAGAGGTAAGCCAGCTGATTTCAATGCTTTAATGAGTTGGGTTTGTGCGGATAAAGTTTCGTCAATGGAAAAACCTCCTGATAGTATATCGTCTACGTACGTTTGTGACCGTAGAATTGACACCGCTTTCGGAAATTCCGATTCGCAATCTGTTGCAAGTTGCAGCAGAGTACGAATTGCGAGATATGGGGCACAGTTAACCCCGAACGTTACTGTTTTTAACTCAAAGTCTTTGATTGGGCCATCGACTGAGGGCTGAAACAGAATTCTTGAAACTGCCTATCATCTGGGTGTACGAGAATTTGGCGATACATCTTCTGTATGTCACCACTAAACACGTATTTGTCTTTCCTCCAGTTAAGTATAATAGTTATTAAGTCACTTTGCAGTGTAGGGCCAGTATAAAGTACATCATTAAGCGCAAATTGAGATTTTCTTTTTCTCGAGGCATTGAATACGACTCTGACTTTGGTTGTTTTATGATCTGGACGCACCACCGCATGATGCGGTAAATAAAAGGAGAAATATTTACCTTGAGATATTATTTCTTGGGAGGAAGTTTCTTCCATATGGTCTAGAGTCAAATATTCATTGAGAACCGCCTTGTACTGGGCTTGAAGCTCTGGATCTTTTGATAATGTCTTTTCCATTCTGGAGTATTGGGTAGAGCTACAAACCGTGATGAGCCCAGGAAGACTTTTTCGGGATATTCTGTTTTGAATGGTAGCCTTACTACATATCTACCATTCTTGTGACGCATAGTCGTTTTTTCATAAAAGTTTTCACAGAATGATTCCTCCATTGAGACTGGGCGCTTCGACGGTATTTCTTCTTCTTCCCAAAATTTTTTAAGAAGAGCATGGAGATCGGAAGATTCAGAGGTTATAACTGTGGTTGTAAATGCTTGAACACTTTGTGTTTTTATGGGACCACTCAAAACCCAGCCGAAAATCGTGTTATAGGCCGAGGTATTACCGCAAATGTTTTTCTTTATGCCCTCTATATTTATATTTTGCTCATAGTCATTACCCAGAATTAAGTCTATTTGTGACGATTTATTAAAAGTTGGATCAGCTAGATCTAATTCTTTTAGCTCTTTTGAGTAGGGAACCTCAAAACTCAAGCTGGGAGCTTTTTTGTAACTTTCGGCAACACTATGGCCTTAATGGGAAAGCGTGTATTTGTTCTTTTGGCATATAGTGTGAGCTCACATTCTTTAGTAGCTGACTGTTTTTGACCTCCAATACCAACAATCTCGAAATGAGATTTTTGGTAAGGTAGCTGGAGGCGATTTCTAATTTTTTCAGCCAAAAATGTACGCTGAGAGCCCGGGTCTATTAACGCTCTAATAGTGAAGCGTTCACCTCTGAATTCTATTTCCATTAGAGCTGTTCGTAGCAGAATATTTCCCCTGCTTGTTGAGCAGTTAGCATGAATTTTGGTTGATGTAGAGGGAGGTTCATCATAAACGTTATTTTCCTCTAGTTGGGTTACATTAGAGGAAGCACTTTTGGAGCTATTGTTTTCATTTTGGACAAACCGTTTTTGACTATTATCAGTATTCTGCGCAATATTTTGCAACTTATTGGTCATATGTAGTAACGTGTGATGAGATTTCTTACAATATAAACAAGTGTGTTTACTTTTGCAATTTGCTTTGATATGGGATGATCCTAAGTAGTTATTGCAGAACTTGTTTTGAAAAACGTAATCGACTCTCTGTTGTACTGTGAAGGCTCTGAATTTGGGACAATTTCTGAGAGGATGATCTTCACTACACAACTTACACATTGGGCTTACGTTCTCTTGCGAGACGTATGTTTGTATGTTAGGGGGGTTAGATTTTTTTAGACTGAAGCTATCCTTGTAGCTTCAGTCTAAAGTCGCTTGACTATCGCCCCTGCTTCACCCCTTGTTTTATTACGCAAATGGTATAGTTTAGTGACGGGATTTAGCTTTGAGTGATTAATATAAACAGCTGTGAACATGTCACGAAATGAGGGCCATTGTTCATACCTGCCATTGAATACCTCCGTATCACAAGGAGGGAGCTTGATGAAGTCATTAGAATTATTTTGAACAAATGTTTCAGTGGGAGCGTGGCGAAAACTTAAGTGACGAGACGTGGACTGAAACCTTGGAGCTCCCGGGTTCTCCTGTTGGAGTATTCTCGCAAGTTCGAGTATTCGCGAGGAACAATCGTAATACAAGGTCCTACAATCTTCAAATTTTTGTTTTATTTCTTGTTTTATTTCTTGAGTGATTCTTGTATCCCTGGAGAACATAACTTCCTCATGAGAAAAGTTTAACTTATCCCAACTTGAGTCCAAGTCTCTCAACAAGACTTCAAGCATGGTGTCAGTGTACTCCTCCGTTGGGGTAGCGTCGAATCTTTCGCACAATGACAGCACTTGACTATAATCAAAGTCGAAGTGCTCTTGGGCAGACGCGATCGATCTTCGTGAGGTGGAAGGCATACTGAT
Source organism: Panzeria rudis (assembly GCA_956483635.1). NCBI lineage: Eukaryota > Metazoa > Arthropoda > Insecta > Diptera > Tachinidae > Panzeria > Panzeria rudis. The sequence continues at coordinate 59,599,689 of OY101450.1, forward strand.
ATAAGATATGTTTTAATTGATTTGAGTACTTGTAATCACAAGCAAAATCTTTGCAGAGTCTATGAGACAGGCTACCGCAATTAAATGGGGTTTGTGAATGTAGATATGCTTTCTTTATTTGCTTTTAGTGCTAAGTGAATAGATTTCACTGGTTATATGGTATAACACGGATTTCTAACTCACACTTAGCTGCTTTTGTTAGCAATGCTTAACTAGTATTTTTATTCTTTGTTGGATTAGGGGCTAATGAGTTAGCGCCAGATAATTGTAATCTGGTTAAAACAAAGAATTTAAATACTGTTATGGGATTTTGGGAATTGTAAATTATTTGACTATATTATCTGATTAAGGGGCTAATGAGATAGCACTAAATATGATGTATTTAGTTATATAAAGATACTATAAATCGAAAATTGAAACAATGTTAAGCAACTATTAATGAATCAGAAATTTAGAGAACTTTTGCTATTACTAATTACCAATTTTAATTAGTTTTAAATGTGAAAAATGCTTTATAATGAAATTATTTCCAGTAATTAGCGTGCCTAACAAAAAATTTTTGAAAATTTTTGTAGCCGCAATGTGGATAATAAATTAGAATTAATTAATATATTTTTTTTACAATGTTGATAAATTTTTCATAAAATTTTAGTTTTTATGAAATTTATTTCAAAAATATAGTTATTCCCGAGAAAATATATTCGCACTTTTTTTTCTACAAACAGCGAACGCGGTGGCAACTCTTATTGGCTTTATAAAAAATATGTATATGTATCTACAAAGTATATTGTACATTAAAAGATATCAGCTGTATTTAGGTATATAACAATTTATGCACGTATAAAATTTGCTTCTTTGTTCTAAATGTATATATGTGCAACTTCTAAAGCTTCTATTTATATGGTTTATGGTGGAGACTATAGTTTTAAATAATATCTCACGATAAACGTAGGGGTAGGAAATATGTTATCCAAAAAAGGGAAATTATAACGATCATATACCTAGGAAGAGTTTTATAACTAGTAGGGGAAAAGAAATGAAATATTATAATTTGCTCTTTTTGTTGTATTAATATGTGTTATTTTATTTATTTTATTTTTAGTGTATTCACCCAGTTTCTTTTCTTATTCTAGGAGATATTGATTTTTTCTCTTTTTCTTTAGCAAATTTGCTTAAGGGAAAATCAATAGTTTCCCCTTCTAATGTATTTCTCTTACTGTTTTTTATTTTCAGAGTTGCCGTTGTTGGCCACTTTATTTTTAGAGATTTTTGGGTATTTTTGTTATTTGATTTTAATTTTTTATTGCAAATTAAGAAAAATTTCCTAATAATCGATTTATTATTGAAATATAAACTATTAATTCTGTGCCTGATTAAGTTTTTTCTTCGGAAACAATGGAGTTATTTTTGGAATCTGTTTTCTTATCATTCCCTGGAGGTAAGAATTTTAGCACTCGACAACTTTGTTTTGTGTAAGGCAATTACAGCTGCGTTGATCTCTTCTAATTGGTTTTATAATGGGGGTTGTTTTAGATTTGTTATAATGTTCACAGAACTTTACTCTGTTTAACACACACGGAGAGGATCAAGAGAATACATAACTCTAAGAGTATATTGAGTTGGTAGGTTCTTCCAACAGATGAGAACTTTTGGAAAAATTTTTGCAAAAAAGTTGGAAATATCGAAAAAATGTATTTATTTAAAATTTTAATTTTTTTTTCAGCAAACATAAAAATGTTTTTGTGTTGTTATTTTTTAATCCACACACTTACATATGTATAACACAACAATAGAGCCTGAAAAAATTAGAAAAAAATGTGTTTCGAGTGTATGTATGTATGTATATATGTATGAATGTGTGTATGTATGTGTTAATGTAAATGGAATTGGGTAACTGAATATATGATTTGATCTTATTTACATACGTATGTAATTACTGACCTCTTTTATGTATGTATATGCCATAAATTTTGCGAGCTTCTGATTAACGCCTTCTTCTTCGTATATATGTTTTATATTGTATGTATGTACATACATATGTATGTCAGGCAGATTTTTTTTAAGCGGGACTTTTTCGTCTTACTTATATATAGCGGAACTTTTTTTTGTAGGTATGTATTTTTTTCACTTTTTGTATTTTTTGTACATATGTATACATATGCACTGTGATTGGCGGTATTTTTTACCGCTACGTAAACTATATACCCACTTTTTGGCTATTTTTTCGATTTTATTAATTTTTTTAATTTTTAGCGCAAATTTATTTATTATATGATTGTGTGTATGTACTCTACTGATTTCAGCCTTTTTGCACTTTTTACACCTTTTTTTACATATACACTACACACATAACACACCTAACTATTTGTCTGAATTATATTTCAATTTAAAAATTTTTTTCTCATATAGGTATTTCTTAATTTTTGGGTTTTTCCTTTTTTGTTTTAACTTTATTTTACACTTTTTATGTGTAATAGTTTTATATTTTCGATATTGTTTCGATTTCTTTGATTTGATTTCTTGTACCTTGTACTTAGTTGCCCTTTTAATACTGATGTTCTTGATTTTGTATTCTTTAAATTTACCTCATGTTTGGTTGTTGTTCAGTTTTTGTAATTATCTCACTTATCTGCAAAGAGCTTTCTACGGCTGCGAGAGGCCCATGAATAATCTTGGGATTACTGCTAATAAATATCCCTCTTGTTTGCTGGTGGGTAAGGGGAAGTTTATGGTTTTTTTTCTTTCAGCAAGCTACACGCGATATTTTAATTATAATCACTCCGTGGGTAGGGATTATAATTATTGGGGTTATGGGAAAATAAAAGAAACAAATTAGTTACCTTTATTTTTCTTATTGGGATGTGATGTTGAGATGGGAAGCTCACCTTTGGTTTTTTTTCAATTGATGACACAAGGTAAGACTTTTCTTTTCCAGATTTATTTGGTACAATTCAATGTTGATGTTTACAAGTCAAGGGTAAAAAGGCAACTAACTTTAAAATAAAAAAGGGTCGACCAAAAAGTAAGTATGATTCGCGGATAACTACAAATGTCTATTTTTGTCGCCCAAATTATTTAAGTGTTTACAATTTATATACATTTTGTAATTCATATTCACCGTAAATATATAATTTGTATAAAAAATTAATATATATATAAAAATAGGATAAAATGAAAAGGTTAAAAAAATTATACTTAATGTGTCCAAACGAGTTATATATATATATATATATATATATATATATATATATATATATATATATATATATATATATATATATATATATATATATATATATATATATATATATATATATATATATATATATATATATATATATATATATATATATATATATATATATATATTTATATATATATATATATATATATATATATATATATATATATATATATATATATATATATATATATATATATATATATATATATATATATATATATATATATATATATATATATATATATATATATATATATATATATATATATATATATATATATATATATATATATATATATATATATATATATATATATATATATATATATATATATATGTGTGTGGTTGAGATGGGAAGCTCACCTTTGGTTTTTTTTCAATTGATGACACAAGGTAAGACTTTTCTTTTCCAGATTTATTTGGTACAATTCAATGTTGATGTTTACAAGTCATGGGTAAAAAGGCAACTAACTTTAAAATAAAAAAGGGTCGACCAAAAAGTAAGTATGTATGTATAGATATTCAACTTCGTATTTCATAACCGATTCGCGGATAACTACAAATGTCTATTTTTGTCGCCCAAATTATTTAAGTGTTTACAATTTATATACATTTTGTAATTCATATTCACCGTAAATATATAATTTGTATAAAAAATTAATATATATATAAAAATAGGATAAAATGAAAAGGTTAAAAAAAATTATACTTAATGTGTCCAAACGAGTTATATATATATATATATATATATATATATATATATATATATATATATATATATATATATATATATATATATATATATATATATATATATATATATATATATATATATATATATATAAATATATATATATATATATATATATATATATATATATATATATATATATATATATATATATGTATATATATATATATATATATATATATATATATATATATATATATATATATATATACATATATATATATATATATATATATATATATATTTATATATATATATATATATATATATATATATATATATATATATATATATATATATATATATATATATATATATATATATATATATATATATATATATATATATATATATATATATATATATATATATATATATATATATATATATATATATATATATATATATATATATATATATATATATATATATATATATATATATATATATATATATATAATATATATATATATATAGTGTTGGACAATAGATATTGGACTGCAGAAAAATAAAAAATGTTTCACAAATATTGATAGAGATTATCAGCATAAGCTATGTAATCATTTCTTCCAATAACAAATCTTGACATTCACCAATAATGCCAACAAAAAATATCACTTGGCATTTTGTTGTTGTTTTATCTTCCCATATCAATGTGATACATATTATGCTGTGAAAAAGGCACGCGACAAAACATATTGTACTCATTACAATGTTCTTAGAAATGTTCCGTTATAATTCCAAATTGACAATATTGTTGGAAGTGAATAATTGTGTTCTTTTTTAAATAATCTAGTTGATAGTTGTCCAGCCATAGCAATAAGAAGAAGGTAGACGGTTAAAAAATTAGTAGTGAATAATTTGCAGATTTGAGTTAATTTTAAGGCTAATTTAAAAAAATGGCTCGAACAAAATACAATGCAGAGTTTAAAAAGTTGATAATTAAAAATGTTCAAAATTGTTTATCCCAAAAAGAAATTTGTGAAAAGTTTTCATTGCCAAAACAAACCGTCAGCTTTATAATAAAAATCTTTGCAACCTCGGGTAGAGTTGAAACCATTCACAGTGGTGGCCGACCAAAATGCACAACAGCCAAAGAAGACTCAAGAATTGTCAGAGAACTAAAAAAGCATCCACACAAATCGGCAGTTGATGTTGTTAACGCACTTAACCTAAAAATAAGTAGCAGGACAGTTCAGAGAAGGGCTTGTGACGCTGGACTTAAAAGCTATCGTGCTGCAAAAAATCCGTTCATATCCAACAAAAACCGAGTCGCTCGCATAAAATTCGCTAAAGAGCACATTAACTGG
>OY101450.1:59605193-59797693 GCA_956483635.1 Panzeria rudis
AGATCTCGTGGATTGGTATTTTTTTTCAAATAAATTAAGTGAAATGCTATTTTGAATCGTTTTGTACTGGGCGGCAATTCCCGGGAATTCCCGGGAAATTGAAAAATCAATCCCGCCTTCACGGGAAATGAAAAAGTCCGGGAAAAGAAAAACTGTAATGCTTATATATATATATATATATATATATATATATATATATATATATATATATATATATATATATATATATATATATATATATATATATATATATATATATATATATATATATATATATATATATATATATATATATATATATATATATATATATATATATATATATATATATATATATATATATATATATATATATATATATATATATATATATATATATATATATAACGAGTGATTTTTTTGCTATTATCTTTTTGGCAACACTAGTTTTGACAGCTCACGCACGTTTTGTATCTTGTGTCACTGTCAAACATCTTCAGTTTGGTCTATAATTTAATCATGAATCGTCTTACAAACGAACAACGCTTGCAAGTTATTGAATTTTATTACCAAAATGCGTGCTCTGTTAAGAAAGTTCATCGCGCGCTTCTTCCATTTTATGGTCAGTTTAATCGACCTACTGAGGCTTCTATTCGGGCTATTGTAAAAAAATTTCGCACCAAATTTACATTGTTGGACATTAAACCACCAACACGTTTACGTAGAGTGCGAACTGAAGAAAATATCGCAGCCGTATCGGCCAGTGTTGGTGATGACCGTGAATTATCGATTCGGCGCCGTTCGCAGCAATTGGGCCTCTGTTACTCCACTACGTGGAAAATTTTGCGGAAGGATTTGGGTGTGAAGCCTTATAAGATACAGCTGGTGCAAGAATTGAAGCCAAACGACCTACCACAACGCCAAATTTTTGGTGAATGGGCTCTTGAAAAGTTAGATGAAGATCCACTTTTTTATCGAAGAATTGTGTTCAGCGACGAGGATCATTTCTGTTTGAATGGATACGTGAACAAGCAAAACTGCCGTATTTGGAGTGAAGAGCAGCCAGAAGCATTGCAAGAGCTACCAATGCATCCACAAAAAACAACCGTTTGGTGCGGATTATGGGCTGGCGGCATCATTGGGCCGTATTTCTCCAAAGATGATGCGAATCACAACGTTACTGTGAATGGTGAGCGCTACCGTGCGATGATAACAAACTTTTTTCTACCCAAAATGGAAGAGCTTGACTTGCATGACATGTGGTTTCAACAAGACGGTGCCACATGCCACACAGCACGCGAAACAATGGACCAATTGAGAGGCGAGTTCGGTGAACAGTTTATTTCACGCTTGCGACCAGTCAATTGGCCGCCCAGATCGTGCGATTTAACGCCTCTAGACTATTTTTTGTGGGGCTATGTTAAGGCTAATGTCTATAGCGACAAGCCCGCTTCGATTGACGCACTGGAAGCCAACATTGCCAACATTATTCGTGAGATACCGGCCGAAATGTTGGAAAGAGTATGCCAAAATTGGACTAAGCGGATGGACCATTTGAGGCGCAGCCGCGGCCAACATTTGCATGAAATAATCTTCAAACATTAAATTATATCGACCCAACTATCGATCCAAATAAATATTTCATGCATTTTTCTGAATTTTATGTGTTTTTTTTTTACTTTCCGATAGTTCTTATAAAATCACCCATTATATATATATATATATATATATATATATATATATATATATATATATATATATATATATATATATATATATATATATATATATATATATATATATATATATATATATATATATATATATATATATATATATATATATATATATATATATATATATATATATATATATATATATATATATATATATATATATATTTTTTTTTTTTTTTTTTTTAGTAAAAAGTCTATTGTGAATATCATGGGAGTAACAATTTCTATTTTGAATTGTTTGTTTTGATTTATAAATAGTTTGCGTGCTTATAAAAGAAAAGTCTATTTTGTGAAGAATAGTGTTTATTTGCGTTTCCTGATTTTGGAAGAAGAAAATCAATCCACGGAACGATTGCAGCGAAGACATATACGCGATGAATCAGATCCGCTATCGTTAACGGAGACAAGGTAAAAGTCCTTAAGATTTAAATGTGTTTGTCTCTAAATCAAATGTTTTTGACAGGTTTCAGGAATATTATAGAATTAACAAAGATGCTTTCCAATTCCTACTGAGCGTGTTGGAAGAAAACTTGCCTCCTAGAGGTAAAATGTTCGCGGTACCCACCGTAGTGAAATTGGCTAGCACCTTAAGATTTTTGGCGGAAGGCAGCTACCAAAAGGGGGTGGGCAGACAAATCGATGTCTCCGAATACTCCTTCAATAAAATAAGTTTAATAAAGTTGGACATTTAAAAACAAATATGTAGCAACTTACATTTGTACTTCTTGTTCCCAATAACAATTTTTGTGAATTAATTTTGTAAAATAGTTGTTGGGAGTAAATAATCGCGATGCCATATTTTTTATGTTTGTGAACGCATTCACAAAAATCACAAAAAATTTCTATGGGAACATTCACGACAGCAAATCATAAAATTTGGGAGTTTTGTCTTATATCTATATATATATATATATATATATATATATATATATATATATATATATATATATATATATATATATATATATATATATATATATATATATATATATATATATATATATATATATATATATATATATATATATATATATATATATATATATATATATATATATATATATATATATATATATATATATATATATATATATATATATATATATATATATATATATATATATATATATATATATATATATATATATATTTATATATATATATATATATATATATATATATATATATATATATATATATATATATATATATATATATTTATATATATATATATATATATATATATATATCCCACATATATATATATATATATATATATATATATATATATATATATATATATATATATATATATATATATATATATATATATATATATATATATATATATATATATATATATATATATATATATATATATATATATATATATATATATATATATATATATATATATATATATATATATATATATATATATATATATATATATATATATATATATATATATATATATATATATATATATATATATATATATATATATATATATATATGTGGGATGGGCATAAGGGGACTGTTCGGGCATGCACAGGTTAAGACACATGACTAGTAGAGAGAATACACCGCAAAGCTTGCGAGTGTATTAGTAGACATACGAATAGAATTTACAGACAGCAAGAGTAAAAGAGGCAGAAAAACAGAACAGATACAGACGGTTGAAGATGGGTTACTGAACTAAATAGACGTGCGCGGTAAAAGTAAGAAGTGAACAAAAGAATTAAACTTGATAAAACTAAGAGGATCAACTTTTAAATAAAACAATTAAAATGTGTAACAATTAATTAAAACTACCTAAAACTATGTAACAATTAAAACTACCTAGAACTATGTAACAATTAACTAAAAATATGTAACACTTAGTCTAAGAAAATTGAAATAAAACTAATTTTAACATATAATTTTAAAAGGTTGGGTTTTATTCGCTAAAGTAAGGCCAAACTACAAACCAAATCCCTACAAATTTGGGGGCTCAACCGGGATTGGTGCCAAAAATTTTTTTTTACTAAGTGGAAAAAAGTGAACCTCTTTGTCTAAAATAATAAACGGCATTGCACAAAACGCAATAAAATAAGCGCACGTTGTGAAAATAATTAAGTGTTAAGAATTTGTCTTAACGAAATAAAAGAAAAGCCTAAACAATTGTCCTTGGTAAAGGTCAAAGTCAATTTAAATGTTAATAAGACTAAGAAAAAGAACAAAATTTAACTTATGATGAAGAGAGGAAAAAGTGTCTTTGACTAAGGTCAACCTAGAGTAAATTGGACTACAAAATATCAAAAATGAAAAAACTGAAAATGAAGAATTAAATATAAAAACTAAATTCTAAAAAAAAAAACTGACCAAACAAGCATTAACTTGTAGTGAAAAATGAAGAACAGTGGCTAAGACAAAGAAAATATTAATACCGAAAATTAATAAAATTAATATGATAAGTGGTTGGAACTAATAATAAGAAAAGTGTTTTGTAGTGACTGTACCTACCTAAAAAGTGGCTACAATAATTGAAGCAAATCGTTACGAATGTAAAATAGCGGTACCTTAAAAAGTATACCCAAATAACTAATTTTTTTTAAATCCTACGTATGTACCTAACCGCATAAGTGAAAAATTCTTTTTTTTTCTCATAAACTTGAACATTAAATCGAGGTTATTAAAAAATAAACAATATAGAGCAAAAAAGCGAAAATCCGGAAAAAAACCCGTTGAAAAAAAAAGTTTCGAAAACACAGTGACAATTTAAGAAAAAACATACTACGAGTATATATAAATTCCTTCTAAAGAAAAGCAAAAAATTCCCGAAAAAAGGTAGAGAAAAGAACTACATAAAAAAGTAAGAAACAACTGAAAAAACGATGATTACAGAAATTAAATTATTTCAAATAAAGTCACTCTCAAGAAAAACAACATAAAAAACCACCACCAAAATCATACAAAAAATAATGAGTAGAAATAAAGAGAAAACTCAACAGAAAATAAAAGGAATATAAAAACTACAAACAAAAAATAAGACAGCATAAAATCAAACACCAGCCAAGTCTGTTTGATCGTATGGGGAGAGATAGCAGAGACAACAGCAGCAGCAGAGATCGTTTGCCGTCAGAAGTTTTGCAGCAGAGAGCAGCCGAACAACAAGTATATATTTTGTAATTTTTAGTATGTATGTATTTAGTATGTATATATTTAAAATAAATAGCGTTTAGCCAGAAACATTTATTTATTAGCAGATATGAAGATGAGAATTACATTAGGGTGGTTCCGAATAGTATGTTGAATAATTGAATTAATTAAATACTTGATAATAGGTTGAGTAATATTTGATTGATTCTAAGTAAATTGAAGGCAATGAGCGATTGATTTTGAATTTTTTTTAGGGAGATTTACGTAAGTTCTGTGTGAACTTAATGAATATTTGTAGAAGTTCTGTGTGAACTTGAGAAGAGATTTGTAGAAGTTCTGAGTGAACTTGGTGATATTCGTAAAAGTTCTGTGTGAACTTGAGAAGAAATTTGTAGAAGTTCTGAGTGAACTTGATAGATTGGTAGGAGTTCTGCGTGAACTCGAGGAGATTTGTAGAAGTTCTGGGTGAACTTAGTGAGATTCGTGGTTCTGTGTGAACTTGCAGAAATTTGTAGGAGTTCTGTGTGAACTCAGTGAAATTTGTGGTTCTGTGTGAACTAAAGGGAGAGTTTTGGAGAATTTATTGATTCTTTTTTAGCAATAGGATTTGGTAGGAAAGTTAGTGAGAATTTTTTCCCCAGAACTAGAACTGATTTGGAATTTGATTAAAAATTTTTTTTTAATTGAAAAGGATTAATATAAATTTAGCAGTAAATTTAATATTACTACTGTATTATATGTTATCATTAAATAATATAAAATATCACTTTGAACTATATATTTGTTAAATTAAAATTTTGTAAACCGCCGACTTTGGGTAACTTGGGAAAAGATGAACAGAGACGAAATTTTTTCCTTGAACGTAGAAGGGCTACGTAGTAAATTAGAAGAGCTCGAACTGCCTAGGACGGGTAATAAGGAAATTTTGAGAGAAAGACTTTTAGAACACTTTAACTTGACTAAGGAAGATACGAAATCAGAGAGAGGAGATTCGAACTCCCCTTCTGAGTATGAGGACACTATAGCCGGAGCTGGCAATAGCTCAGTTACCGAGCATGGTAGTAATTTTACCTTAAGGGACATTCGGGACTCGGTTTCAACGTTTTCGGGTGATGGATTGCCAGAAATTGGGCAATGGATTGAAGAATTCGAAGACTGTGCATGCGCTGTGAAATGGAGCAGTCTTCAGAAATTTATCTACGCAAAACAGCTGTTGACGGGTGCAGCCAAGATCTTTGCAAGAAGTCAATCGGGCATTAGAGATTGGTCCTCGCTCAAGTCAAGCTTGATAATAGAGTTTGGAACGAAGCTTTCGTCGTTAGAAGTGCATAGAATGTTAAAGGGTCGAAGGAAAAGGGTAGGAGAGATACTCAGGGAATACCTTTATAGCTTACAGGAGATAGGGCAGCCTATAAATTTAGATGAGGAAAGTTTAATTCAGTATTTCATAGAAGGAATCAGTGATCATAGGCTAAATAAATCCGTTTTATATCAGTCCAGAACACTAGCAGAACTGAAAGAGAATATGAAGATCTACGAAAAGGTACGTTCACCAGAATCATCAAATTCTGTGGGAACAAAACCGAACCCTTTGTTAGGGATAACGCGGAAACCAAGAGCGCAAAGCGGTGCTATAAATGCGGTAAAATAGGTCATTTGTCGAATTCGTGTAATACGGGTGGTATCAAATGCTTTAGGTGCCATGGCATTGGGCATAAAGCATACGAATGCAAGGTTGTGGTGAAGAAAGAGGACAAGGGGGATAAAAATGTCAATGTTACCAGGGGAAATGGCAATATACATACCCTTACGGGAGATATCATAACCCCTTCAAGAAGAATCTTTAAGGACGTTGATATTTTGGGGAGAACAATGTCAGCAATCGTAGACACTGGGAGTGATATTTGCGCTATGCGATATGACGCACTTTTCCTTTTGGGAGATTTCGACCTCGAACCAACCAAGAAAACGTTGGTCGGAATTGGTGGTAAAGCCATTACCACGCTTGGAAATTTCACAACACGAGTCGGAATTGATAACATCGAACTGGAAATCACTTTCCACGTAGTCAAAGAAGGGGATATTCTGTATTCCGTCGTTTTGGGTAACGACATTTTTGGCCAGGTCGATTTGGTTATAGATGATAAGGGCGCAGAATTCAGAGAAAAGGTAGCCGTAGAACAGAATAGAGTTGTTCTTGCTGAGGATGCCGGTCGGATAGGCGAATTACAGATAGAGTTTCGGGATATTATTCATTCCGCGATACTGGAGAATTCCGTTGAGGATGAATTGGAACTTGAACACCTTAAGTGGGATATTCAAGGACAAGTGAGAAGTTTGGTAAAGACCTACAAGCCTACGAAACCTAAGGAATATCCAGTAAGGATGAAAATTATTCTCTCCGATGAAATACCAGTTAGTCAGACGCCTAGAAGAATGCCATATAGTGATCAGAAAGTAGTGAACGAGCAGGTTAGAGAATGGCTTAGGGAGGGTATAATACGACCGAGTCTGTCAGAATATGCCGCTCCCGTAGTACTTGCGAACAAGAAAGACGGCACCAAACGTTTTTGTTGTGATTATCGTAAGTTAAACGAAAAAATTATCCGAGATAACTTTCCGATGGCAATTATTGACGACGTTATTCAGCGCCTACAAGGGGCAAAAGTTTTCACTACGCTAGATTTGAGAAATGGATTCTTCCATGTTCCCATGGAGCCAGACTCACATAAATATACCGCCTTCGTAACGCATAATGGGGTATATGAATTTTTATACGTTCCATTTGGTATATCGAACTCTCCGGCAGTATTCTGCAGATATCTTTCAGTTGTTTTTAGGGATCTTATGAATGATGGCACTTTAGTAACGTATATGGATGACGTGGTAATTCCTGCGGAAAGTGAGGAAGAGGGTATTGCGAAATTGAGGAAAGTATTGAAGGTCGCGGAAACAAACGGGATGGATATTAAATGGAGGAAATGTCAATTTTTGAAACGGAAGATTAATTTTTTGGGCTATGTTATAGAAAACTCGACTATAAGACCTTCGGAGGAAAAAACTAACGCGGTGTCGAAGTTTCCTTTACCACATAATCAGAAGGCCATTGAGCGATTTTTAGGGCTGACCTCGTACTTTAGGCGATTCATTCCGAATTACGCTATCGTGGCTAAACCGTTATCAGATCTTTTGCGGAAAGATGCTAGGTATAAAATGGGTGACAATGAAAAGGTAGCATTTGAACAATTAAGAAACTCGTTAGTAGCCTCGCCGGTATTAAAACTTTTTGACCCAAATGCCGTTACGGAAATCCATACCGATGCCAGCATTCATGGGTATGGAGCAGTCCTTTTACAGGAGGGCGAAGATTCGCTGATGCATCCTGTCGAATACATGAGTCGCAAAACAACTCCTACGGAACAGAAGTACCATTCATATGAGCTTGAGGTACTGGCGGTGATAGAGGCGTTAAAAAAGTGGAGGATCTACGTATTAGGGTTGAAGATAAAAATAGTAACCGATTGCAACGCATTCGCGCTAACGATGCGGAAACAAGACGTTCCCCACAGGGTATCACGTTGGGCTCTATTTTTGCAAGAATTTGATTATAAGGTTGAACATAGGTCTGGGTCAAAGATGAAACATGTCGACGCGTTGAGCCGTGTGTCATGCCTTATGATAGAGGACTCGTTGAGACACCGTTTGAAAGAAGCTCAGATGCAAGACGAGTGGATAAAGGCTATACGAACAGTTCTAGATTACAATGCTTACGACGATTACTACGTGAAGTTCGATATATTACACAAAGACCCGAATAGAGAATTAATTGTGGTACCAAGTCTCATGGAACGGGAGATTATACAAATTGCGCACCGTCAGGGGCATTTTGCATCCCGCAAAACCCAGGATTTGGTAGAAAAATCATTTTTTATACCCGATCTGAGAACAAAAGTTGACAAGATTATCAAGGGCTGTGTTGAATGTATAGTGTCAGAGGCCAAAAGAGGAAACAAAGAGGGCTACTTATGTCCAATAGATAAAGCTGATCGTCCGTTGATGACATATCATTTGGACCACTTGGGTCCGATGGAAGCAACCCACAGGCAATACAACCACATATTTGTCGTGGTAGATGCATTCTCTAAATTTGTGTGGTTATACCCAACAAGGAGTACCGGAACTAATGAGGTAATCGATAGGCTCGAGAGACAGGCAGCGATTTTTGGGAACCCAGCCAGAATCATAACAGACAGGGGTTCGGCTTTTACTTCGAAACAGTTTGAGGAGTATTGTGAGGGACAAAAGATACAACATTTTTTGACGACAACCGGTGTGCCGCGGGGAAACGGCCAAGTCGAACGAGTGCATCGTGTAGTTATTTCCATGCTAACAAAGTTATGCACGGAAAAGCCAGTAAATTGGTACAAACATGTCGACCGGGTACAAAGGCTAATAAACAACACTGCTCCGAGAAGCACAGGTATCGCGCCTTTTAAGTTGCTCACGGGCTTAGACATGAGATCTAGCGATGATTCCGGGTTAGAGGATTTGTTATGTGAACTTTGGGTACAGGAGTTGAATGAGGATAGGGAAAGAGTTAGGGTAGAGGCTAGAAGCAACATCCTGCGCATACAGCAGGAAAACAGGAAGAATTTTGACAAATGGAGGGTTCCAGGCACAGCGTATGAGGTCGGAGAATTGGTCGCCATCAAGCGCACACAATTTGGTGCAGGACTAAAGTTGAGGCCGAAATTTCTGGGTCCCTACAAGGTAACGAAAAAGCTTAAACATGGTCGGTACGAGGTTGAGAAGATAGGCAGAGGGGAAGGTTCTAGTAAGACTACTACGGTGACGGAGTATATGAAACCTTGGGAGCCACATTCGGGGCGAATGTGAGGTCAGGACGGCCGATTGTGGGATGGGCATAAGGGGACCGTTCGGGCATGCACAGGTTAAGACACATGACTAGTAGAGAGAATACACCGCAAAGCTTGCGAGTGTATTAGTAGACATACGAATAGAATTTACAGACAGCAAGAGTAAAAGAGGCAGAAAAACAGAACAGATAAAGACGGTTGAAGATGGGTTACTGAACTAAATAGACGTGCGCGGTAAAAGTAAGAAGTGAACAAAAGAATTAAACTTGATAAAACTAAGAGGATCAACTTTTAAATAAAACAATTAAAATGTGTAACAATTAATTAAAACTACCTAAAACTATGTAACAATTAAAACTACCTAGAACTATGTAACAATTAACTAAAAATATGTAACACTTAGTCTAAGAAAATTGAAATAAAACTAATTTTAACATATAATTTTAAAAGGTTGGGTTTTATTCGCTAAAGTAAGGCCAAACTACAAACCAAATCCCTACATATATATATTCAATTGCCTTTACAACTACAATTTAGAGTTGAAAAAACAATCGGTCGTAGTACGCAAGTAAAGAAAATAAAAAAGAAGATGGATTATGGAGCTCATGTTTTTTTAACTTTGATATTATAAACTTCTTATTAGTATGATTACTTAAAAAGTAAAATATGAATCTATGTGCCGACATTCCTTTGTTTGCTAATACCAACTGATTATTAAAAAAACGGTTCCACATTTAACTTTTAAAATACGGCACCAAATTAAACTTTTTGCATATAGATGCTTGAGATTATCTTAAATGAATAACAGGAACATATTTCGAAATAAAAAATGCTGGCATCACTAACATAGAATGTTGGCCTACACACAAACACAAGCTGGATATATATAAGGAAACTAAACCACTCAGAACTTATGGCCGTTTGGTTGAAAGCATTAAGCGGTTTCCCTAAAGATATTTTCCTCTCGAAGGAGCCGGGTTCAAATCACGGCGCCTCTAAAACTTATTTTTTTAGATGTTTTAATAATTCTTTTGCATAAGATATTAGAATCAATATCCGAAACAAAAATTATAGCAAATGAATTAATAGTAAATAAATAAAAGCAATAAAATAGATATTTGGGATAAAATGTTTAGTACCAAATAGAAAAATTGCAAAAAAATTTTTACAAATCAATATTTTTTTAGCTCAAATGATTCTAAATTTATATTTGCATAAATTAATGCGAAATGAACTGGATATATATAACCAAAAAAAAAATCATGTTTAAGAATACAAATTTTTTAATATACTTTTTGTACAAGTAATACCCGTAATTTCAGCAAATAGGTATCTAATGCATAAATTAAACATTAGATATTTTAACGTAGGCGATAAAAGACCATTTGCTTTCAATTCTTATCTATAAAAAATTTGTTTTTTGCGCGTTAAATATGCACAAAAAACTGAAAAATATGCCCCCAAAATGTAAAAAATTAAATTTAGCAAAGCCAAAATATACCACACAAAATAGAAAAACTGCCGTAAATAAGCGACTAGGTGTAAAATATGCAAAAACATGTTGTAAAGGGTAAAAAATGCAAAAATAGGCACAAACAAATCGATGTTAAAGTTCTTAACGTATAAATATCTTATTTGTGCCTATCTACATTAGGGCTGCCAGAAATCTGAACCCGTCGACCAGGACATTTATAATACATATTACAAAGGAATGTACAATAAAAGCTTATATAAGTTAAGTTATATTAAAACAACTTTGTTCGAGTACTTTACTACGACTGACTGTCGTTGTCAATTTTCTTTATTTTAATAATCCAATTTTCTTAATAAAATACAATAAAATTCTTTTGAACTGGTGTTTTAATTAATGCTGATTAAGGCAAGCTGCAAAATTATAAGGAATTCTGTTATTCCAATTTTAATGCAATCTTGCAGTTTGGCTTAATGATAATTTAGGTAGATACAAAAAAATCAGAACAAGTGCAGACATTTACGTCAGCAAAATTAGCAGGTTAATATGACAAAAAATAAAAATAAAATAGAAAAACATTTTTCGTGTTAACTCTTCCCCTCTTAAATTCCAGCGTCCACGTTGGATGGGTATTGAATATAAGTATTTGATGCTTCAACCGGATGCTCCAGCTTGATATTAGTTTTGACATTGAAACCAATTCTTCTTTTTATAAAGTGCAATATTAGGCCACCTATCAATACCATCGTTAGGGCTCCTAACATTCCCATGCTGGTTTTATAATTGGTAGCTAGCTTTTTAATTTCGCCAGCGTTGTTGATATGTAGATCCTTAAGCATTTCCAAGGATAGCATTTCTTTATAATTTGCAATAGTGTCTGGTGCATTAACCACTGCTGGTAAGGGTTTCATCATAGTCATTTCCTTACTGGAATATGCTCTTTTCTTTATGGTAACTGTAGAGTTATGGTATTTGATAATATAGGTGCCACACATATCCATATTGATCCATTATAGCCGTTTAATAGAACTAGCCCTGGTGTAATTTCTTTTATCATGGGTAAATGTTGGTTGTTGGAAGTTGGACAATTTGATGGCATGCCATTCAGTAATCTCGGCAAACAACTCGATTCTGTAATATTTTTTAAATTGTGATTTCTGCAAACAGCCACATCATTAAACATTCTGCATGCGGATTTTACCTCAAGGAGAGAGTTTTTACATAATACAAAATTTTCATTATCAATCCTAATGGATATGTTCTGATTTTTTACTGATTTTACAAATAAACTTCTACACGTTTCCCTTTCCATAATTGGCAAGTCGACAATGTAAAGGATTGTCGTTTTATTTAGGCATATTTTTACCTCACCAAACTCCAAGGCTTCAACCAAATTCACATAAGGCATATTATGCTCATCGAAATGTTTCTTAGTTACGTTTAGTTCGTACTCAGACAACACGAAAGAATTTATAATACCATATTTCGCCCACTGCATTGAATAACCCAGATTGGTAAGTTCTTCCTTGATTATTTCTAGTTTTCTTTCAATGTCTTTAACAATTTCCCGCTCAAAAGCATCATTTGATCCTATGTTATTCATTATACTATTGGTTATTTTGGTAATTTCTTGCATTCTTGTTTCTATATCACAATCTGTCTGTCATTGTTCTCCAAAAGCCTAGTCATTCTGTCAGCAACAATTTGAAAATCATCGTGGTCAGGTGAACCTGCTACCCACTTCCATACAGTTCCGAAAGCGTTTATTGATCTAGTTTCACGTCTGGGTCTCAATTCCGCAAGTAAAGCATATAAAGCTTGTACTTGATGTAACAAAAATGGATAGTTACTGTCCTTTTTCCCTATGTCCTGTCTTATTACGGCATCCAATTGGTCTACTGCCTTTTCGCACGAGCCGAGGTCTATTACATGGATGATTTTAAAGTCGCCGGTTACCAGTTTAGTCATACCCGTCTCAATTGTTACAATTTGGGCGTTCGTGTAATCCAATATCTGTACTTCTGCTCCAATTAGTTGCAAAATTGAGCTGTAAAAACAAATATTAGTTTTTTATAAAATTTTTGTGAACTATACGTTTCGATGTTGTTAGAACGGTTCCTCCTCTGTCCTCCTGTACTATTTCTATTTTGTATCTTGGCGTTAATTTGTTCCCTATTCTTTTATTGTTCCTTACAAAGATTTTGTCACCAGTTTTATAAATCCTTCTTTCAGTTTTATTTTTGTTATGATGGTCTAAGTCCTTCATCTGTTTCTCTGTCAAGCTCTGTATAATTTTTAATCTATCCTGTTTTAAAGATGCAGGGTCTGAGTTTCTACCAAAAAATACTTCGATAGGTTTCCTATTTATCGAAGAATGCACCGAATGGTTATATTTATTTAAGCAATTTATCAAAAGTTCTTCAAAAGAATTATGAACGTTTTCTGCATTTATGCATCTCATTATTTCGGTCAAGGTGGAATGAAAGCGTTCCACTTGTCCATTTACAGAACTAGTGTAAGGTGGCCTTTTATAGATTTTAATGCCCAATTGATTCTCTAACATAAAGGTTACGGAAGCTGAGTTAAGAGACTTTTCATTGTCTATGACAACATTTTCCGTAGTACCAAAAGACATAAGTAGCTCCTGCAAGGGATATTTTATATCTTCTGTTGCCCTAGATTTTACTATTTTGACCTGGGCATACTTTGAAAATTTATCTATTGCTGTAAGGATAACTCTATTGTTTGTATGATAAATATCGATGTGGACGTATTGGCGTGGGTAATGTGGAATTGGTGTTTTCCCTAAGACTATGTTATTTGGGTGACGATCATATTTATTTTCACAACATATCTTACACTGTTTCACTAATTTCTTTATTTTTGCATGCATCTGAGGGAAATAATATTTTCTAAGTAATTGGATTTTATTTTCTTTTGGGTCTCTGTGCGCACGTCTATGTTCATTGATAATTTGCGTCTCTTGTTCAATGTCCGTTGTCAAGTCTCTAACCATTGTCCTCGAGTATTTCGCACGGAATTTACAAAAATGTGACGACCAAATCTCTTGTATTTTACCTAGAATTCGGTCATCAGTCATGATTACATTTGTTACTGAAGGGTTTAAGTAAGATTTCAAAATTTGTACCAGTTTATTGCTGTCATATTCTGTGTCTACTATCTCGTGTCTATGGTATGTAGGGAATATTATTCTGAAATTATAGAAAGGTAACTGTCCTATTGAAATTATTATCTGATTTTTAAAAACGTTTAAAGGTGAGTCAGTAAATTGGATTAGATTTTGACCAGAACTTCCATTTAATTTCATAATTGTGTTCTTCTAGGAAGGCTTTCCACCTTCTTAATTTATAGTTTGTGTTTTTACTTCCTAATGCATACGTTAAGGGTTGATGGTCCGTAAATATCTTTATTGCGACAGATCCATAAAGGTAGTTCCTTAACGTTCTAAGAGCCCACACTATCGCAAGCATCTCTTTTTCATTTGTTGCGTAGCGTTCTTCGGACTTACTCAATGTTCTTGATATGAATGTAATGGGCTTTCCCTCCTGTTCAAGAACAGCGCCGATGGCATAATTAGATGCATCAGTAGTCAAATGAAATTCTTTTTCGAAATTAGGATATGAAAGAATTACTTCCTCTGAAACCAAAGAATTCTTTATTTTATTAAAAGCTTCTAGGGCGTTGTTATCTAGTGTGACAGGAACCTTTGCAGATTCTCTTTTTGACATACTTCCCTCCTCACCCCTTAAAAGGATGGTCAGGGGTTTTGCCAATCTTGCGTAGTCTTTTATGAATCGCCTATAAAACCCTGACAGTCCCAGAAATGATCTGAGCTCTTTCAACGTAGTGGGTGGTGCAAAATTTTTTATTGCACTAACTTTTCCCGGGTCAGTTCTTATACCCTGTGTTGAGATAAGAAATCCCAAGTACTCAACCTCCGTCTTCATGAACTCACACTTGTGGAGTTGCACCTTCATATTCGCTCTACATAAAGTATTGAATATTGTTTCAATATTTTTGAGATGCGAATCTTCATCTTTACCGAAAACTATTATGTCGTCTATGTAGACAAAACATATCCTACCGATGTGGTCTCTCAACATGTCATCTAATGCACGTTGGAACACGGCAGGGGCATTTTTCAAGCCGAATGGAAGGCGTACAAACTCATATTTTCCATTATTAACGGAAAAAGCCGTCTTTTCGATGTCGCCTTCTCTGAGCGGTATTTGATGAAATCCACTTTTCAAGTCTATCACTGAAAACCATTTGTTTCTCCCAAGTTGTGCGAGAACATCGTTGATTTCCGGAATCGGATATCTATCAGGAACGGTCACAGCACTCAGCTTCCTGTAGTCAATGACCATTCGATATTTTTTTTTCCTTAGAAGCATCTAATTTCTTTGGTACTATTATTATAGGGGAATTATACGGGAATCTTGATGGTCTTATTATCCCATTCTCAAGTAATTCTCTTATCTGTTTCTCCACTTCGTCTTTCATTGAAATGGGGTATGGATAACTTCTTGCATAAACTGCGTCATTAGTCGTCGTCCGAATCTCTGCCTTAACCACAGTCGTGTATGTCAGTTTTTCGTCCGGTTCCGAAAAAAGTGGCGAATATCTTTCACATAACTCTATTAATTTTTTTGTCTGCTCATCCGTCAAATGACCTGATCTTATGCTTAGTTTATTAACAGATTCAGATTGCTGCTGTTTAATACTTACTTTTATAGAATCATTAATTATCATGTATGTAGTTTTCAGATGTATAAATAATTGCATTTAATGTTTTTAGGCTATCGTTACCAAGTATACCGTGGAAAGATTTCAATGTAGGTAATAAAAAAAATTTCAGATCCTGTGATCGTACTCCAAATAAGTTAATTAAAGTGTGATGGGTAATAGTAACTTTCGCACCAACTGAGTTTGCCTGAAATATTGTTGTGTTAGGTATAGGGTTTTTAACCAATTCAGGTTGAATATAGTTTTTGTTTGGCCCTGTGTCAATCAAAAACTTAAATACCTTACCATTGCTGTCCCTACATAGAAAATATGGTAACGTAGAATTCGTTAATCTAAAAAATGAACATCCGAAAACTCAGTATATTTATATTCATCTGGTGTATCTTCTACTTCAAATTGTTTCAGATATTCATCTATGTCTTCTAATTCCTCATCTTCACATTGAAGTTCCGATTCGCTTGCGTTAATGTCTGTCTCGGTTTTTGTGTCGTTTTGATTGGTTCTCGTATCATATTGATCAATTCCAATATGATTTATTCGTTGAATCTTTCGCGCTTGGTTAACCTGCACAGACTGAGGCAAAGGTCTAACACCTGAAAATCTGTTGTCCGGTGCGGGTCGGTTCATATAATTAATTCTTTTGGATTGCATGGAAACATCGACTTCCATTGGAATTGGGGGTTTCGGTACATTAGGTCTTGGTGGTGGTTGCTGTTGATGTAAATTATTCGTATAATAGTTCTGCTTAAATTGGTTTTGGTATCTGTTTCTTTGGTCATGATATGAATTAAGGCCTGGTTGATTAGGATATGCTGTTCTGTAAAAACTAGCGGATTGAGGGATATGTGCTAGCTGTGGGTAAAAATTTTGATTTTGTCTGGAGTTACTAGGTTTTTGCGACGGGATATGTGCTTGATGTATTGTTGCGCTGTTAGCATATTGAGACCTAAACTGTTGATTGTCTAATTTCATGCATAAGTGTAGTGCTTCGTTCAAATCTTTAGGTTCCCTTATTCCCAAAAGCCTGGGTAAGTCACCCCGTAAGCCTCTGACAAAAGTGTCGAGTGCTTTATTCCTATAATTCCTTGTTAACAACTGAATAGCTTCTTGACTTTCCTGTAGGCATGATATTTTATTTAATATCAAGGACAAATGACTATAGATTTTTTTATAAAATTCTTGTACAGAACTTGTACCTTGTATCATAGATGTAAGTTGATATTCTAAAGTGCCTAGATCTCTCTGATCTGCATAATGTGTTGTTAGGCATTTTATAATACATTCCCAATTTAATAGGGTATTATAACTTTCTAACGCGATGTCAGCATCGCCAATAATTTTATTTCGGACTACGTTCAGTATTCCGAAATATTTGGCCGTGCCTTTTAACGGTTCATAAATTTTCAATATTCTTTCTGTACTTTTTTTCCAAGAGCTGAACTCGGTCCTGCTACCGGAAAATTCTCTGAGCGAACGCACTACGTCTGGAATTTTGTCCGAATCTGCTAAGTCATTGTTACGGTCTATACCCTGATCTATTAACCTAGGCTCTACTTCTCCTAATGCTCGCTCTTCTACTAGTATTCTACGTAATATGTTTGCTATACCTGTTTCCATATCGGCTGTTATAGCAAATTGAGCCTGATTAGGTTGTGGAGGATTGCTTAAATTTGGTGGAGGATTATTTAAAATCGGTGCTCTTATCAAATTGTTTGGGTTTGCCATATTGAAAGGAAAACTTGTAAAATTACAAAATTATTTGATTAATTGTTTTATTTTGTTTTTTCTCGCTACACCTAGTTTCTAATTTTTAATTCACTTTTAAAGCTTTATTTTCTGTTTTAACACAAAATTATTTAAAAATATGTAAACTATAAAATCTTAACACTAAAATAATTATGTTATTGCATAATCTTACATCAAAATAGTCATCTGCATCCTCATGTTGTTTGTTGATGATCTTTTCTTCTGCTGGTTCTGATGATTTTTAAGAAACAATTTTTTTTGATGCTGTTGATTTTTTCTTCTGTTGGTTCTGATGATTTTATTTTTAAAGTTGTGTTTCAATGTTTTTTATATTTTAATGTTTTCCCTTTACTTTGATTTATTTAAAAAAAAAAATTTCCATTTAATGTTTTCTCTTAATTTATTTAAAAGCTTTTAATTTTAATGTTCTTCTTTTATTTCAGTTCTTTAGTTTAAACAATTTTATTCAATGTTTTCTTTTATTTCAACTCACTAAGAAAATTTTATTTTAATGTTCTTTGCTTATTTTAGCACTTCTTTTATTTACTTTTTAAAAAAATTATTTAACGTTCTTTTATTTTAATTTATAAAAAAATATTTATTTTTAATGTTCTTTTATTTTAGCACTTATTTAATTTAATTTCAAAAAGGGAAACTTTATTTAACGTTTTCTTTAATTTATTTAAAAAAATTTTATTTTAATAGGATTTCTGTAAAATTATATTAGAAAATGCTAGTGACCGAGAATATGTCCTTTTCATCACTTTACTGGGGTTCTCCTGTTCACACTTACACACTATTTAATTTTACGTTGGGCGCCAGTTAAGTTATATTAAAACAACTTTGTTCGAGTACTTTACTACGACTGACTATCGTTGTCAATTTTCTTTATTTTAATAATCCAATTTTCTTAATAAAATACAATAAAATTCTTTTGAACTGGTGTTTTAATTAATGCTGATTAAGGCAAGCTGCAAAATTATAAGGAATTCTGTTATTCCAATTTTAATGCAATCTTGCAGTTTGGCTTAATGATAATTTAGGTAGATACAAAAAAATCAGAACAAGTGCAGACATTTACGTCAGCAAAATTAGCAGGTTAATTGACAAAAAATAAAAATAAAATAGAAAAACATTTTTCGTGTTAACTTATATTCCAAGAACTAATCATATAAAAGTGAACAATTAAACAATAGATACAAAACTTAACATGTAATTCGTCCATAAAAAACAATAAACAAAACTAAAAAATTCATTTAAAATTACGAGGGTCGAAAATAAACACATGGGCTGGCGAGGCGACCTGTGTTTATTTCATCGAGTAGTTGAAAGACGTAAGCCCCAGGCCTTGTGTAAATTTTTATAGAGAAATGCTCACTTTCATACGAAAACTTTGATTTTGATGGTAACTGTAAATCACTAAGTTTAATAAATCCAAATATCGTAATGAAGAAAAAAGTCACCACTATTTTTGATATTATTAGAAATTTCAGAATTCTTTAGATTGAAAGTTCTATTGCATATGAACAAATATTAAAGAAGACTGAAATTAATTTATATAATTTTTGGCAAACAATTTCTAAAATAAAGCTAGGCGATTCCACAAAGGCTTTTCCAGTTTTAGCAGAATGTTTAAAAAAAAATTATGGTTCTCCCACATTTGTCTGCAAATATCGGATAAATATTTAGCTCCGTCAATTTAACGAACGCACATACTGATTAAGCCTTTTTGAGCTTTTCTGCAGAAACACCCGAGCCTTGGTAGGAATCATACTTGCGACTAAACTAAATTTCGATGTTCCTTAGAAAATTAAACTTTAGAATTAATTCTTTATTCTACAGATTATTTGAAAGTGATAAAACCAATTGTTTTGATACTCATATTAAGCCTCTGCGACTGAATTGACTTCATTATCACAATTCCACTGACGTGGTAGTACACTAGACACTATTTCGACTGCTTATGTTTTCCAAGTTCCGTTTGTAAGCCCACTGAAAATATTTTTGATTGTAGTTTAATGTAGTAGTTTGTTATTTATTGTAATATTTTTTGAAAACAAAACGACAAAAAACAAAATTATTGGCATGACATAAATTAGCCTTAAAAAACTTACATCCATACAAAATCAAAATGAACTTCAGATATTATTTTTTTGGTAAAAAGTTCAACATTAATTTTAGCTTATACCTAAGCTAATCAATATAGAGAAAAATAGATAATATCAATGGTTTAATAAAAAGTTATAACGTATTTTGTCAGGTCTCACTCAATACTGACGTGGTAGACTTGTAGACACTTGTATGCTCACATCAACGCGTGCGCTCGTTTCAGTTGCTTTCTTCGCACTAATGTACACACGAGTACGTAATGAGAAGGTACTAAAAACACCAGAATCGATATTTGTGTAATTATGGCGTAAAACAATGTTTTCTGTTTACTGGTGTCTGCTAGACTACGACATCAGTCGCAGAGGGTTAAAAGCGATTTAGCAAAAATTATAAATTTGAAAATGTATTCATTCTGAAAATCATTTATATTCCATGGTATATATTTAAGCATGTAAAATATATATTTTTGTTATTCATTTCATTTTATAAACCACATGAAATTACCGGCGATTGCTATTTTTTTGTTTTCTTATTAATAAAAATTAATAAAACAACGAAAAATGCTTAGCTTTATTAATGCCGATTTTCTTGCCGATTTTTCGAATTGAAGTGCCAAAAATGCCGATTTTTTACGATAAGTGCAGATTTCTTATCAAAATCATTTGGCAGCCCTGGCCCCAGGCAACAAATCGTTAGCATGGAAGAATAATATACAAGCTAGCCCTGGAACGCCAGCTGATTATTTTTTTATTTGCTTTTTTCATGGTACGAACTGTCAAATGTTGTGTATATGTGAAATACCTACGTTACACACACAATACCACACGTATGTTTGCTGCTTCTGTTATAGAAACATACCCTCTCTATTAAAAGGTTTATAATTTTTGTGTTCACCTGTTGGTATGTTACGTACATTTGACATAACCTATAAAGCAAAACAATCATAAAACAGCCGAGTGGTTATACATATTTTACTGTTATATATACTTCTTTTATTTAATTTTACACTTATTTTATTTAATTTAATACTTTATTAATTTAATGATTATTTTATTTCATTTTCCCGTCTGCGAACAATTGCTTTATTAAAAACCAGTTGATGTCAGATGCTTTGTCACTTCAAAATAGAACTCGTTCTAAATCATGTGTACTGTACACAGAGAAATAACACAGGCTATTGTTTGAAGGGGTTCAGACTATATGTACAAATTTATCATGTCAAAATGTGACATTCCATATGGCAAATACACATAGTGAGAACACAGCTTAAGGTTTGACATTTTGTATCACAAAATGTACAGTTGTATCAGTTATGCGGCTACCTGTAATATTATTCTACCATGATCGTTAGCTTATCATTGGTTTGCTGCTTTCTAATGCTTTTTCCTATGTTTATGAGTCAAACCAATAATAAGATGACGAAATGCTGGTAAAATTGCTTCATGTAAACAGCGTTATAGCAGAAAACTTAACCTGTGTTCATAACGAAAATCAGCAGAAAATAAATTTTTTGTCTGCATTGACCTGTATCAAAAAACCAAGGCAATTTAAGAGTGGACCAGGACACCAGGACAATTTGTCTAAAACCAGGACAATCCTGGAAAACCAGGACGTATGACATCCCTAACCTACATGCATCGCTCAGGAAAAACATGCAATTGCATATTTGTTGTTTCCCTGCCTATAGCTTAAAATTATCAAATATTTTTACACTATAGATACATACACATAACTATCCACAGAGAGATATCTATTTGATACAATGGCGGGCATAAGTATAGTTTTGGTGCCGTGGGGAAATTTTTATTTAAGCCAATGCTAATACAAAATGTTCTATTAATACATTCTTAGACTTAGGTCAGCAAATTTGGGCTTCTATATTTTCTGTGTTATATACACCATTCGTTGGGGAAGCGTATATCAGATTCGGCACAGCCAAATATAGCACTTTTACTTGTTTATTTACTCGGTTTGACGTATGTCTGTTCGAGTGAAAAATCGTAATTAATTTTAAGGTAACTTTCTGATGAGCTAGTGACTTCAAATTTTGTATGACAATACAATATTATGATTAAAAAAAAGTGAGCAGCGACATGCCTATAAAAAGTAAATATTCGATTTAACTATTGGTACTTAGCTGATTTCTATGTACATTTGGTTTTCTTGACAGTCCGTTTTAAGAACATAGTAGGTATTAGAGGGTTGCATGAATATGCTCGAAAGTACTCGCATGTATGGTTTTGTATGTGTGCATGTATATTTTTTTGTTAGTATGTGTGTATATATGTATGTCTATATGTATATTTGGTCGTGGCTTTGTATATACATACATATACATGCATATACACATACGGACAAACATAAGAAAATACATGAAATACATACGAGTACATTCTTCGTATACATTTATGTACTCTTTGCAGCCCTCTAGTAGGTATAAAAAAAATTCTTTCCTTAATAATTATTTCATAAGATAGTAGAGTCAGGAACCGAAAAAATAAATTATAGTAAAAAAATTAATAATAGTAAATAAATAAAATCAATAAAATAGTTATTTGCGATACATTTTTTAGTACTGAATAGAAAACTTGCGAAAAATGTTTAGAAAACCAATATCTTTTGAGCTCAAATGATTCAAAATTCATATTTTCATTATTTAACGCAAAACTAATTGTATACAACAGTAGTATTGTCCTGTGTTTTAATGCACTTTTGACTTAACTGCACACAACTATTAATTTGTCTCACTATTCTTTAAAATTCCATATAAATTCGATGTTTAAGTCCGCTTTGCACTTTTAAGCTAAATGCCTTTAATTTTTGGCATTTTAAAACTATTATGACACAGAAAATTAATCTTAGCTGCATTTTGCCTTAACTTCATTTGCTTTCTGTAAATATTCTTCAAAATACTTTTTTAGATGCACTTTGTATGCCTGCATATTTAACATACTTTTTGGCAGATTTAAATTATATTCAAATCAAATATCAAATAGCAGCACATTAAGGCAACGAAGAACATTGAAACTAACAGCATTTTTTACTTATCTGTACAAAAAATCGCGAAAATTTTATTGTGCAGCTAAGTCAAAATTACTCTATAACCTAAAAATGTATGTTTCAAAAATATAAATTTTGAAAAATACTTTTTACACAACTAATTATGGTTTTTGTGCTATTGGAAAATTTTTACTTAACCAACAACAACATGATCTACTAATATATTCTTACTCAGCAAAAGCAAGTATGTACATTAAAATTTATTTGAGTCACATAAAAAGTTGTAGTTCCTTTAAAGTTTTAGAAAAAATCCACCAAGCTTTTGGAAAAATCGACTTTATAAAGAAATTTATGAACTAGTTACGTCTAAAAATTAAAAGTTATTTAATTAAATATACATGAAAACAGTGTTTTGCGTTATAAAAATAAAGAAGTTGCGAAAATGTGTAATTTTTTGTTGGAGAAAAATATTATAGAACGCAAAAAATGAAATTTTCCTATACATCGCTCCCAATTCAAACATTATGTACCGAAAAAGAGAACTTCTTGCAATGACAACCCTATGTAATAATCATTAGAAACGTTCGAAATTTGCACTACTTCCGGATCGCAATTTGTACATTTTCATGACTTCTTTGCAGTGTATTTTTTTACGAAAGTCACTACGAAAGTTTTTTTCGTAAAATGTTGATTGGATTATTTTCAGTGTATATAAATTTCAATTTAATGAAGTGATTTGCACCATTAGGGCTACATGTTTTCTAATAAAGTAAAAATCGCAATCTTCTAGTATTTGAGCAAACACAACAAAATAAAGAAATTCACTTTTTAAAGAATATAAGAAACAATAAATCGAATTTGGAACTTCAAAATTATTATTGCTTTTGATGAAAGGGGGAAGAACAACATTATTTTTGTTTTTTGATTATTGTTTTTGATGAAAGGGGGAAGAACAACATTATTTTTCTTTATAGTTTTTTTATCGTCCATAAAACCATAATAAATATTCTGGTTTCGATATTTTCAAAATATCACCTCAAATATTTTGCAAATAGGTCGGAACTACGTACAAATATTTTGCAAATATGTATATAAAACGGTTAAAAGTCCGGTTAAAAATCTTTAATTTTAGTTTTAATTATGAAAATAGCTTTGAAGAGAACTATTCCTAATTTTTTTTACATATATATAATATAATTGTAGGTATATTATAAAAAATAAATTGTTTGAAAAGTTCATTTTAATTTGAATTTTTAAACCATTTTAAAATGTTGGTTTCCATCCTTGAAAAAAATTTTCCCACCTCTGGACACTAAATCAAATCTAATATAATAAATTAAGTAAAGTGCGACTTTGGCTCGCACACGAAGGGCTCCGTACGAATACACATATGTATATCCCTTTTTGTTTTTGCCGCGTTTGTCATTTTGACAGTTTTTTCGTTGTGCTTTCTTGTTTAATTTTAGTTTTCTATTTTTTAAGTATTTTTAGTTGTTTTTTTGGGTTTTTTTTTTTTGGGTTTTTTTTTTGTTCTGACGATTTTTCGTTTTTTGCATTTTTTTTTGCCGATTTGTTTAGTTTTGGCGATTTTTTGGTTCTGGCATTTATTTAACGTTTTCACTTTCTGACGATATTTTTAGTTTTACCGATTTATTTTAGTTGTAGCGATTTTTTCAGTTTTGACGTTTTTTTCGTTTTTAAGGATTTTTTTCGGTTTTTTGTGGTTTTTAAGTTTTAGCGATTTTTTTTTGTTTTGACACTTTTTCCGTTTTGGCGATTTTTTGGTTTTTAGCGTTTTTTTAGTTTTGGCGCTTTTTTGGTTTTGCTTTTTTTCGTTTTTGTGAATTTTTTCATTTTTTGCGATTTTTTCATTTTTTGATGATTTATTTAGTTTTAGCGATTTTTCGTTTTGAAGACTTTTTAGATTTTTGACGTTTTTTTAGTTTTTTGGCGATCTTTTTAATTTTGGTGATATATTGCGTCTTAGTGATTTTTTTCGTTTTGAAATTTTTTTTAATTTTGGATTTTTTTTGTTTTAGCGTGTTTTCAAGATTTTACATCTTATGGTTTCCAAGATACAGCATATTGTCTCAATTACATAGTCATAATTACAATAACTAATAGAAACCCCTTTAATTTTTATTGTTTTAAATATCGGTGTTAATTGGTGTAGTCTATTCTACAGACTACACCAATTAGCACTTACTTTGAAAATTTAAAGTGTCTATATATAAGTGTCTGTATATTACATTAGTATTTCAACATGTTGCGTTGCTCGCTTTAGAACACCCTTTCATTTTTAACTGTCATATATTTGTTGTTGTAGCAGCCGAAGTTTTACGTATTCTGTGAAAATTTCAGTCCCGTAGCTCTTACGGTTCCGAAGATAGAGCAGATTGTATAAATTACATAGTAAAATTACATTGACTGATAGAACACCCTTTAATTTTTATTGTTTTAAATATCGGCGTTAATTCTACAGACTACACCAGTTAACACGAACTTTGAAAATTTAAAGTGTCTATATATAAGTAAGTGTCTGCATATTACATTAGTATTTCAAAACTTTTCGTTGCTCGCCTTAGAACACCCTTTTATTTTGAGCTGACATATATTTATTGTTGTAGCGGTCAAAGTTTTACATATTCTGTGAAAATTTCAGGTCCGTAGCTGTTACGGTTCCCGAGAAAACATTACATTAGTATTTCAACATTTTTCGTTGCTCGCTTTAGAACACCCTTTAATTTTTAACTTTCATATATTTGTTGTTGTAGCGGCAAAAGCTCTACATATCCTGTGAAAATGTCAGGTCCGTAGCTCTTACGGTTCCCGAGAAAACAGCTTGTGACAGACAGACGGACAGATGGACGGACAGCGTAGCGAAAACAATAGGGTTCCTTTACACTTTTGGTGTATCGGAACCCTAAAAAGGGTAATTGCACCAAAAAATATGTTTAGCTTATAAACGCTCAAATTACCAATCATTTAACTAAGTCTCTCTTGGGTGAGCCGAATACATCAGTATTACCTGTTTTTTATTATTACTCTATTTTATTTTGACTGTTTGTTGTTGCGGTAACCTTAGTTATAGATATCTACCATTTTACACTATGCAACTTTGTTGCATGCAATTTTCATTTTAAGTGAGAGTGTT
This sequence comes from Panzeria rudis, assembly GCA_956483635.1. Taxonomy (NCBI): domain Eukaryota; kingdom Metazoa; phylum Arthropoda; class Insecta; order Diptera; family Tachinidae; genus Panzeria; species Panzeria rudis. The sequence continues at coordinate 59,631,174 of OY101450.1, forward strand.
GAAATAGAAATGTACACATTTTGTATTTCTTCTCTGTCTTTTTCACTAAAAAAAAAGAGAGTTGCATGCAACAAAATTGCATAGTGTAAATATGGTAATCCTCTGAAAATTTCAGGTCTTTAACTATTACGGTTCACGAGTTAGAAGCTTGTGTCTGATGGACATCGCATCGAAAACTAATACATAATAATAATAATAATGTATGAAAAACTAATTACAACAAAAAAAGGTAAAATTCCAACAAACACATGACGTACAGAAAATCTAAGAACACTTTCTATTACGAATAATGTATTAGTACAAAACACAAGAACATACACTGTTTCACAAATGAAATCGTTGGTGGACGAGTAAGTGGTCAGACTGGCGTGCGGAAGGTGATGTGTTCGGTACTAGTTCTTTTTACAACATTTTTAAAATATATATGATATACATAGTATATATATTTTTATTTTGTCCATATCTCAGCAATTTATGGACCGATTTCGATGATTCTTTACAATAAGCTTCTCAGAGCTGAATTTGGCAGATAAATTTAGTGTAGAGTACTGCCAGACGTATAGGGTTATAGAAATTCACAAGCACATGAAAATCGGAACAAAGTAGCTTTTTGGATATATCTCCGTTATATATGAACCGATTTTCCTGAATTTCACATGCAAAAATCTTCAGGAAAAGCCAGTCCCGCGACTTCAACATTTAGGTCCATAAGTCTTCTAGGACGTCTGAATTATACCTTTCAACATCGGTCAGAAAAAACGGACAGACGGTCACCGGTAAATTGACTTAGATTTTTTTAAGGATTACGAATATATATACTTTATGGGGTCGTACTGTAGAAATTACATACGGAATGACAAACCTATATATACCCTTAAAATTTTTGGTGAAGGGTATACAGTAAAATTCGCTTATAGTCCACTGCGTCATTTGCACCCTTTTTGTGGACTATAAAGCGAATTGGACTATATCTTGATTTTTATATAAGCCAGTTTGTGGCTTATATGCGAATCCCCATATAGTTATTTATATAAAAAAAGAAAAATAAAACTAACTTTAAGAAATTACTTACTTATTTACTCAGTTCACAAATATTGCAATTAAGATTGCTAAAATAAAAACAATTTCTACTTCAATATCAGTAATATTTTCATAATATTGTGATTACAAAATGTATTATTTTTGACTTTTGCATTTTGGATTATATCTTCCATAACTTGCATATACTTAAGATATTTCAAACCAAATCTTGGTGGCGTATAAGTAAAAATGAACTATAGGACTAATGGACTAAATAAAACATATTTTGCAGGTATTTTACTTATAGATGAAAAAAACTAACATTTTGGAATATATCGCTAGTACTACTATAAGCGGTGTGGCTTATAAACGAATTATACTGTAATAATAAATAGATAAATATATTCACAAATAGATGAATAATCAGTGATTTACAAAGTTACAATAAAAAGGTATTTGGCAGCATTTTACGATTTTATTTGCAAATAAGCTCTGCGTATAAACTAGGTATTTATATTATCTAATATATTTGTATCATGACAAATGTCAAATTCCATATTGGAAAAACAGTTAACATAAAACAAATTATTTTTCAATATAAAGTTTGACTTTTGCCATGATAAAAATATATCAGGTATAGACGTAGGGTAACACGTGCGAATAAATGTAGTAATATACTACATGTATACGCACGTGTTATTTACAGATAAAAACGTAGTGATACCAAGTATTGTTTTTTATTGTAACTTTTTAAATCATTGATTATTCATCTATTTGTGAATATATTTATCTATTTACTAATTTTTATTAACAAACATATGTAAAGGTGGCAACCCAAACTTCTTCACCCCTATCGCGAATGTTATGGGAATAAGTGGTATGGGAGCAAACCTATATTCCCATTCCCAACAAATCAGTATCGCGAATATTTTAAGAGTAAAAGTGTCTATTTTGAATTATTTGGGAGTAATAGTTTCTATTGTGATTTATTTATCAGTGCTTTATAAATAATTTGTGTACACAGTTGTAAAAGGAAAATATACCATGAAATCGGCTGCTGCACTGCCTGGCATAAAATTGCCGACAAATGCACATGCCACTGCGGAAAGACAAACAAATTTTTTTTCGTCTGCTGCGAACGTTGGTGGACTTAAAGAGCATGCTACTAATGCAGGTGAAATGTCCGAGTGGCCAACACCCAGTCTGTCTGCTGAAGCAGACGAAATAAAGAAACTGCGGCTGCGCTTAGAAATGCTCCAACTGCAACAGAGAATCCAAGCACTGGAAGCGAGCCTCAATCCAGTAAATTATGCCCGCCGGATTGACTTATCAGAGTTGGATGCGGCGGTACCAACTTTTAGTGGCGACGACCAATATGATATCGGTAAATGGTTGGTAGTATTCGAGGATTATACCAACATGTGCGGCTATTCCGAAAAGGAAAAATGTGTAGCGATTCGCCGACGCCTAATAGGCACCGCTGTGACGGAAACATTATTTTTATTTAATTTGTTTTTGTCTGCTGTTGATTGATTAGGTGGTTTATGCTAACAAAAAAAAGATAAACAAAGAATAAGTTAACACGGTTGCATTGGAATGGCAAAAAAAAAACGTATGCTTGAGTACAAGGCGAATTGATGACAGGTGGTGTCATCAGCTCAAGCAACTGCCAAGCTGTCTATTTTGGTAAATTGAAATGTTGAATCCTCTCGACAATTGCTTGAACAAGAAAACACGCAAAAATTGATTTGTGGTGTCAATTCGCCGAGGACTATACCTTGACTTATCTGCCTTGCTTGAGTATTCGGCAACAAATGAGTGAACGTATATTCAGCCAACATATAGTCTACAGCACTGACAAAATAATTTCTCGCCTGTGTAGACGCAGGGTTACAATCGTCCACAAAAAAGGACAGATCATATACGTGTTAGCTCAGAGTTGTGTTTTTGTCATCACCGATCCGGGTTGTAAGAAAATTGCCTTGTTCGAAAGTTGACGAAAATCCGACATTTTTGCCCCGCGACATTGAGCCGACATCTTTTTTTTGTGATTCAGCATTTTTCTGGAAAGAATAGAAAAAACACGAAAGGTAGCGAGAGGTTTGATTCGAGAACTTGAGGCATTCTTTGTCTGGCTAAGCAAGTGAAAGGTAGCGTGTACTAGAAAAAGTGCAAAATGGGCAAACAAAAAAAGACTGGTTGCTAAATCAAAAGTATCAACGCTACAAAACCAATAAAGTGATCAATAATAAGTTATAAAAAAAACGACGCTGCTTGCTCGATCAAAAACGAGACGATAGGCTGTTGCAGATACAACTAGCACGTGTCTCCCTACTTGTGTACAGCACTGCCTGGTAATCGGTTAGATTTCCACCTCCATTCCAAGTGACAGGCTTGAACATACCTGCCGGCTGACGGCTTAGGAAGCCCTATATACGGAAGTTAGTGGCCCTGCAAACTTTCACCATCCTTCTGACAGTACCTACTAGAGCTGTAGTGAGAAATTTTACTTATGTCACCGGAAGTGGGAAACATCCAAGAGGGGAAGTAGCGTGAGTGTATCGAGTAGCTAAGAATTTTGATTTAAAAAAACTTTTATGATACCACATCTCGTAATTAAATATTTAATTCTGTTAATGTATGCATGTTGTGTTAGTCTATACCTACTTACTTCTAAGTTTGTTATATTGAATATTGAAAAACTTAATTGCCCAACTAAACAGGAAACTATAATTAACAAAAAACTAAAGTATTGAAAGATTAAAGTATGAACTATTTATTTTCTGAAAAAAATTAAAAATATATATATTGTGAAAGTGCATATACTCAGGTCTCGCGGTCGTAGAGTATAAAAAGTATGTATTGTTTTAAAAGTTAGCCGTCTATAATTAAGTTGGGCCCAATTTAAGTGTATAGAGGGTTTAGTTGAATCGTCAGCCCATTGGCTAGTCCGAGGTGATATGTAGTATGTGTTCTTGTAGGGCAAATATTCCAAATGTGAGCAAACCGAAAGTGAATCGGAACAGAACTTCTTACTAGTCTGCATATTCGTAAGAAAATATAAATTTAAATAAATATTTTAATGTTAATAATAAAACAGGATGTAATAGTGGGCAATCTATTGCTGTCTCCTTAAGTAAAATTGTAAAAATAAAAATTCTGTTTGTATCATGTATGTTTGTAAAATAATAATGTAAGTATACCCTGGTAGAGAGAGCTTTGTAGGGATGACCCAAACACGAGTGGTTCGACAGGCACATTACGCCATCGCAGGATGGGAGGACTACCTGTAGGTTAACAACGCCTTAACCTACCAAAATTTACTGGCAGTTGGATGAACTGAACCGAGTAGTTAGCTGTTATGAGAAGATTGTAAGTCAGACGGCTACGAGCAGAGGCGTCAGGCCCAGATGGGAGCTGGCAAAATCAACGCGAACAAACCAAAAACCACCACTGCTGTGGCTAAGATGTCGGAAGCTGAGGTCAGATGCTACAATTTCTCGCAATTCGGGCACTTTCAAAGTAAGTGTCCGAAACCAAGACGCCCGCCGAATTCCTGCTTCAACTGCGCAGAAGTGGGACACTATCACCAGGATTGCCCTAAGAAGAGAGCAGTTGCCGCCGTAACTTATGACGCAGTAGATGCATATCAAATGGTAAGTGTTGCCTTCTGTGAAAATAAGCGCACTGAGGTAATCGATTGTCTCTCCCTTTTTGACACCGGTAGCCCAATTAGCTGTATAAAGAGGTCCATTGTGCCGTTTCGGAGTGAAAGTATTAACGTAGTTACACCATATCGGGGTGTAGGAAATAATAACTTAAGTATGTGCGGCAAAGTCCGTTGTGAAATACTTTTTAGAAACAAGAAAATAGAGCATAATTTTTTTATTTTGCCAGATGACGAAGCTGTAGTACCCGTTCCAATTGGGCGTGACCTCTTATTAAAATTTAAGTTGCACTTGTTTCAAATAAAATTAAAATATGAAAAAGATGAATTAATTCGCTTGAATTTAAATAAAGAAGTAAACAATGAATACGTCAGTGTGCTTAAGTCACTTAATTTATATAGGGTTTCCCAAGATATTATAGGGGTTCCAACTATTGGGGGAAATTATAACCGCGGCAATGAATATGAGAATGTTGATGATGATTTCGAGGAAAATAAAACGATTGATTTTGAATTTGGGGCTGCGTGTCAGGACGTCGACAGGGTGAGAATTTTTGAGGAGGAGGAGGGATATGGTGAACTGGGATTGGTAGTGTGCGTGGTTGAGGACAAGAGTAATTTAGATATTGACTGTGGGTTGCAAGATAAGGACATCCTTAGGCTGAAGTCATCGAAAAGGGATAACTATTTAGAAGACAGGGGTAATGACCCAATAGTGACAGACTATTGCATGCAAATAAGACTGTCCATTGATGTTCCGATATACTGTGGCCCTAGACGACTGTCATTTCATGAGAAGTGTGAAGTTAAGACCAAGCTAAGTGAGCTTTTGGAGGCCGGCATAATTCGACCAAGCGACTCTCCTTACGCATCCGCTGTGGTGTTGGTGAAGAAAAAGAACGGAGAATAGAATCACTCTGAAGGATAATTACCCTATGCCGATAATTGAGGACTGCTTGGATTATTTAGGGAATAAGAACTATTTTTCGACTCTGGATTTGAGGAACAGTTTCCACCAGGTCCCAATGCACAGGGACTCAATCAAGTATACGTCATTTGTGACCCCTCTGGGGCAATTTGAGTATTGTTATATGCCGTTTGGACTGAAGAACGCAGGTGCGGTGTTTCAACGTTTTATAAATAGGGTTTTGAGAGAGTTTATTGAGGCAGGAAAGATAGTTGTGTACTTGGACGATATAAGTATAGCAACTGAGACACTTGAGGAACATTTACAGATTCTGGCAGACGTGCTACGGGTGTTAAGGGTCAATGGGTTGAAATTGAATCTTGAAAAGTGTAAGTTCGGGTATAGGGAATTGGACTATTTGGGCTATAAGGTTAACGAGGACGGCGTAAGGTCAAATGATGACCATATTACAACGATCCAAGAATACCCAGTGCCAATAGACCACGAGAGTTTAGAACGGTGCCTTGGACTTTTTTCATTTTTTCGCCGTTTTGTATGCGACTTTTCAAGTATCGCTAGACCATTAACAGATTTAAAAAAGAATAAGAACTTTTTATGGACGAATGAATGTGAAGAGGCCTTTCGGACGCTGAAAAATAAACTGGTCAGTGGGCCAGTACTGGCAGTATATAATCCACAGTATGAAACGGAGCTGCATACCGACGCCAGCGCAAGGGGATATGGATCGGTGTTCATGCAAAGACAGAAAGATAATAAGTGCCACCCGGTAGCATATTACTCAAAATGTACTTCGGCCGCAGAATCTAGATATCATAGTTTTGAATTAGAAACCCTCGCTATTATTTATGCACTGAAACGTTTTAGGGTATACTTAGAAGGAATTCCTTTTACCATAGTAACCGACTGCAACTCACTTGCGCTAACACTGGGTAGAAAGGTAATAAACCAGAGAATAGCGAGGTGGGCAATGGAATTGGAAAATTACGACTATACTATTAGACATCGAAGGGGTGAACTGATGTCCCATGTGGATGCCTTAAGTCGTGCACCCGTCGCAGCTATAGTCGACGGGAGTGATATTGATTTAGGCATACAGGCGACACAGACGAGAGATGAGAACATACGTGCTATTCGAGTATAGACTGGAAATGCAGGACTTAGACGAGTATGTACTCGACTATGGACTCGTTTTTAGGATAGGCACGAACGGACGGCGACATCTATACGTACCAGCTGAACTAGAGGAGAACGTGATAAGAGCAATACACGAGGGATACGGCCACGTAGGTGTAGGAAAGTGTTTGAACAAGATACAGAAATGTTATTGGTTTTCAGGAATGAAAGAAAAAATAAACAGAATTATAAGAAATTGCCTCAAATGCATCTATCATTCTGCCCCGCAAAGGAAAAATGAAAGGAACTTATTTAATATAGATAAAAAGCCGATCCCTTTCGATACATTGCACATCGACCACTTCGGGCCTTTGCCGTCGATAAGATCAAAGAGAAAACACATATTAGTAGTGGTCGACGCTTTCACGAAATTTACCAAACTGTACGCGGTTAACACGCCAGGAACAAAGGAGGCATGCTGTGCTTTAAAAAAATATTTCGAAATTACAGTAGGCCGCGAAGAATAATAAGTGACCGGGGAACCTGTTTCACGTCCAACGAGTTCAACTCGTTTGTATCCGAAAGGAACATTGTGCACGTAAAAACATCCGTAGCATCACCCCAATCCAACGGACAAGTAGAGAGGATAAATAGGGATCTTAGGGCTATGTTGGCCAAATTGACGGAACCGATCGAGCACGCCGATTGGGTGAATAAGTTGACGAAGATAGAATTTGCCATAAATAACACGATACAACGTGCTACGGGACACTCTCCAAGTGAGATCCTATTCGGTGTAGAACAAAGAGGGGAGGTAATTGACGAATTTACGGAACATATACTGGGAATGTATTCAGAGGGAGAGAGTGATATTAATATCATTAGGGAAGAGGCGATGAAAAATATTGAAAAATCGCAGGAGAAGAATTTAAAGTATTTTAGTGAGCACCATGTACCGGCTAGAACGTTCGAGGTAGGAGATTTGGTAGTAATGAAGAACATTGACACAACACCGGGTATAAATAAGAAGTTAATACCAAAGTACCGCGGCCCATATGTAATTCAAAAACAATTGGGCAATGATCGATACGAAATCTCCGACGTTGAGAATTGCCAAATAACTCAGATGCCATATAAGGGCATAGTTGATTCAAGTCGATTGAAAAAGTGGTTGGAACATAGGGGTTGCTATAACTTGGGAGACCCCGAAAGCAACACTTCGGAATGCGAGGATTATGAGTTCTTGGAGGAGGAATTTCTGGAGGAGAAATAACAATCGAGGTCGATTGTTTGTTGTCAGGTCGGCCGAGATTGTAGTATAATATATAGGGGCTGGCAGCTCCTAACCTAGAAATTCCATCTCTAATTACACAGAGATCAGCATTCATATATATATATATATATATATATATATATATATATATATATATATATATATATATATATATATATATATATATATATATATATATATATATATATATATATATATATATATATATATATATATATATATATATATATATATATATATATATATATATATATATATATATATATATATATATATATATATATATATATATATATATATATATATATATATATATATATATATATATATATATATATATATATATATATATATATATATATAATGGGTGATTTTATAAGAACTATCGGAAAGTAAAAAAAAAACACATAAAATTCAGAAAAATGCATGAAATATTTATTTGGATCGATAGTTGGGTCGATATAATTTAATGTTTGAAGATTATTTCATGCAAATGTTGGCCGCGGCTGCGCCTCAAATGGTCCATCCGCTTAGTCCAATTTTGGCATAATGTTGGCAATGTTGGCTTCCAGTGCGTCAATCGAAGCGGGCTTGTCGCTTTAGACATTAGCCTTAACATAGCCCAACAAAAAATAGTCTAGAGGCGTTAAATCGCACGATCTGGGCGGCCAATTGACTGGTCCCAAGCGTGAAATAAGCTGTTCACCGAACTCGCCTCTCAATTGGTCCATTGTTTCGCGTGCTGTGTGGCATGTGGCACCGTCTTGTTGAAACCACATGTCATGCAAGTCAAGCTCTTCCATTTTGGGCAGAAAAAAGTTTGTTATCATCGCACGGTAGCGCTCACCATTCACAGTAACGTTGTGATTCGCATCATCTTTGAAGAAATACGGCCCAATGATGCCGCCAGCCCATAATCCGCACCAAACGGTTGTTTTTGTGGATGCATTGGTAGCTCTTGCAATGCTTCTGGCTGCTCTTCACTCCAAATACGGCAGTTTTGCTTGTTCACGTATCCATTCAACCAGAAATGAGCCTCGTCGCTGAACACAATTCTTCGATAAAAAAGTGGATCTTCATCTAACTTTTCAAGAGCCCATTCACCAAAAATTTGGCAAGCGTTGTTCGTTTGTAAGACGATTCATGATTAAATTATAGACCAAACTGAAGATGTTTGACAGTGACACAAGATACAAAACGTGCGTGAGCTGTCAAAACTAGTGTTGCCAAAAAGATAATAGCAAAAAAATCACTCGTTATATATATATATATATATATATATATATATATATATATATATATATATATATATATATATATATATATATATATATATATATATATATATATATATATATATATATATATATATATATATATATATATATATATATATATATATATATATATATAAGCAAATACAACTATGTAATAAGCCATTTTGATGGATGCTGTTTCCGGCATCTGAATAAAAAAGATATTCGTAAACACACGTGAAAAGATTCATCATCGTCTTTAATATTTGGACAAAGCCGACTACAAATTTATTTCTCTTTATTTCTATCAAATAATTATAATTTTTAAATAATTGCACACCTCTTTACAGTCTATATTTAAATTAGAGTACATGATAAATTTTTCATCAGATTCAGAGACGCTTTGGTTCTTTCGTCTCGCCATTTGCTCTTCATTATAGAAAAAACTCTCTCTGTGAATGCTGACTTGGCAGGAATAGAAAGTAAAAGTGAAATTACTTCATAAAAATTTGCTAATTTATCATCAATTTCATTAAATACGAGCTAATATTTACTTGCAGTAGATAATTCCGTAAAACCTTCAGAACTGTATATCTGATCATAAAGTTTGTTTAATAACGCAATTTCTCCATACACATCAACATTGCTTTTTAAATTTATGTTGCTAATTGTAAATAACAAGTTTGTATTTGTAAAATCAAACCATTTATTCAGATACTTTAAGGCTTTACCAATAAATAATAAAAATTTGTGTTAATTTTGCTAGTCAGTTCCGGTGAAGACAACAGTTTAATTTTTTAGGCTGAATGGCGTTTGACTACAAGCCCCGAGGTCTTAAGTTTAAGACTAGTTTCAGGCAAGCTAACAACATTACACTGCTTTACAAGCAAAATGTGTAAAGTTTTTAATGCATTTTTTAGAGTGATTAGGATATGCCTAACACGAGAAACGTAAAGAGATAATGTTCATTTCGGCTATTTCCAGATTATATATATTTCCCAGGGTCAAAACCTGGTTCGATTAAAGTGGTCCCTGACTGACTAATATACCAGTTTGCTGACTACACCAGTTTGCACTCGCAATCAAGTGTTGGCGCCAGTGGTTTGGTAATGTCTGGCATTTTTTGCGGTTGGTACCAGTTTGTGGTATTGTGTATAGTGAAATAAGCGCAGTTGAGAAGAATTGTCAAAGAGTAAACATCGGGATAAAACACATTTAATTGAATAAATTACTCATAAATTAAGAAAAAAGGAACAAAATGTATATTGTAAAGTGTTTCTGACATAAAACAAATCATTCGCTATAATTTTCTAATAAAAACACGCGTTTTACTTAATTTCTATTTTCAAAATAATATCAAAATAATTCCGGTGCGCACTAGGTACAACAACTCATCCGTACAGAATTTTTAAAGAAATGAATATTTCACCAGTATGATTCTATGGTATGTGTTTCGAGCACGATCCAACATCACTTGTCTGTGCCAGTATACTGGAGTAATGTATGCTTTGCTTAATCTGAATATATTTTTAATTCTAAATAATCAAATCATGTGAAATAAAGTACTTTCACGTACTTTATTGTTATCATATAGTATAAAGTACAATTACCCGAAATAACAATACGTTATTATAAAGTGGCAAGCCTAAATATGATGTACAATTTTTCGCAAATTAAAATAAACAATGCATTTTTCACAGTCTAACTACATTTAAGAGACGCAAAAATCGATGTATTGGGCGACGGCTCGAATTTCCAAAAACGACGGCGGTGGTCTTACCCTGTTACGATACCATGCTTCTAATTTCTGCCTGTCAGAAATTTATCTCTTGTGTCAAAATTTCTACTAGCCCCATTTGCTAGTGAAATTTTATTCACCTCAGTAGTGTCAAAAATTTACTTACAAGAGTACTTTGCTACCGTTTGGCACACACCCTAACTCACGAAAACAATTACTGATTAACGTGCTATTTGCAAATAAGAAGTTTTTTGGGTTGCCACCTTTACATATGTTTGTTAATCAAAATTACACAGCGTCTTCACGAGACATTAACTTTGATATAACATGAGAAAAAACGTCGGCAGAATACTAAAAACAAAATGTCTAATTTTCTGTTAAGCTCATACTAGGGGAAGACGTAATTTTACTTTTCCGATAAGATTTCATTTTATGCAAATGCTCATCGAGTTAACATGTACGACTTTTGCATAATTAGTTATTTTATTTTTAATTTTTCACACAAATTTAAATTTATAAATCTATTACAGCTTTATTCACTTATATAACACAGAAATCGTTTTTCATTTATTTTAATAAACACTCACACATGCACACTATTTTATTTTCATGTACATGTGTTTTTTGACAGTTCATCTCATAAGATTGTTGTTATAAGAATTCTTATAACAACGCTCTCATAAAAATTCTTATAGCATTGAGATTACACTAATTTGAGTTCTACAGGTAACATAATTCTCTCTGCGATTGAATTTGACAATCTCATCTTACATCTTATGTTACGTATAGACTTCAAGTTAATAAATCGATAAATATATTCACAAATAGATGAATAATCAGTAATTAAAAAGTTACAATAAAAAAGTATTTGGCAGCATTTTACGTTTTTATTTGCAAATAAGCTCTGCGTATAAGCTAGGTGTCAATGTAGTAATATAAAGATCTAAATATTCGATCTTAGCTGTACGACGAAGAAGGAAATATGATTCATCATAATATAAATTCATCAACTTCTACCCATATGTATGGATGTAAATGAAAAATTTATAATTTCTATGCCGGCGTTATATTAGGTGTTATGATGGAAACTCCTCAGGTGTGGACACAATGTTATGCTAAAGACCTTACCCTACGTCTATACCAGATATATTTTTATCATAACAAATAACAAAACGTCGGTAGAGCCGTTGTCAAATACATGCGAGCACGTTGTGGTTTTTTGTTATGATAAATCACAATTTGTTTGTCGTCGTGAAGAAAGTTTGTCACTATTCATGCATTATTTCACTTATATTTTTATTAAACTGCCTTTATTTAATTAAATCATTCATATTTTTCTTTAATCGTATATTTTTTGTAAAAATGTTGTAAAAATTTTAGTTTTTCAAAATAAATTAAAACGTCAAACAGTTTGTTTACGTTTTTTATCAAGACAAATTTGTCTGAACTTGAGCTCTGACAAAATTGTCTAGACACTGCAATAACACTAATAAATGCAGTCTATACGTGATAAATTTTTATCTTGATAACGATTTGACATTTATCATGATAAAAATTTATCATGTATAGACTCATTCTTATGACACTTGTTTTTTTTGTCTTGTTAAGATTTTGGAAAACAGTACAAATATATTGGTGTCTATTCGGGAAAACGCATCGAAGTAGTGAAAAAGTACATGATAACAAAAACAAAATTTCACAAATTGTTTTTGATTTCTATACATTTCTAAAATCAAATAAACGTGATAACTTTAACGCGTTTCTCTCTCTTTTAAAACCGATAAATTTTGTATGATAAACAAAAACAATTTATGCAGTTTTGTTTTTGTTTGCCATGTATTTTTCACTTAGTCGACGCGTATTCCCGAATAGACACCATTGTAATATAAAATTTTGTCAAATGTCAGAATTTTTATGTTTGTTATCGATAAAAAAGTCTAAACTGTCAAGAAAAATCTAAGAAATTTTATCTTAAAGTTGACATTTCGAGCTTAAAGCGTTACAGTTCTGTCGATTCATTAGTTTTAAGCCCAAATATAGCGACTTTAGCGCTAATTTTTCCAAATTAGCTATTTTGTGCATAACAAAAAGTGGCAGCATTGAAATTAAACAACAAAAAAGTAGTAAACAAAAACATATATTTCGTATATTCTTCTCTTTCTTATATTCCCATTTCGCTCTTTCAATCTTATAGTGGAGGGGTAATGTACACGGCATGCGGGAGCGGGCGGCGATCAGCTATTCCGTTTTCCGCTTGAAAGTGAACGCGAAACAAATGTCAGACACAATTCACAAATCACTTTGAACATATAAAATTTAATTTAAATATTAAATAAAAACTTTTGTTTCAATACAAACTAAATTGTTTTTGTAAATAAAACTATCAGGTACATATCTTCTGACACTCGCACGATTGTCAAATCGCATGTGAGTTGCAAATCGCCAAACTTAATTTTTCATGTTCTGTAATTCAAGCATTTTGCTTGCGATTTGCCGTATTAAATAGATCAGCTGTTTATTGAAATCGCCTGTGCAGAAGAAAAAAATGGACAAACAAAACCAAAAAAAATTTTTAATTTCATATTTTTAATACAAATTGTAAGAATATGATCACCGACCAACCAGACACGACAATTGTGACAGTTAAAAATTGCCCAAATCATTCTTTTGAGGGCAGCCGTTTGAGTAAGAGACAACAATTATATGTTATTGTTTCATTTTATCCAAATAAAAGTATTGCAAATATTACGTATGTATGCGAAAAACAAAACAAAATTGAACACAAATACTTTCTTATTTCTCTTTTGAACGTCAGTCTGTCAAGAGTGAGTAGGCATAGATTACTGTTCGTGTCGCGTCTGGTTAATCGGTGATATACTAGTTTTTGTGCAAATAAAGAGAAAACATATTAAATTTAATTTATTCGTCATTGTATTGTTTCTTTAAAGTTGAGTTTAGTCTAAATTCATCAGTTCACTCAGTTTACTCTTGCGATTTGAACTCGCCAAAAGTCTGGCGATTGCGATTTACAGAACACCTCGCTTGCGCGTTAAAGTCACAATCATAGACAATTAACTAGACCCGTCACTATACAACAACATTACGAAGATTGTATGAAAGAGAAAGCAAATCTTATTTTCTAACGTGGTTTCTAATTAACTATCTCATTCATACAATCTTATTAAAAATAACAACATCATGTAAAACTGCATAGCCCATGAGAACAGCCTTTTTTATCTGTCAAAAGTGAGTATTCTGTTCCATATTCTGTGTCACAATCGCAAATGTTATGCAATATATATATATATATATATATATATATATATATATACATATATATATATATATATATATATATATATATATATATATATATATATATATATATATATATATATATATATATATATATATATATATATATATATATATATATATATATATATATATATATATATATATATATATATATATATATATATATATATATATATATATATATATATATATATATATATATATATATATATATATATATATATATATATATATATAATATATATATATATATATATATATATATATATATATATATATATATATAAATATATATATATATATATATATATATAATATATATATATATATATATATATATATATATATATATATATATATATATATATATATATATATATATATATATATATATATATATATATATATATATATATATATATATATATATATATATATATATATATATATATATATATATATATATATATATATATATATATATATATATATATATATATATATATATATATATATATATATATATATATATATATATATATATATTGCATAACATTTGCGATTGTATATATATATATATATATATATATATATATATATATATATATATATATATATATATATATATATATATATATATATATATATATATATATATATATATATATATATATATATATATATATATATATATATATATATATATATATATATATATATGATATGCCTGGTTTTATTGCTTTGGTTGCCTTTTTTATTAATTCCTTTACCTTTGCCTGGATACTAAATTCAGGAGAATCAGGAAAGATCCTACAGACGAATACCAGGCAAAGGTAAAGAAATTAATAAAAAAGGCAACCAAAGTAATAAAACCAGGCACATTATATTCATTAACACTTATGAATCCATCCGCTCCATCTATGATCGCTTTACCGTAGATACACAAGCAAAACTCGCCAATGAGACCCATAATTAATTATAAATCTGCTCCGAGCTATAGACTATCGAAATTAAAAACAATACTGAAAGATAACTTGGACCTAGAGAACAAACACACAATAGCCAACACCACGGAATTAGTTAACAAGATAGGGAGCATACAGATAACAGAAAATACTATACTAGTCTCATTTGATATAAAAGACTTATATCCATCAATCCCAACAACAGAGACAATAAACATTCTACATAAAACACTACTCAATAAAACAGAAGACGTGGAATTTTCAATGCAACTCACAAGCACGCTAAAAGCCACATTGGAGCAAAATTACTTCAGATTCCGCAATAGCATATATAGGCAAATCAACGGACTAGGAATGGGAAATCCAACATCAGCAATACTCATGGAAATATTTAGAAGAGAAATACGTAGTGGACTTAAAAACAAATTTTGGAGTAACGTACTATGCAAGATACGTGGACGATACTATATGTGTAATAGAAGGAAATACGGAGGAGCAAATTCTGGATCTACTGAACAAACAACACAAAAACATAAAATTTACAATGGAAGTGGAGGAGAACGAAAGGATAAATTACCTAGACCTAACGATTAGGGCAAACAGGAGCTTAAATAGTATTGAATACGAAATATACAGAAAACCAACTGCGACAGATACAATAATAAACAATTCATCAAACCATCCTCAAAAACATAAGAACACAGCAATTAGGCAATTAATAACGAGACTTGAACGAATATCCCTAACACGTGAGGCCTATATGAAAGAGTTAGGAATAATATATAACATAGCGGAAAACAACGGATATAAAAAAGACCTAGTTGACAAGATTAGAAAGGATATCGAGGCAAGTAAGAAAAGGGACAGAGAACAGGAATAAGAAAAGAAAACCTGGGCTACCTTTACGTATATGGGAAAATCAACATGCAAACTGGCAAAATTTTTTAGAAAACACAACATTAACACAGCATTCCAAACAAGAAACAACTTGGGTAGAATACTGCAGAACAGAACAAACGAAACAGACTTCCTAGATAAACAAGGAGTGTACATATTAACTTGCACATGCCAACACAGTTATATCGGACAAACTGGAAGAAAGATAAAAACAAGATTTCGCGAGCACATGAGAGACTACAACAAGAAACTGAGAGAACCAGGAATAACACCAGAATCGAATTTCGCAAACCACATATTCGACAACAATTGTACACCAGGACATATTAGAAAAACAGTTAAACTATTACATTCACAACATAAAGGACGGCGATTGAACGTATTAGAGAACATGGAAATATACAAGCAAACAATATTTGACCGAAGAATAATAAACGAACAAATAAACACTGCTTCAGACGTAATATTTGAACCGTTAAAATATTTTTACACAAAAGAAAACAATAGACCAGGCAACGTATTAGCAAATGAACAAGACAAAAGGACTACCCAGAAACGTAAAATTACGGATTATTACCTATGTAGGGATACAACAACTGATAACTAATAGAGCAGATTATAAACCAAATATTAAACACAAACATAATAGTAAGAAAAACAGGTAGCAGGTAGAGACACACAAAAGCATATAGAGGTGAGAGAGAGAGAAAGAGCGGGAGAGAGAGAAATAGGGAGCAGAATACAAAAGGGATCAAGGAAGAAAGTTAGGTATACAAACGAATTATAAAAGAAACAACGCACAACAGAAAAACGATTTAGTATTCCATAGAACACTGAAGATGGCACTTAGCCGAAACCGGTGTTTACAAACCAAATTTGACGTGGGATGACGGAAAATCGTTCCAAATAACTGCATTTTCATTGCTTCCAAAGAATCTATATTAAAAATATGCAAATAATTAGTAGAAAATAAAATTTGTAATTCCTTTATAATTTTTTAAAATACTCGCCATGCTTTTTAAAAAATCGATTTTTTAAAGGACATTTATAAACTAATATTCTTCTAAATAGCTTAATTACATGCTGTTACAAAATGGCATGTTTTTTACTCGTGAAAAACGACTTAGTGAGACTTATAGGTAGGTACGTCTAGTTGAGTAAATCATTTTGCCATTTAAAAAAATTGCAATACACCCTCAAAATCGGAAGTTATCGACTAAAAACGATTTTTTAGGACATCACGGACAAAAACAATTCTCATTGCCTTGTTTCTGCACCGATATTCAATTTTTAAGCAATGTCGAATACAGGAGAACTTAAGCTTTCCGTGTATATTCAAAAGATTTTGTTTTGACTTATATTTCATGGAAATATTGTCAAAAGAAAAATTTAATTTTATTCCGATTTTTTAAAATTTTGCGTATTTTTTTCCAACAATTTGCTCGAAAACCTACCCATTTTTATATTTTCATAAAAAGCGCATTTTATAGCGATTACAATAAGTCTTGTGTCTTTTTTGTTGAGAATAAGATTTAAAAAACAACGAATTGAATTTGAATTCAAGGTAAAATTAAGAAAAAATAAATTATTTTTTTACAAAATAACAGCGCAAAATATTATTAATTTTTAAAAATGATATTAATAAGCTTTAAAAAACCGAAATGAATTTAGTTCACGGTAAAATTAACAACAAAAAAACACAATAATTTGTTAAAAAAAACTATGAAAAAAATTTTAAAATTTTACAGTTCTGTCGATTCATTAGTTTTAAGCCCAAATATAGCGACTTTAGCGCTAATTTTTCCAAATTAGCTATTTTGTGCATAACAAAAAGTGGCAGCATTGAAATTAAACAACAAAAAAGTAGTAAACAAAAACATATATTTCGTATATTCTTCTCTTTTTTATATTCCCATTTCGCTCTTTCAATCTTATAGTGGAGGGGTAATGTACACGGCATGCGGGAGCGGGCGGCGATCAGCTATTCCGTTTTCCGCTTGAAAGTGAACGCGAAACAAATGTCAGACACAATTCACAAATCACTTTGAACATATAAAATTTAATTTAAATATTAAATAAAAACTTTTGTTTCAATACAAACTAAATTGTTTTTGTAAATAAAACTATCAGGTACATATCTTCTGACACTCGCACGATTGTCAAATCGCATGTGAGTTGCAAATCGCCAAACTTAATTTTTCATGTTCTGTAATTCAAGCATTTTGCTTGCGATTTGCCGTATTAAATAGATCAGCTGTTTATTGAAATCGCCTGTGCAGAAGAAAAAAATGGACAAACAAAACCAAAAAAAATTTTTAATTTCATATTTTTAATACAAATTGTAAGAATATGATCACCGACCAACCAGACACGACAATTGTGACAGTTAAAAATTGCCCAAATCATTCTTTTGAGGGCAGCCGTTTGAGTAAGAGACAACAATTATATGTTATTGTTTCATTTTATCCAAATAAAAGTATTGCAAATATTACGTATTTATGCGAAAAACAAAACAAAATTGAACACCAATACTTTCTTATTTCTCTTTTGAACGTCAGTCTGTCAAGAGTGAGTAGGCATAGATTACTGTTCGTGTCGCGTCTGGTTAATCGGTGATATACTGGTTTTTGTGCAAATAAAGAGAAAACATATTAAATTTAATTTATTCGTCATTGTATTGTTTCTTTAAAGTTGAGTTTAGTCTAAATTCATCAGTTCACTCAGTTTACTCTTGCGATTTGAACTCGCCAAAAGTCTGGCGATTGCGATTTACAGAACACCTCGCTTGCGCGTTAAAGTCACAATCATAGACAATTAACTAGACCCGTCACTATACAACAACATTACGAAGATTGTATGAGAGAGAAACAAATCTTATTTTCTAACGTGGTTTCTAATTAACTATCTCATTCATACAACCTTATTAAAAATAACAACATCATGTAAAACTGCATAGCCCATGAGAACAGCCTTTTTTATCTGTCAAAAGTGAGTATTCTGTTCCATATTCTGTGTCACAATCGCAAATGTTATGCAATATATATATATATATATATATATATATATATATATATATATATATATATATATATATATATATATATATATATATATATATATATATATATATATATATATATATATATATATATATATATATATATATATATATATATATATATATATATATATATATATATATATATATATATATATATATATATATATATATATATATATATATATATATATATATATATATATATATATATATATATATATATATATATATATATATATATATATATATATATATATATATATATATATATATATATATATATATATATATATATATATATATATATATATATATATATATATATATATATATATATATATATATATATATATATATGTATGTATGTATATATGTATGAATGTGTGTATGTATGTGTTAATGTAAATGGAATTGGGTAGCTGAATATATGATTTGATCTTATTTACATACGTATGTAATTACTGACCTCTTTTATGTATGTATATGCCATAAATTTTGCAAGCTTCTGATTAACGCCTTCTTCTTCGTATATATGTTTTATATTGTATGTATGTACATACATATGTATGTCAGGCAGATTTTTTTTAAGCGGGACTTTTTTCGTCTTACTTATACATACATACATACATATATAGCGGAACTTTTTTTTGTAGGTATGTATTTTTTTCACTTTTTGTATTTTTTGTACATATACATATGCACTGTGATTGGCGGTATTTTTACCGCTACGTAAACTATATACCCACTTTTTGGCTATTTTTTCGATTTTATTAATTTTTTTAATTTTTAGCGCAAATTTATTTATTATATGATTGTGTGTATGTACTCTACTGATTTCAGCCTTTTTGCACTTTTTACACCTTTTTTTTACATATACACTACACACATAACACACCTAACTATTTTTCTGAATTATATTTCAATTTAAAAATTTTTTTCTCATATAGGTATTTCTTAATTTTTGGGTTTTTCCTTTTTTGTTTTACCTTTATTTTACACTTTTTATGTGTAATAGTTTTATATTTTCGATATTGTTTCGATTTCTTTGATTTGATTTCTTGTACCTTGTACTTAGTTGCCCTTTTAATACTGATGTTCTTGATTTTGTATTCTTTAAATTTACCTCATGTTTGGTTGTTGTTCAGTTTTTGTAATTATCTCACTTATCTGCAAAGAGCTTTCTACGGCTGCGAGAGGACCATGAATAATCTTGGGATTACTGCTAATAAATATCCCTCTTGTTTGCTGGTGGGTAAGGGGAAGTTTATGGTTTTTTTTCTTTCAGCAAGCTACAAGCGATATTTTAATTATAATCACTCCGTGGGTAGGGATTATAATTATTGGGGTTATGGGAAAATAAAAGAAACAAATTAGTTACCTTTATTTTTCTTATTGGGATGTGGTTGAGATGGGAAGCTCACCTTTGGTTTTTTTCAATTGATGACACAAGGTAAGACTTTTCTTTTCCAGATTTATTTGGTACAATTCAATGTTGATGTTTACAAGTCAAGGGTAAAAAGGCAACTAACTTTAAAATAAAAAAGGGTCGACCAAAAAGTAAGTATGTATGTATAGATATTCAACTTCGTATTTCATAACCGATTCGCGGATAACTACAAATGTCTATTTTTGTCGCCCAAATTATTTAAGTGTTTACAATTTATATACATTTTGTAATTCATATACACCGTAAATATATAATTTGTATAAAAAATTAATATATATATAAAAATAGGATAAAACGAAAAGGTTAAAAAAAATTATACTTAATGTGTCCAAACGAGTTATATATATATATATATATATATATATATATATATATATATATATATATATATATATATATATATATATATATATATATATATATATATATATATATATATATATATATATATATATATATATATATATATATATATAGATATATATATATATATATATATATATATATATATATATAATATATATATATATATATATATATATATATATATATATATATATATATATATATATATATATATAATATATATATTGCATAACATTTGCGATTATGACACAGAATATGGAACAGAATACTCACTTTTGACAGATAAAAAAGGCTGTTCTCATGGGCTATGCAGTTTTACATGATGTTGTTATTTTTAATAAGATTGTATGAATGAGATAGTTAATTAGAAACCACGTTAGAAAATAAGATTTGCTTTCTCTTTCATACAATCTTCGTAATGTTGTTGTATAGTGACGGGTCTAGTTAATTGTCTATGATTGTGACTTTAACGCGCAAGCGAGGTGTTCTGTAAATCGCAATCGCCAGACTTTTGGCGAGTTCAAATCGCTGAGTGAACTGATGAATTTAGACTAAACTCAACTTTAAAGAAACAATACAATGACGAATAAATTAAATTTAATATGTTTTCTCTTTATTTGCACAAAAACTAGTATATCACCGATTAACCAGACGCGACACGAACAGTAATCTATGCCTACTCACTCTTGACAGACTGACGTTCAAAAGAGAAATAAGAAAGTATTGGTGTTCAATTTTGTTTTGTTTTTCGCATACATACGTAATATTTGCAATACTTTTATTTGGATAAAATGAAACAATAACATATAATTGTTGTCTCTTACTCAAACGGCTGCCCTCAAAAGAATAATTTGGGCAATTTTTAACTGTCACAATTGTCGTGTCTGGTTGGTCGGTGATCATATTCTTACAATTTGTATTAAAAATATGAAATTAAAAATTTTTTTTGGTTTTGTTTGTCCATTTTTTTCTTCTGCACAGGCGATTTCAATAAACAGCTGATCTATTTAATACGGCAAGTCGCAAGCAAAATGCTTGAATTACAGAACATGAAAAATTAAGTTTGGCGATTTGCAACTCACATGTGATTTGACAATCGTGCGAGTGTCAGAAGATATGTACCTGATAGTTTTATTTACAAAAACAATTTAGTTTGTATTGAAACAAAAGTTTTTATTTAATATTTAAATTAAATTTTATATGTTCAAAGTGATTTGTGAATTGTGTCTGACATTTGTTTCGCGTTCACTTTCAAGCGGAAAACGGAATAGCTGATCGCCGCCCGCTCCCGCATGCCGTGTACATTACCCCTCCACTATAAGATTGAAAGAGCGAAATGGGAATATAAGAAAGAGAAGAATATACGAAATATATGTTTTTGTTTACTAATTTTTTGTTGTTTAATTTCAATGCTGCCACTTTTTGTTATGCACAAAATAGCTAATTTGGAAAAAATAGCGCTAAAGTCGCTATATTTGGGCTTAAAACTAATGAATCGACAGAACTGTAAAATGTTAAAATTTTTTTCATAGTTTTTTTTAACAAATTATTGTGTTTTTTTGTTGTTAATTTTACCGTGAACTAAATTCATTTCGGTTTTTTAAAGCTTATTAATATCATTTTTAAAAATTAATAATATTTTGCGCTGTTATTTTGTAAAAAAATAATTTATTTTTTCTTAATTTTACCTTGAATTCAAATTCAATTCGTTGTTTTTTAAATCTTATTCTCAACAAAAAAGACACAAGACTTATTGTAATCGCTATAAAATGCGCTTTTTATGAAAATATAAAAATGGGTAGGTTTTCGAGCAAATTGTTGGAAAAAAATACGCAAAATTTTAAAAAATCGGAATAAAATTAAATTTTTCTTTTGACAATATTTCCATGAAATATAAGTCAAAACAAAATCTTTTGAATATACACGGAAAGCTTAAGTTCTCCTGTATTCGACATTGTTTAAAAATTGAATATCGGTGCAGAAACAAGGCAATGAGAATTGTTTTTGTCCGTGATGTCCCAAAAAATCGTTTTTAGTCGATAACTTCCGATTTTGAGGGTGTATTGCAATTTTTTAAAATGGCAAAATGATTTACTCAACTAGACGTACCTACCTATAAGTCTCACTAAGTCGTTTTTCACGAGTAAAAACATGCCATTTTGTAACAGCATGTAATTAAGCTATTAAGTTATTTAGAAGAATATTAGTTTATAAATGTCCTTTAAAAAATCGATTTTTTAAAAAGCATGGCGAGTATTTTAAAAAATTATAAAGGAATTACAAATTTTATTTTCTACTAATTATCTGCATATTTTTAATATAGATTCTTTGGAAGCAATGAAAATGCAGTTATTTGGAACGATTTTCCGTCATCCCACGTCAAATTTGGTTTGTAAACACCGGTTTCGGCTAAGTGCCATCTTCACTGTTCTATTGAATACTAAATCGTTTTTCTGTTGTGCGTTGTTTCTTTTATAATTCGTTTGTATACCTAACTTTCTTCCTTGATCCCTTTTGTATTCTGCTCCCTATTTCTCTCTCTCCCGCTCTTTCTCTCTCTCTCACCTCTATATGCTTTTGTGTGTCTCTACCTGCTACCTGTTTTTCTTACTATTATGTTTGTGTTTAATATTTGGTTTATAATCTGCTCTATTAGCTATCAGTTGTTGTATCCCTACATAGGTAATAATCCGTAATTTTACGTTTCTGGGTAGTCCTTTTGTCTTGTTCATTTGCTAATACGTTGCCTGGTCTATTGTTTTCTTTTGTGTAAAAATATTTTAACGGTTCAAATATTACGTCTGAAGCAGTGTTTATTTGTTCGTTTATTATTCTTCGGTCAAATATTTTTTGCTTGTATATTTCCATGTTCTCTAATACGTTCAATCGCCGTCCTTTATGTTGTGAATGTAATAGTTTAACTGTTTTTCTAATATGTCCTGGTGTACAATTGTTGTCGAATATGTGGTTTGCGAAATTCGATTCTGGTGTTATTCCTGGTTCTCTCAGTTTCTTGTTGTAGTCTCTCATGTGCTCGCGAAATCTTGTTTTTATCTTTCTTCCAGTTTGTCCGATATAACTGTGTTGGCATGTGCAAGTTAATATGTACACTCCTTGTTTATCTAGGAAGTCTGTTACGTTTGTTCTGTTCTGCAGTATTCTACCCAAGTTGTTTCTTGTTTGGAATGCTGTGTTAATGTTGTGTTTTCTAAAAAATTTTGCCAGTTTGCATGTTGATTTTCCCATATACGTAAAGGTAGCCCAGGTTTTCTTTTCTTATTCCTGTTCTCTGTCCCTTTTCTTACTTGCCTCGATATCCTTTCTAATCTTGTCAACTAGGTCTTTTTTATATCCGTTGTTTTCCGCTATGTTATATATTATTCCTAACTCTTTCATATAGGCCTCACGTGTTAGGGATATTCGTTCAAGTCTCGTTATTAATTGCCTAATTGCTGTGTTCTTATGTTTTTGAGGATGGTTTGATGAATTGTTTATTATTGTATCTGTCGCAGTTGGTTTTCTGTATATTTCGTATTCAATACTATTTAAGCTCCTGTTTGCCCTAATCGTTAGGTCTAGGTAATTTATCCTTTCGTTCTCCTCCACTTCCATTGTAAATTTTATGTTTTTGTGTTGTTTGTTCAGTAGATCCAGAATTTGCTCCTCCGTATTTCCTTCTATTACACATATAGTATCGTCCACGTATCTTGCATAGTACGTTACTCCAAAATTTGTTTTTAAGTCCACTACGTATTTCTCTTCTAAATATTTCCATGAGTATTGCTGATGTTGGATTTCCCATTCCTAGTCCGTTGATTTGCCTATATATGCTATTGCGGAATCTGAAGTAATTTTGCTCCAATGTGGCTCTTAGCGTGCTTGTGAGTTGCATTGAAAATTCCACGTCTTCTGTTTTATTGAGCAGTGTTTTATGTAGAATGTTTATTGTCTCTGTTGTTGGGATTGATGGATATAAGTCTTTTATATCAAATGAGACTAGTATAGTATTTTCTGTTATCTGTATGCTCCCTATCTTGTTAACTAATTCCGTGGTGTTGGCTATTGTGTGTTTGTTCTCTAGGTCCAAGTTATCTTTCAGTATTGTTTTTAATTTCGATAGTCTATAGCTCGGAGCAGATTTATAATTAATTATGGGTCTCATTGGCGAGTTTTGCTTGTGTATCTACGGTAAAGCGATCATAGATGGAGCGGATGGATTCATAAGTGTTAATGAATATAATGTGCCTGGTTTTATTACTTTGGTTGCCTTTTTTATTAATTTCTTTACCTTTGCCTGGTATTCGTCTGTAGGATCTTTCCTGATTCTCCTGCATTTAGTATCCAGGCAAAGGTAAAGGAATTAATAAAAAAGGCAACCAAAGCAATAAAACCAGGCATATCATATATATATATATATATATATATATATATATATATATACATATATATATATATATATATATATATATATATATATATATATATATATATATATATATATATATATATATATATATATATATATATATATATATATATATATATATATATATATATATATATATATATATATATATATATATATATATATATATATATATATATATATATATATATATATATATATATATATATATATATATATATATATATATATATATATATATATATATATATATATATATATATATATATATATATATATATATATATATATATATATATATATATATATATATATATATATATATATATATATATATATATATATATATATATATATATATATATATATATATATATATATATATATATATATATATATATATATATATATATATATATATATATATATATATATATATATATATATATATATATATATATATATATGATATGCCTGGTTTTATTGGTTATATATATATATATATATATATATATATATATATATATATATATATATATATATATATATATATATATATATATATATATATATATATATATATATATATATATATATATATATATATATATATATATATATATATATATATATATATATATATATATATATATATATATATATATATATATATATATATATATATATATATATATATATATATATATATATATATATATATATATATATATATATATATATATATATATATATATATATATATATAACCTTTTCATTTTTTTCTATTATTTAAGTGTTGACAATTTATATACATTTTGTAATTCATATTCACCGTAAAAATATAATTTGTATAAAAAATTAAAATATATATAAAAATAGAAAAAAATGAAAAGGTTAAAAAAAATTAGACTTCATGTGTCCAAACGAGTTTGGACAATATATAACGGGTGTTTTTTTTAGAGGTATAGAACTTCGAATAGAAATAAAACACAAGAAAATCGTTTTAATGTCCATCAATTTGGCTTTATTGGAAGGATTTTATGCCATTAATGTTTAAATATGATTTCGGGCATGTGGCCGCCGCGGCTGGCTCGAATAAAGCCAATTCTACAGGTCCAATTTTCAACCACTTTTTCGAGCATATGGGGCCGTATGTTGGCAATAACGCCACGAATGTTGGCTTCCAAGTCCCCTAACGTTTCTGGTTTGTTGGCGTAGACGAGCGACTTCACATATCCCCAAAGAAAATAATCCAATGGTGTCAAATCACACGATCTTGGTGGCCAATTGACAGGTCCATTCCGCGAAATTATGCGCTCATCGAATGTTTCCTTCAATAAATCGATTGTGACGTGCGCTGTGTGGCATATAGCGTCGTCTTGTTGGAACCACAACTCATCCACATTCATGCCATCCAATTCGGGAACAAAATAGTCGGTTATCATGGCTCTATACCGGTCTCCATTAACGGTAACTGACTCTCCAGCATTATTTCGGAAGAAGTATGGCCCAATGACTCCACCAGCCCATAGAGCACACCAAACAGTCAGTTTTTGTGGATGTAATGGCGTCTCAAGGGTCTCATGTGGATTCTCTTCACTCCAAATGCGGCAATTTTGCTTGTTGACGTAGCCATTCAACCAAAAATGAGCCTCATCACTGAACAAAATTTTGCGATGAAAATCAGCATCGAGATCAATCTCATTTTCGGCCCATACACCAAAATCACGACGCATTGCATGGTCTCGCGGCTTTAATTCTTGAACAAGCTGGATCTTGTAAGGTCGCAAGCCAAGATCTTTGCGCAAAATCTTCCATAAAGTTGATGGACAAAGCTCCAATTGCTGTGCACGGTGGCGAATCGATTCATTCGGGTCCTCTTCAACACTTTGCTCTACAGCGGCAATTGTTTCTTCGGTGCGCACTGTTCGACGTCTCTGCGGATGCGTATTATCACATAGAGTAAACGTAGTGCGAAAACGATCCATGGTTAACCGAATTAATTGCTATGATGGACGATTATGTCGACCATAAAATGGACGGAGCTTGCGGTAAACTTCGCGAACTGAACCATTATTTTCGAAATAAATTTGCACGATTTGCAAGCGTTGTTCTTTTGTCAACCTGTTCATGATGAAATGGCAAACCAAACTAAATATTAATCACTTGACAGCTGACAAAATGGCCGCCAGTTAAAAAAGTGATGCCAACTTAAAGTTCTATACCTCAATAAAAAACACCCATTATATATATATATATATATATATATATATATGTATATATATATATATATATATATATATATATATATATATATATATATATATATATATATATATATATATATATATATATATATATATATATATATATATATATATATATATATATATATATATATATATATATATATATATATATATATATATATATATATATATATATATATATATATATATATATATATATATATATATATATATATATATATATATATATATATATATATATATATATATATATATATATATATATATATATATATATATATATATATATATATATATATATATATATATATATATATATATATATATATATATATATATATATATATATATATATATATATATATATATATATATATATATGTATGTATGTATATATGTATGAATGTGTGTATGTATGTGTTAATGTAAATGGAATTGGGTAACTGAATATATGATTTGATCTTATTTACATACGTATGTAATTACTGACCTCTTTTATGTATGTATATGCCATAAAGTTTGCGAGCTTCTGATTAACGCCTTCTTCTTCGTATATATGTTTTATATTGTATGTATGTACATACATATGTATGTCAGGCAGATTTTTTTTAAGCGGGACTTTTTTCGTCTTACTTATACATACATACATACATATATAGCGGAACTTTTTTTGTAGGTATGTATTTTTTTCACTTTTTGTATTTTTTGTACATATACATATGCACTGTGATTGGCGGTATTTTTACCGCTACGTAAACTATATACCCACTTTTTGGCTATTTTTTCGATTTTATTAATTTTTTTAATTTTTAGCGCAAATTTATTTATTATATGATTGTGTGTATGTACTCTACTGATTTCAGCCTTTTTGCACTTTTTGCACCTTTTTTTTACATATACACTACACACATAACACACCTAACTATTTTTCTGAATTATATTTCAATTTAAAAATTTTTTTCTCATATAGGTATTTCTTAATTTTTGGGTTTTTCCTTTTTTGTTTTACCTTTATTTTACACTTTTTATGTGTAATAGTTTTATATTTTCGATATTGTTTCGATTTCTTTGATTTGATTTCTTGTACCTTGTACTTAGTTGCCCTTTTAATACTGATGTTCTTGATTTTGTATTCCTTAAATTTACCTCATGTTTGGTTGTTGTTCAGTTTTTGTAATTATCTCACTTATCTGCAAAGAGCTTTCTACGGCTGCGAGAGGACCATGAATAATCTTGGGATTACTGCTAATAAATATCCCTCTTGTTTGCTGGTGGGTAAGGGGAAGTTTATGGTTTTTTTTCTTTCAGCAAGCTACAAGCGATATTTTAATTATAATCACTCCGTGGGTAGGGATTATAATTATTGGGGTTATAGGAAAATAAAAGAAACAAATTAGTTACCTTTATTTTTCTTATTGGGATGTGGTTGAGATGGGAAGCTCACCTTTGGTTTTTTTTCAATTGATGACACAAGGTAAGACTTTTCTTTTCCAGATTTATTTGGTACAATTCAATGTTGATGTTTACAAGTCAAGGGTAAAAAGGCAACTAGCTTTAAAATAAAAAAGGGTCGACCAAAAAGTAAGTATGTATGTATAGATATTCAACTTCGTATTTCATAACCGATTCGCGGATAACTACAAATGTCTATTTTTGTCGCCCAAATTATTTAAGTGTTTACAATTTATATACATTTTGTAATTCATATACACCGTAAATATATAATTTGTATAAAAAATTAATATATATATAAAAATAGGATAAAATGAAAAGGTTAAAAAAAATTATACTTAATGTGTCCAAACGAGTTATATATATATATATATATACATATATATATATATATATATATATATATATATATATATATATATATATATATATATATATATATATATATATATATATATATATATATATATATATATATATATATATATATATATATATATATATATATATATATATATATATATATATATATATATATATATATATATATATATATATATATATATATATATATATATATATATTAGGGATGTAACGAATACCGATACCGATATATCGGCGATATTTCAGATTTTCCGATACATCGGTATCGGCGATATTTTACTGTCGATACGACGATACTTTTAAACATTTTTTCAGAGTTTTTTTCTGACAAATTATTTATTTTTTGTTAATTTTACCATGAACTAAACTCATTTCGTTATTTTTTAAATCTTATCAATATCAATTTTAAAAATTAATAATATTTTATACTATTATTTTGTAAAAAAATTATTAATTTTTTGTTAATTTTACCATGAATTCAAATTCAATTCGTTGTTTTTTAAATCTTATTCCAGCAAAAAAAGACACTCCAAAGAAGTCATGAAAATGTAGAATTCGCGATCCGGAAGTATTGCAAATTTGGATCATTTCTAATTAGTGTTACATATCCTTGCCATTGCAAGAAGTTCTGTTTTTCGATTACCAATCACTGAATTGGAAGCGATGCTCGGACAAATTTCTTTTTCGGTATTCTATAATGATTTTTCCTCAAGAAAAAAAGGATACAAAATTACCCATTTTCACAATTTTTTTAATGCGAGTATGGTGAGAATTTTTTAAAATTATAAAGGAATTTAAATTGTTTTCTTGCTTTCCTACTAATTACACTATGCGACAAATAAACAATTTTGGAAAAACACAAGAACTGGACAGTACAGGTGCGATTGTCCTACAATGGGGTAGTAAAACCCTTTACTCAGTTTGGCGACCAATTTTTTTATGCACCTTCAAATTTTCTAAAAATCAGTGGGTCCTCAAAAAACCGTGTCAACAGTATTTAGCCAACAGCTAACTATATATAACAATAATGTAGCTAAGGGTCTGTTTAACAGATTTTTTAACATTTCATGCCAAAAAAAATTTTTGTTAACTTTTTGTTGACAAAATTAAGGAAAAAAATATTTTTTCACTCTTTTCAGAATAATTTACAGGGACTTGTAATTTTTAACTAACAATATTTGGCAAACTTATAGTTACGGTAAAGCTGAACAACTTTTGTGAACATATCAATACAATCTGGACGTATCTAGGCACTCTAATAGCTCACACAGACCACTTTTTACCTTAAAAATTTTAGTTTTTCACTATTTTTTTATGGAAAAAAAATTTTTTTTTGAAAATAGTATATTCAAGTGCAGTGTTGTGTTTCACTAAGATTTTGTGCCCAGAAAAATAATATGTTCCTGTCCCTTTTTTGAAAAAAAAATTATTTTATTCACTTTTTTCAGTATAACTTGTAGGGACTCCAAATTTTTCATTACCATTATTTGGCAAAACAACAACAAACAATAAAAAATAGTTAATACTAAAATCAGCAACATAAGAAGTGGAACAATAACAAAGAAAGCAAAAACATGCAATAAAAATATAGCCTAACTCGTAAAAAACGGAAACATTTAAGGTAGAAATTAGTTTTTCTGGGCTGTTTAGGGTGCCCAGATACATTCAGATTGTATTGACATGTTCACAAAAGTTGTTCAGCTTTACCGTAGCTACAACTTTGCCAAATATTGTTAATAAAAAATTACGAGTCCCTGTAAGTTATTCTGGAAAAAGTGAAAAAAAAAATTTTTTTCCTTAAATTTTTCAAAAAAGGTGCACGAAAAAAAAATTTTTTGGTATAAAATGGTAATAAAATCTGTTCAGCGGTATCACCGAGTTTGAATTTTCTGTTGGCCAAAAGTTGATGACACCTTTTTTTGAGGGCCCGCCGATTTTCCAAAACTTTAGAGGTCCATAAAACGAAATTGGTCACCGAATTCGCCAAGCTAAGTATAGGGTTTTACTACCCCGTGGTAGTACAATCGAATCTATACTGTCAAGTCCGTGTGTTTTTTGGACTGTTGCACTGTGTTATCTGCATATTTTTAATATAGATTTTTTGGAAGCAAAGAAAATGTAGCTCCTTAAAAAATACTCCCAATTTTTTATACTGGGTTAATATCAATTTTAAATATTAATAATCTCTTACACTGTAATTTTGTATAATAAAAAAATTGCACTTGAGTTTTGTTAATCTAAACTTTAAATATTCGTATCGGTATCGGAATCGGTATCGGCGATATTTATTTTTAAGTATCGGTATCGGTATCGGATCGGCAAAACGGCGTATCGTTACATCCCTAATATATATATATATAAATATATATATATATATATATATATATATATATATATATATATATATATATATATATATATATATATATATATATATATATATATATATATATATATATATATATATATATATATATATATATATATATATATATATATATATATATATATATATATATATATATATATATATATATATATATATATATATATATATATATATATATATATATATATATATATATATATATATATATATATATATATATATATATATATATATATATATATATATATATATATATATATATATATATATTGCATAACATTTGCGATTGTGACACAGAATATGGAACAGAATACTCACTTTTGACAGATAAAAAAGGCTGTTCTCATGGGCTATGCAGTTTTACATGATGTTGTTATTTTTAATAAGATTGTATGAATGAGATAGTTAATTAGAAACCACGTTAGAAAATAAGATTTGCTTTCTCTTTCATACAATCTTCGTAATGTTGTTGTATAGTGACGGGTCTAGTTAATTGTCTATGATTGTGACTTTAACGCGCAAGCGAGGTGTTCTGTAAATCGCAATCGCCAGACTTTTGGCGAGTTCAAATCGCAAGAGTAAACTGAGTGAACTGATGAATTTAGACTAAACTCAACTTTAAAGAAACAATACAATGACGAATAAATTAAATTTAATATGTTATCTCTTTATTTGCACAAAAACTAGTATATCACCGATTAACCAGACGCGACACGAACAGTAATCTATGCCTACTCACTCTTGACAGACTGACGTTCAAAAGAGAAATAAGAAAGTATTGGTGTTCAATTTTGTTTTGTTTTTCGCATACATACGTAATATTTGCAATACTTTTATTTGGATAAAATGAAACAATAACATATAATTGTTGTCTCTTACTCAAACGGCTGCCCTCAAAAGAATGATTTGGGCAATTTTTAACTGTCACAATTGTCGTGTCTGGTTGGTCGGTGATCATATTCTTACAATTTGTATTAAAAATATGAAATTAAAAATTTTTTTTGGTTTTGTTTGTCCATTTTTTTCTTCTGCACAGGCGATTTCAATAAACAGCTGATCTATTTAATACGGCAAGTCGCAAGCAAAATGCTTGAATTACAGAACATGAAAAATTAAGTTTGGCGATTTGCAACTCACGTGTGATTTGACAATCGTGCGAGTGTCAGAAGATATGTACCTGATAGTTTTATTTACAAAAACAATTTAGTTTGTATTGAAACAAAAGTTTTTATTTAATATTTAAATTAAATTTTATATGTTCAAAGTGATTTGTGAATTGTGTCTGACATTTGTTTCGCGTTCACTTTCAAGCGGAAAACGGAATAGCTGATCGCCGCCCGCTCCCGCATGCCGTGTACATTACCCCTCCACTATAAGATTGAAAGAGCGAAATGGGAATATAAGAAAGAGAAGAATATACGAAATATATGTTTTTGTTTACTAATTTTTTGTTGTTTAATTTCAATGCTGCCACTTTTTGTTATGCACAAAATAGCTAATTTGGAAAAATTAGCGCTAAAGTCGCTATATTTGGGCTTAAAACTAATGAATCGACAGAACTGTAAAATGTTAAAATTTTTTTCATAGTTTTTTTTAACAAATTATTGTGTTTTTTTGTTGTTAATTTTACCGTGAACTAAATTCATTTCGGTTTTTTAAAGCTTATTAATATCATTTTTAAAAATTAATAATATTTTGCGCTGTTATTTTGTAAAAAAATAATTTATTTTTTCTTAATTTTACCTTGAATTCAAATTCAATTCGTTGTTTTTTAAATCTTATTCTCAACAAAAAAGACACAAGACTTATTGTAATCGCTATAAAATGCGCTTTTTATGAAAATATAAAAATGGGTAGGTTTTCGAGCAAATTGTTGGAAAAAATACGCAAAATTTTAAAAAATCGGAATAAAATTAAATTTTTCTTTTGACAATATTTCCATGAAAATCTTTTGAATATACACGGAAAGCTTAAGTTCTCCTGTATTCGACATTGCTTAAAAATTGAATATCGGTGCAGAAACAAGGCAATGAGAATTGTTTTTGTCCGTGATGTCCTAAAAAATCGTTTTTAGTCGATAACTTCCGATTTTGAGGGTGTATTGCAATTTTTTTAAATGGCAAAATGATTTACTCAACTAGACGTACCTACCTATAAGTCTCACTAAGTCGTTTTTCACGAGTAAAAAACATGCCATTTTGTAACAGCATGTAATTAAGCTATTAAGTTATTTAGAAGAATATTAGTTTATAAATGTCCTTTAAAAAATCGATTTTTTAAAAAGCAGGGCGAGTATTTTAAAAAATTATAAAGGAATTACAAATTTTATTTTCTACTAATTATCTGCATATTTTTAATATAGATTCTTTGGAAGCAATGAAAATTCAGTTATTTGGAACGATTTTCCGTCATCCCACGTCAAATTTGGTTTGTAAACACCGGTTTCGGCTAAGTGCCATCTTCAGTGTTCTATTGAATACTAAATCGTTTTTCTGTTGTGCGTTGTTTCTTTTATAATTCGTTTGTATACCTAACTTTCTTCCTTGATCCCTTTTGTATTCTGCTCCCTATTTCTCTCTCTCTCACCTCTATATGCTTTTGTGTGTCTCTACCTGCTACCTGTTTTTCTTACTATTATGTTTGTGTTTAATATTTGGTTTATAATCTGCTCTATTAGTTATCAGTTGTTGTATCCCTACATAGGTAATAATCCGTAATTTTACGTTTCTGGGTAGTCCTTTTGTCTTGTTCATTTGCTAATACGTTGCCTGGTCTATTGTTTTCTTTCGTGTAAAAATATTTTAACGGTTCAAATATTACGTCTGAAGCAGTGTTTATTTGTTCGTTTATTATTCTTCGGTCAAATATTTTTTGCTTGTATATTTCCATGTTCTCTAATACGTTCAATCGCCGTCCTTTATGTTGTTAATGTAATAGTTTAACTGTTTTTCTAATATGTCCTGGTGTACAATTGTTGTCGAATATGTGGTTTGCGAAATTCGATTCTGGTGTTATTCCTGGTTCTCTCAGTTTCTTGTTGTAGTCTCTCATGTGCTCGCGAAATCTTGTTTTTATCTTTCTTCCAGTTTGTCCGATATAACTGTGTTGGCATGTGCAAGTTAATATGTACACTCCTTGTTTATCTAGGAAGTCTGTTACGTTTGTTCTGTTCTGCAGTATTCTACCCAAGTTGTTTCTTGTTTGGAATGCTGTGTTAATGTTGTGTTTTCTAAAAAATTTTGCCAGTTTGCATGTTGATTTTCCCATATACGTAAAGGTAGCCCAGGTTTTCTTTTCTTATTCCTGTTCTCTGTCCCTTTTCTTACTTGCCTCGATATCCTTTCTAATCTTGTCAACTAGGTCTTTTTTATATCCGTTGTTTTCCGCTATGTTATATATTATTCCTAACTCTTTCATATAGGCCTCACGTGTTAGGGATATTCGTTCAAGTCTCGTTATTAATTGCCTAATTGCTGTGTTCTTATGTTTTTGAGGATGGTTTGATGAATTGTTTATTATTGTATCTGTCGCAGTTGGTTTTCTGTATATTTCGTATTCAATACTATTTAAGCTCCTGTTTGCCCTAATCGTTAGGTCTAGGTAATTTATCCTTTCGTTCTCCTCCACTTCCATTGTAAATTTTATGTTTTTGTGTTGTTTGTTCAGTAGATCCAGAATTTGCTCCTCCGTATTTCCTTCTATTACACATATAGTATCGTCCACGTATCTTGCATAGTACGTTACTCCAAAATTTGTTTTTAAGTCCACTACGTATTTCTCTTCTAAATATTTCCATGAGTATTGCTGATGTTGGATTTCCCATTCCTAGTCCGTTGATTTGCCTATATATGCTATTCCGGAATCTGAAGTAATTTTGCTCCAATGTGGCTTTTAGCGTGCTTGTGAGTTGCATTGAAAATTCCACGTCTTCTGTTTTATTGAGTAGTGTTTTATGTAGAATGTTTATTGTCTCTGTTGTTGGGATTGATGGATATAAGTCTTTTATATCAAATGAGACTAGTATAGTATTTTCTGTTATCTGTATGCTCCTTATCTTGTTAACTAATTCCGTGGTGTTGGCTATTGTGTGTTTGTTCTCTAGGTCCAAGTTATCTTTCAGTATTGTTTTTAATTTCGATAGTCTATAGCTCGGAGCAGATTTATAATTAATTATGGGTCTCATTGGCGAGTTTTGCTTGTGTATCTACGGTAAAGCGATCATAGATGGAGCGGATGGATTCATAAGTGTTAATGAATATAATGTGCCTGGTTTTATTACTTTGGTTGCCTTTTTTATTAATTTCTTTACCTTTGCCTGGTATTCGTCTGTAGGATCTTTCCTGATTCTCCTGAATTTAGTATCCAGGCAAAGGTAAAGGAATTAATAAAAATGGCAACCAAAGCAATAAAACCAGGCATATCATATATATATATATATATATATATATATATATAAAGGGTGTTTTTTATTGAGGTATAGAACTTTAAGTTGGCATCACTTTTTTAACTGGCGGCCATTTTGTCAGCTGTCAAGTGATTAATATTTAGTTTGGTTTGCCATTTCATCATGAACAGGTTGACAAAAGAACAACGCTTGCAAATCGTGCAAATTTATTTCGAAAATAATGGTTCAGTTCGCGAAGTTTACCGCAAGCTCCGTCCATATGGTCGACATAATCGTCCATCAGAGCAATTAATTCGGTTAACCATGGATCGTTTTCGCACTACGTTTACTCTATGTGATAATACGCATCCGCAGAGACGTCGAACAGTGCGCACCGAAGAAACAATTGCCGCTGTAGAGCAAAGTGTTGAAGAGGACCCGAATGAGTCGATTCGCCACCGTGCACAGCAATTGGAGCTTTGTCCATCAAATTGAAAATTGGACCTGTAGAATTGGCTTTATTCGAGCCAGCCGCGGCGGCCACATGCCCGAAATCATATTTAAACATTAATGGCATAAAATTATCCTTCCAATAAAGCCAAATTGATGGACATTAAAACGATTTTCTTGTGTTTTATTTCAATTCGAAGTTCTATACCTCTAAAAAAAACACCCTGTATATATATATATATATATATATATATATATATATATATATATATATATATATATATATATATATATATATATATATACAATCGCAAATGTTATGCAATATATATATATATATATATATATATATATATATATATATATATATATATATATATATATATATATATATATATATATATATATATTGCATAACATTTGCGATTGTGACACAGAATATGGAACAGAATACTCACTTTTGACAGATAAAAAAGGCTGTTCTCATGGGCTATGCAGTTTTACATGATGTTGTTATTTTTAATAAGATTGTATGAATGAGATAGTTAATTAGAAACCACGTTAGAAAATAAGATTTGCTTTCTCTTTCATACAATCTTCGTAATGTTGTTGTATAGTGACGGGTCTAGTTAATTGTCTATGATTGTGACTTTAACGCGCAAGCGAGGTGTTCTGTAAATCGCAATCGCCAGACTTTTGGCGAGTTCAAATCGCAAGAGTAAACTGAGTGAACTGATGAATTTAGACTAAACTCAACTTTAAAGAAACAATACAATGACGAATAAATTAAATTTAATATGTTTTCTCTTTATTTGCACAAAAACTAGTATATCACCGATTAACCAGACGCGACACGAACAGTAATCTATGCCTACTCACTCTTGACAGACTGACGTTCAAAAGAGAAATAAGAAAGTATTGGTGTTCAATTTTGTTTTGTTTTTCGCATACATACGTAATATTTGCAATACTTTTATTTGGATAAAATGAAACAATAACATATAATTGTTGTCTCTTACTCAAACGGCTGCCCTCAAAAGAATGATTTGGGCAATTTTTAACTGTCACAATTGTCGTGTCTGGTTGGTCGGTGATCATATTCTTACAATTTGTATTAAAAATATGAAATTAAAAATTTTTTTTGGTTTTGTTTGTCCATTTTTTTCTTCTGCACAGGCGATTTCAATAAACAGCTGATCTATTTAATACGGCAAATCGCAAGCAAAATGCTTGAATTACAGAACATGAAAAATTAAGTTTGGCGATTTGCAACTCACATGCGATTTGACAATCGTGCGAGTGTCAGAAGATATGTACCTGATAGTTTTATTTACAAAAACAATTTAGTTTGTATTGAAACAAAAGTTTTTATTTAATATTTAAATTAAATTTTATATGTTCAAAGTGATTTGTGAATTGTGTCTGACATTTGTTTCGCGTTCACTTTCAAGCGGAAAACGGAATAGCTGATCGCCGCCCGCTCCCGCATGCCGTGTACATTACCCCTCCACTATAAGATTGAAAGAGCGAAATGGGAATATAAGAAAGAGAAGAATATACGAAATATATGTTTTTGTTTACTACTTTTTTGTTGTTTAATTTCAATGCTGCCACTTTTTGTTATGCACAAAATAGCTAATTTGGAAAAATTAGCGCTAAAGTCGCTATATTTGGGCTTAAAACTAATGAATCGACAGAACTGTAACGCTTTAAGCTCGAAATGTCAACTTTAAGATAAAATTTCTTAGATTTTTCTTGACAGTTTAGACTTTTTTATCGATAACACACATAAAAATTCTGACATTTGACAAAATTTTATATTACAATGGTGTCTATTCGGGAATACGCGTCGACTAAGTGAAAAATACATGGCAAACAAAAACAAAACTGCATAAATTGTTTTTGTTTATCATACAAAATTTATCGGTTTTAAAAGAGAGAGAAACGCGTTAAAGTTATCACGTTTATTTGATTTTAGAAATGTATAGAAATCAAAAACAATTTGTGAAATTTTGTTTTTGTTATCATGTACTTTTTCACTACTTCGATGCGTTTTCCCGAATAGACACCAATATATTTGTACTGTTTTCCAAAATCTTAACAAGACAAAAAAAAACAAGTGTCATAAGAATGAGTCTATACATGATAAATTTTTATCATGATAAATGTCAAATCGTTATCAAGATAAAAATTTATCACGTATAGACTGCATTTATTAGTGTTATTGCAGTGTCTAGACAATTTTGTCAGAGCTCAAGTTCAGACAAATTTGTCTTGATAAAAAACGTAAACAAACTGTTTGACGTTTTAATTTATTTTGAAAAACTAAAATTTTTACAACATTTTTACAAAAAAATATACGATTAAAGAAAAATATGAATGATTTAATTAAATAAAAGCAGTTTAATAAAAATATAAGTGAAATAATGCATGAATAGTGACAAACTTTCTTCACGACGACAAACAAATTGTGATTTATCATAACAAAAAAACCACAACGTGCTCGCATGTATGCTGGCACTGACAAAAATTTGACAACGGCTCTACCGACGTTTTGTTATTTGTTATGATAAAAATATATCTGGTATAGACGTAGGGTAAGGTCTTTAGCATAACATTGTGTCCACACCTGAGGAGTTTCCATCATAACACCTAATATAACGCCGGCATAGAAATTATAAATTTTTCATTTACATCCATACATATGGGTAGAAGTTGATGAATTTATATTATGATGAATCATATTTCCTTCTTCGTCGTACAGCTAAGATCGAATATTTAGATCTTTATATTACTACATTGACACCTAGCTTATACGCAGAGCTTATTTGCAAATAAAAACGTAAAATGCTGCCAAATACTTTTTATTGTAACTTTTTAATTACTGATTATTCATCTATTTGTGAATATATTTATCGATTTATTAACTTGAAGTCTATACGTAACATAAGATGTAAGATGAGATTGTCAAATTCAATCGCAGAGAGAATTATGTTACCTGTAGAACTCAAATTAGTGTAATCTCAATGCTATAAGAATTTTTATGAGAGCGTTGTTATAAGAATTCTTATAACAACAATCTTATGAGATGAACTGTCAAAAAACACATGTACATGAAAATAAAATAGTGTGCATGTGTGAGTGTTTATTAAAATAAATGAAAAACGATTTCTGTGTTATATAAGTGAATAAAGCTGTAATAGATTTATAAATTTAAATTTGTGTGAAAAATTAAAAATAAAATAACTAATTATGCAAAAGACGTACATGTTAACTCGATGAGCATTTGCATAAAATGAAATCTTATCGGAAAAGTAAAATTACGTCTTCCCCTAGTATGAGCTTAACAGAAAATTAGACATTTTGTTTTTAGTATTCTGCCGACGTTTTTTCTCATGTTATATCAAAGTTAATGTCTCGTGAAGACGCTGTGTAATTTTGATTAACAAACATATGTAAAGGTGGCAACCCAAAAAACTTCTTATTTGCAAATAGCACGTTAATCAGTAATTGTTTTCGTGAGTTAGGGTGTGTGCCAAACGGTAGCAAAGTACTCTTGTAAGTAAATTTTTGACACTTCTGAGGTGAATAAAATTTCACTAGCAAATGGGGCTAGTAGAAATTTTGACACAAGAGATAAATTTCTGACAGGCAGAAATTAGAAGCATGGTATCGTAACAGGGTAAGACCACCGCCGTCGTTTTTGGAAATTCGAGCCGTCGCCCAATACATCGATTTTTGCGTCTCTTAAATGTAGTTAGACTGTGAAAAATGCATTGTTTATTTTAATTTGCGAAAAATTGTACATCATATTTAGGCTTGCCACTTTATAATAACGTATTGTTATTTCGGGTAATTGTACTCTATACTATATGATAACAATAAAGTACGTGAAAGTACTTTATTTCACATGATTTGATTATTTAGAATTCAAAATATATTCAGATTAAGCAAAGCATACATTACTCCAGTATACTGGCACAGACAAGTGATGTTGAATCGTGCTCGAAACACATACCATAGAATCATACTGGTGAAATATTCATTTCTTTAAAAATTCTGTACGGATGAGTTGTTGTACCTAGTGCGCACCGGAATTATTTTGATATTATTTTGAAAATAGAAATTAAGTAAAACGCGTGTTTTTATTAGAAAATTATAACGAATGATTTGTTTTATGTCAGAAACACTTTACAATATCATTTTGTTCCTTTTTTCTTAATTTATGAGTAATTTATTCAATTAAATGTGTTTTATCCCGATGTTTACTCTTTGACAGTTCTTCTCAACTGCGCTTATTTCACTATACACAATACCACAAACTGGTACCAACCGCAAAAAATCAAACTTTGTTTGACAACGCTACGGCAGAGCGTACAATCGCACCAAATTGCCAGACATTACCAAACCACTGGCGCCAACACTTGATTGCGCGTGCAAACTGGTGTAGTCAGCAAACTGGTATATTAGTCAGTCAGGGACCACTTTAATCGAAACAGGTTTTGACCCTGGGAAATATATATAATCTGGAAATAGCCGAAATGAACATTATCTCTTTACGTTTCTCGTGTTAGGCATATCCTAATCACTCTAAAAAATGCATTAAAAACTTTACACATTTTGCTTGTAAAGCAGTGTAATGTTGTTAGCTTGCCTGAAACTAGTCTTAAACTTAAGACCTCGGGGCTTGTAGTCAAACGCCATTCAGCCTAAAAAATTAAACTGTTGTCTTCACCGGAACTGACTAGCGAAATTAACACAAATTTTTATTATTTATTGGTAAAGCCTTAAAGTATCTGAATAAATGGTTTGATTTTACAAATACAAACTTGTTATTTACAATTAGCAACATAAATTTAATAAGCAATGTTGATGTGTATGGAGAAATTGCGTTATTAAACAAACTTTATGATCAGATATACAGTTCTGAAGGTTTTACGGAATTATCTACTGCAAGTAAATATTAGCTCGTATTTAATGAAATTGATGATAAATTAGCAAATTTTTATGAAGTAATTTCACTTTTACTTTCTATTCCTGCCAAGTCAGCATTCACAGAGAGAGTTTTTTCTATAATGAAGAGCAAATGGCGAGACGAAAGAACCAAAGCGTCTCTGAATCTGATGAAAAATTTATCATGTACTCTAATTTAAATATAGACTGTAAAGAGGTGTGCAATTATTTAAAAATTATAATTATTTGATAGAAATAAAGAGAAATAAATTTGTAGTCGGCTTTGTCCAAATATTAAAGACGATGATGAATCTTTTCACGTGTGTTTACGAATATCTTTTTTATTCAGATGCCGGAAACAGCATCCATCAAAATGGCTTATTACATAGTTGTATTTGCTTATATATATATATATATATATATATATATATATATATATATATATATATATATATATATATATATATATATATATATATATATATATATATATATATATATATATATATATATATATATATATATATATATATATATATATATATATATATATATATATATATATATATATATATATATATATATGAATGCTGATCTCTGTGTAATTAGCGATGGAATTTCTAGGTTAGGAGCTGCCAGCCCCTATATATTATACTACAATCTCGGCCGACCTGACAACAAACAATCGACCTCGATTGTTATTTCTCCTCCAGAAATTCCTCCTCCAAGAACTCATAATCCTCGCATTCCGAAGTGTTGCTTTCGGGGTCTCCCAAGTTATAGCAACCCCTATGTTCCAACCACTTTTTCAATCGATTTGAATCAACTATGCCCTTATATGGCATCTGAGTTATTTGGCAATTCTCAACGTCGGAGATTTCGTATCGATCATTGCCCAATTGTTTTTGAATTACATATGGGCCGCGGT
Source organism: Panzeria rudis (assembly GCA_956483635.1). Lineage (NCBI taxonomy): Eukaryota > Metazoa > Arthropoda > Insecta > Diptera > Tachinidae > Panzeria > Panzeria rudis. The sequence goes on from OY101450.1 coordinate 59,673,880, forward strand.
ACTTTGGTATTAACTTCTTATTTATACCCGGTGTTGTGTCAATGTTCTTCATTACTACCAAATTTCCTACCTCGAACGTTCTAGCCGGTACATGGTGCTCACTAAAATACTTTAAATTCTTCTCCTGCGATTTTTCAATATTTTTCATCGCCTCTTCCCTAATGATATTAATATCACTCTCTACCTCTGAATACATTCCCAGTATATGTTCCGTAAATTCGTCAATTACCTCACCTCTTTGTTCTACACCGAATAGGATCTCACTTGGAGAGTGTCCCGTAGCACGTTGTATCGTGTTATTTATGGCAAATTCTATCTTCGTCAACTTATTCACCCAATCGGCGTGCTCGATCGGTTCCGTCAATTTGGCCAACATAGCCCTAAGATCCCTATTTATCCTCTCTACTTGTCCGTTGGATTGGGGTGATGCTACGGATGTTTTTACGTGCACAATGTTCCTTTCGGATACAAACGAGTTGAACTCGTTGGACGTGAAACAGGTTCCCCGGTCACTTATTATTCTTCGCGGCCTACTGTAATTTCGAAATATTTTTTTAAAGCACAGCATGCCTCCTTTGTTCCTGGCGTGTTAACCGCGTACAGTTTGGTAAATTTCGTGAAAGCGTCGACCACTACTAATATGTGTTTTCTCTTTGATCTTATCGACGGCAAAGGCCCGAAGTGGTCGATGTGCAATGTATCGAAAGGGATCGGCTTTTTATCTATATTAAATAAGTTCCTTTCATTTTTCCTTTGCGGGGCAGAATGATAGATGCATTTGAGGCAATTTCTTATAATTCTGTTTATTTTTTCTTTCATTTCTGAAAACCAATAACATTTCTGTATCTTGTTCAAACACTTTCCTACACCTACGTGGCCGTATCCCTCGTGTATTGCTCTTATCACGTTCTCCTCTAGTTCAGCTGGTACGTATAGCTGTCGCCGTCCGTTCGTGCCTATCCTAAAAATGAGTCCATAGTCGAGTACATACTCGTCTAAGTCCTGCATTTCCAGTCTATACTCGAATAGCACGTATGTTCTCATCTCTCGTCTGTGTCGCCTGTATGCCTAAATCAATATCACTCCCGTCGACTATAGCTGCGACGGGTGCACGACTTAAGGCATCCACATGGGACATCAGTTCACCCCTTCGATGTCTAATAGTATAGTCGTAATTTTCCAATTCCATTGCCCACCTCGCTATTCTCTGGTTTATTACCTTTCTACCCAGTGTTAGCGCAAGTGAGTTGCAGTCGGTTACTATGGTAAACGGAATTCCTTCTAAGTATACCCTAAAACGTTTCAGTGCATAAATAATAGCGAGGGTTTCTAATTCAAAACTATGATATCTAGATTCTGCGGCCGAAGTACATTTTGAGTAATATGCTACCGGGTGGCACTTATTATCTTTCTGTCTTTGCATGAGCACCGATCCATATCCCCTTGCGCTGGCGTCGGTATGCAGCTCCGTTTCATACTGTGGATTATATACTGCCAGTACTGGCCCACTGACCAGTTTATTTTTTAGCGTCCGAAAGGCCTCTTCACATTCATTCGTCCATAAAAAGTTCTTATTCTTTTTTAAATCTGTTAATGGTCTAGCGATACTTGAAAAGTCGCATACAAAACGGCGAAAAAATGAAAAAAGTCCAAGGCACCGTTCTAAACTCTCGTGGTCTATTGGCACTGGGTATTCTTGGATCGTTGTAATATGGTCATCATTTGGCCTTATGCCGTCCTCGTTAACCTTATAGCCCAAATAGTCCAATTCCCTATACCCGAACTTACACTTTTCAAGATTCAATTTCAACCCATTGACCCTTAACACCCGTAGCACGTCTGCCAGAATCTGTAAATGTTCCTCAAGTGTCTCAGTTGCTATACTTATATCGTCCAAGTACACAACTATCTTTCCTGCCTCAATAAACTCTCTCAAAACCCTATTTATAAAACGTTGAAACACCGCACCTGCGTTCTTCAGTCCAAACGGCATATAACAATACTCAAATTGCCCCAGAGGGGTCACAAATGACGTATACTTGATTGAGTCCCTGTGCATTGGGACCTGGTGGAAACTGTTCCTCAAATCCAGAGTCGAAAAATAGTTCTTATTCCCTAAATAATCCAAGCAGTCCTCAATTATCGGCATAGGGTAATTATCCTTCAGAGTGATTCTATTCTCCGTTCTTTTTCTTCACCAACACCACAGCGGATGCGTAAGGAGAGTCGCTTGGTCGAATTATGCCGGCCTCCAAAAGCTCACTTAGCTTGGTCTTAACTTCACACTTCTCATGAAATGACAGTCGTCTAGGGCCACAGTGTATCGGAACATCAATGGACAGTCTTATTTGCATGCAATAGTCTGTCACTATTGGGTCATTACCCCTGTCTTCTAAATAGTTATCCCTTTTCGATGACTTCAGCCTAAGGATGTCCTTATCTTGCAACCCACAGTCAATATCTAAATTACTCTTGTCCTCAACCACGCACACTACCAATCCCAGTTCACCATATCCCTCCTCCTCCTCAAAAATTCTCACCCTGTCGACGTCCTGACACGCAGCCCCAAATTCAAAATCAATCGTTTTATTTTCCTCGAAATCATCATCAACATTCTCATATTCATTGCCGCGGTTATAATTTCCCCCAATAGTTGGAACCCCTATAATATCTTGGGAAACCCTATATAAATTAAGTGACTTAAGCACACTGACGTATTCATTGTTTACTTCTTAATTTAAATTCAAGCGAATTAATTCATCTTTTTCATATTTTAATTTTATTTGAAACAAGTGCAACTTAAATTTTAATAAGAGGTCACGCCCAATTGGAACGGGTACTACAGCTTCGTCATCTGGCAAAATAAAAAAATTATGCTGTATTTTCTTGTTTCTAAAAAGTATTTCACAACGGAATTTGCCGCACATACTTAAGTTATTATTTCCTACACCCCGATATGGTGTAACTACGTTAATACTTTCACTTCGAAACGGCACAATGGACCTCTTTATACAGCTAATTGGGCTACCGGTGTCAAAAAGGGAGAGACAATCGATTACCTCAGTGCGCTTATTTTCACAGAAGGCAACACTTACCATTTGATATGCATCTACTGCGTCATAAGTTACGGCGGCAACTGCTCTCTTCTTAGGGCAATCCTGGTGATAGTGTCCCACTTCTGCGCAGTTGAAGCAGGAATTCGGCGGGCGTCTTGGTTTCGGACACTTACTTTGAAAGTGCCCGAATTGCGAGAAATTGTAGCATCTGACCTCAGCTTCCGACATCTTAGCCACAGCAGTGGTGGTTTTTGGTTTGTTCGCGTTGATTTTGCCAGCTCCCATCTGGACCTGACGCCTCTGCTCGTAGCCGTCCATCCGCTTAATCAACTCATTTATAGTCCTGGCACCATAAAGGCGTGCAATATTATTTGATGCATCGGGGATTCCATCAATTATGAAATCTATCAGCTCCCAATCTTCTACATCAGTCTTTGCCGCAATGGCTTGCATTGCTACTAAGTAGCTGAGGCATGACTCGTTCGCCTTGAGTGTGCGAGATCGCAGTTGTCTGTAGATTTCCTGCCGAGTGATTGTTCGCTTAAAAACTGACTGCAAGCTTGCCTTTAAGTTACTGTACTCCAGTAACCCGAGATTGACAACATGTTGCTTGGCGGTGTAACGGCCTATTTTTGAGCTAATCTGACGATAGGGTGTTGCCGGCTTGAGCTCGTCGGATGTGTGAGTTCTTTTCGCTCAAAACCGTTGCATTTAAAATGTTTATTTCGCTGACTTACAATCTTCTCATAACAGCTAACTACTCGGTTCAGTTCATCCAACTGCCAGTAAATTTTGGTAGGTTAAGGCGTTGTTAACCTACAGGTAGCCCTCCCATCCTGCGATGGCCTAATGTGCCTGTCGAACCACTCGTGTTTAGGTCATCCATACAAAGCTCTCTCTACCAGGGTATACTTACATTATTATTTTACAAACATACATGATACAAACAGAATTTTTATTTTTACAATTTTACTTAAGGAGACAGCAATAGATTGCCCACTATTACATCCTGTTTTATTATTAACAGTAAAATATTTATTTAAATTTATATTTTCTTACGAATATGAAGATTAGTAAGAAGTTCTGTTCCGATTCACTTTCGGTTTGCTCACATTTGGAATATTTGCCCTACAAGAACACATACTACATATCACCTCGGACTAGCCAATGGGCTGACGATTCAACTAAACCCTCTATACACTTAAATTGGGCCCAACTTAATTATAGACGGCTAACTTTTAAAACAATACATACTTTTTATACTCTACGACCGCGAGACCTGAGTATATGCACTTTCACAATATATATATTTTTAATTTTTTTCAGAAAATAAATAGTTCATACTCTAATCTTTCAATACTTTAGTTTTTTGTTAATTATAGTTTCCTGTTTAGTTGGGCAATTAAATTTTTCAATATTCAATATAACAAACTTAGAAGTAAGTAGGTATAGACTAACACAACATGCATACATTAACAGAATTAAATATTTAATTACGAGATGTGGTATCATAAAAGTTTTTTAAAATCAAAATTCTTAGCTACTCGATACACTCACGCTACTTCCCCTCTTGGATGTTTCCCACTTCCGGTGACATAAGTAAAATTTCTCACTACAGCTCTAGTAGGTACTGTCAGAAGGATGGTGAAAGTTTGCAGGGCCAATAACTTCCGTATATAGGGCTTCGTAAGCCGTCAGCCGGCAGGTATGTTCAAGCCTGTCACTTGGAATGGAGGTGGAAATCTAACCGATTACCAGGCAGTGCTGTACACAAGTAGGGAGACACGTGCTAGTTGTATCTGCAACAGTCTATCGTCTCGTTTTTGATCGAGCAAGCAGCGTCGTTTTTTTTATAACTTATTATTGATCACTTTATTGGTTTTGTAGCGTTGATACTTTTGATTTAGCAACCAGTCTTTTTTTGTTTGCCCATTTTGCACTTTTTCTAGTACACGCTACCTTTCACTTGCTTAGCCAGACAAAGAATGCCTCAAGTTCTCGAATCAAACCTCTCGCTACCTTTCGTGTTTTTTCTATTCTTTCCAGAAAAATGCTGAATCACAAAAAAAAGATGTCGGCTCAATGTCGCGGGGCAAAAATGTCGGATTTTCGTCAACTTTCGAACAAGGCAATTTTCTTACAACCCGGATCGGTGATGACAAAAACACAACTCTGAGCTAACACGTATATGATCTGTCCTTTTTTGTGGACGATTGTAACCCTGCGTCTACACAGGCGAGAAATTATTTTGTCAGTGCTGTAGACTATATGTTGGCTGAATATACGTCCACTCATTTGTTGCCGAATACTCAAGCAAGGCAGATAAGTCAAGGTATAGTCCTCGGCGAATTGACACCACAAATCAATTTTTGCGTGTTTTCTTGTTCAAGCAATTGTCGAGAGGATTCAACATTTCAATTTACCGAAATAGACAGCTTGGCAGTTGCTTGAACAGTCAGCTGAGCTGATGACACCACCTGTCATCAATTCGCATTGTACTCAAGCATACGTTTTTTTTTGCCATTCCAATGCAACCGTGTTAACTTATTCCTTGTTTATCTTTTTTTTGTTAGCATAAACCACCTAATCAATCAACAGCAGACAAAAACAAATTAAATAAAAATAATGTTTCCGTCACAGCGGTGCCTATTAGGCGTCGGCGAATCGCTACACATTTTTCCTTTTCGGAATAGCCGCACATGTTGGTATAATCCTCGAATACTACCAACCATTTACCGATATCATATTGGTCGTCGCCACTAAAAGTTGGTACCGCCGCATCCAACTCTGATAAGTCAATCCGGCGGGCATAATTTACTGCATTGAGGCTCGCTTCCAGTGCTTGGATTCTCTGTTGCAGTTGGAGCATTTCTAAGCGCAGCCGCAGTTTCTTTATTTCGTCTGCTTCAGCAGACAGACTGGGTGTTGGCCACTCGGACATCTCACCTGCATTAGTAGCATGCTCTTTAAGTCCACCAACGTTCGCAGCAGACGAAAAAAAATTTGTTTGTCTTTCCGCAGTGGCATGTCATTTGTCGGCAATTTTATGCCAGGCAGTGCAGCAGCCGATTTCATGGCAGCGATCACATCCTCATGCTGCGTCTCGGCGGCAGACTTGGTCATGGCAGCGGGCATATCGACAGTAGGCGTCACATCAGTCGGCTCTTCAATAAGATTATGGGCTGTGTCCGTTTCGACTATGGCAAACAATTCAACAGATTTAATTGCAGCGGGCCCATTTGCATTCGGCATCTCGGCGGCAGGTTTACTAAAAGCGGCAGTCGTCTTGGCATCAGGCGTCTTGGCATCAGGCGTTTTGGCATCAGGCGTCACTTCAGCAAGCATTTTGGTACCTGGGTTTTTAGTCGCCGCAGTATCGGCCGCAGCCGTTTCAGCGACGGCTTTATAAGACATAGGCATACTTCCAGTAGCCATTTCGGCATCAGACATATCAGTGCAGGATGCTTTGGCATCCGGCACATTGCTTGCGCTTCGAGTAAAATTCTCGGCTTTTTTTTTGTCTCCCTGGATGGTAAGGTAGAGAGCTTTCAACTGGCTCAACGTCGCCGATTCCGGGTAGTCGATGCCAGCATCCACTAATCCATCAATGATTGTTTGGCGGCTTGGCCGTAAATCCATTTTACAATTGGTTTTTTTTTTAGTGGTACGTCGGTTGTACCCCACACCTGATATGTAGTCGGCTTTGTCCAAATATTAAAGACGATGATGAATCTCTTCACGTGTGTTTACGAATAACTTTTTTATTCAGATGCCGGAAACAGCATCCATCAAAATGGCTTATTACATAGTTGTATTTGCTTATATATATATATATATATATATATATATATATATATATATATATATATATATATATATATATATATATATATATATATATATATATATATATATATATATATATATATATATATATATATATATATATATATATATATATATATATATATATATATATATATATATATATATATATATATATATATATATATATATATATATATATATATATATATATATATATATATATATATATATATATATATATATATATATATATATATATATATATGAATGCTGATCTCTGTGTAATTAGAGATGGAATTTCTAGGTTAGGAGCTGCCAGCCCCTATATATTATACTACAAATTGTACTTTATTTTTATAATGTGTACTTTTTTCTTAACCTTTAATAACCAATGTACTTTAATTGGCAAAAAAGGTGGAGCCCTAATCACATAAAATTTTTCGCTTCAGCAGAGAATTTTGTCTTACACACCGACTACACGAGCAATTGCATTAATACAAGCAATAACGCCGGCAGTACCGCGACGTCAATTGCCAATGTTCTTGCTTGTATTTCTTGGTAGCGAACACGTACAAATTTTAAAACATTAAATAGACAATTTTACTGAAGAAGGTTGTGCGTTGTTTACACTATATTTATGTATGTAATTTATAATTTTATAAATAATAATTTTTTACTTTTTCCAGCGATGTTCTCTTCAAAATTAGCTTTATTGTTAATTTTTTCACATTTCACAAAAAAAAAAACAAATGGGAATTGAATTTGACAGCTTGTGCTAAAAGATTATTGTTCAGCAATGTATTTTAACATTTGTTGCTGAATATGTATTTGAACACATATTCATACCGTCCACACGCAAATATCTTGTGTCGGCAATAGAATTTGACGGTTGCCACGGCAATAACTGCCAACCTTATTGCTCGTGTGGTCGCGGTGTTACCCTGCGCTTAGACATGTAACTCTGCAGTTACACGTTTAAGAAATTGCTTTCAAGTTGAACACACGTATTGCTTGTTAAAGTTACTTTAAATTGACGTTATAGCCGAGTCTTTCTGTAATTTACTTACAATAATAGAGATCAGCTGTTTAAATTGAACGAAAAATTGAAACAAATCTTGAAAGCAAAATTGAAATCAAGTTGGTAGTCAATTTCCAATTATGTGAGTGTGTTAGTAAAAAAGTGTGAATGTATTGAAACTTGAAACAAAAATTTAAACAAAACTTGAACGTGTAACCTCCAAGTAAGTACTTGCATGCAAGTTCGGTGTACGTATTATCAACGAAAAAGCAATTTGTATTCGTTTTTCTGTCTTTCTCATAGCTGAACCAAAAGTCTGTTAGTAGAAAAGTTTGAGTGTATTGAGTTTTTCGAACTTGCACCTGCATGTGTAAAGGCCAGGTTATATGTATAAATATGTTTTTTTTTAATTTGTTGGGTAGCCGACGGCTTGTAGGAAATTTTTTTGCTTCACAAAGCTGTCACCACGCGCAATATATATTTCCGAACATAAGAAATAACGTCGGCAGAATAACAGCACAAATATGTTCATGTACAGGCTTATGTTCTGAGCTATGTATATATTATATAGGTAATATATATAATATAGGTATATTACCTAGTTTATATGCAGAGCTTATTTGCAAATAAAAACGAAAAATGCTGTCAAATCCTTTTTTATTGTAACTTATTAAATCACTAATTATTCAACTATTTGTGAATATATATATATATATATATATATATATATATATATATATATATATATATATATATATATATATATATATATATATATATATATATATATATATATATATATATATATATATATATATATATATATATATATATATATATATATTGTTACGAAATGAAAATGCAGATTCAAATGTAACGACACAAACTGACAACCCGATCATTATCTGCTTTATACCCCTAAATCACTGTAATAAAATCAAAACCTGGCAACCAAGTACCACAATTAAACTTGGCATCACTCGACAACTGCCAATAGAATTCAAAATAACGGAAAATGGAAGTTTCCGGAATCTTCAGGAAACGGTAGCTAGAACTTTCAAGATTATTCGAGACTGCTTAATCGCAATTACAAACAGTGACATTAAACTTAAACTGCAAGAGATGTAGACTTGATGACAGCGTAATTTGTTAAGTTGCAAGCATTAGAGTATGTGTGTGTGCGAAGATAAACAAACAGAAGAATAATCTCATGCATCTACACACGCACATACATTGCACCATAGCAAGACCAAAATGATCATGCCGTACACTTAAAGATGAAAAGAGACCTGAATTACAGTACAGTTAAAGATAAAGAGAGACGGCTGTATTCCAGAAAGTTAGCGAAGTTACCAGAAGGTTTTATAATTGACTAAGGGTAGGCTGCCAGACGACATGGATAAGTGTGTTTTTAAACTTAGACGAGTAAACATCGCCAAGAATAGTTAGTGTGTACATCGCGTTTAGTTGTACGTGTTTTTAAAGTAATAAATAAAGTGTTACTGAGAATTTATTTGTAAAATAAATATCTGTGTTTTATTTTATTGCAATTCAACGAATCCTGTGAAAATAATAAAACCGTTTTTATGTAAAGGACTAAAAACGTAACAATTGGTGTCAGAAGTAAAATTGCAAAATAAAATAAAAAGGACATTATTAATTAATAAAATAAAAAAAGGACATTATTAAATAATAAAAAGGACATTAAAAAAAATAGAAGCCATGAAGTTTGAAGAGCTAAAAGTTGAGCAGCTAAAAAAAGAGCTGAGTAAGTTGGAACTGCCAACAACAGGCAATAAAGTGGAACTTCAGAAGAGGCTGATAGATGAGTTCAAGCAGCGTGGCATCGACATCGGGACATACGAATTTGAGGATAAAGAGGAAATAGAGGTACGTACTCGTGCCACGACAAGCAGCATGGACTTAAGTACAATGTTCGCCGCTATGATGCAAAAATTTGAAGAAACATCTAAAACCACAAATGAGAAATTTGAAGAAACATCTAGAGTGAACAATGAGAGAATGCTGGCTGAAGTTCAAGAAACATCTAGAGCTAACAATGAGAGAATGCTGGCTGAAGTCAAGGCCGAAGTTCAAGAAACATCTAAGGCCACAAATGAGAAACTTCAAGAAACATCTAAGGCCATAAATGAGAAACTTCAAGAAATTTCTGAGGCCATAAATAGAAGAGTAGATGGCATTGAAGTACAAGTCAGCAAATTTGACGAGAAACTCTCAGAACTAGAGAACAAACTCCATAGCCTAGAAATTGGCGGCGTCGAAGTGCATGTAAAAGATGTGGACGAGAAATTACATGAACTGGAAGCAAAAATTGTTAATCTTCAGTGTCAAGGAGGGCCAGTGAGAGTTATTCCAGAGGCTTCCAGCAGAGTAAAGACGCCTTGTTTCGATGGCAGCGCACCTTTGAACATCTTCAAGTTCCAGTTCGAAACAGTTGCCAGCAAAAATGGTTGGAACAGTGAAGAAAAGGCCATAGAGCTGATTTTGGCCTTAAAAGGAGCCGCAGCAGAAGTACTTGAAACCGTACCAGGGAGCTGCAGAAATAATTTTGATGACATAATGGCGGCACTGCAGCGGAAATATGGTGGCGAACATAAGCGAGATATATACCGCATGGAATTGCGATGTAGAGGACAAAAGCCCAATGAGTCTCTACAAGATTTCGCAATGGAAATTGAGCGGTTAGTGCAGCTTACGTATCCAGGTGAAAACCACCCATTCCTGGATCATGTCAAAACAGAGGCGTTTGTTAATGGCATCCGTGATCCTGACATCAAGCTTGCAGTGTGTGCTACACAAAAGGCTACATTCGCAGAAATGGCTTCATTTGCACTAGCTCAGGAGACTGCTAGGGTGATTTGGAAGCCACAGGTGTGCAAGGTGCGGAACGTGGAGGTCATTGCCGAAAATGAGAGTGATCTAGTCTCTAGCATCAAGGAGGCAGTGAGACAAGCATTGGCGGAGAAGGACGGCAAAGTAAAAGCTAAGTGTTATAACTGCGGCAAAATTGGCCACTTCCAGCGCAACTGCAAGGCGCCAAGAAAAAGAGCCAGATCTGTTTCGCCACCAAGGAATAGTAAACGGGTGAACCAACAAACAACACAAGAGTCCCCGTTAAACTAAAACGAGCTAGCACTAAGGGGCAAGAGCTAGCTCCCACAAACGACGGCCCCACAATCTCCATATCAGTAATGCAGCAGAAAAATAGCAACCTTACTGCATGTGGATACATCAACGGCAAAAAGCACATCTTCACCATAGACACAGGAGCGTCGCAGTCAATAATCAGGCCCGATATAGTGAAGGGGAAGTGTGAACCTTTAAGGAATATAAGACTACGTACAGCTACTGGGGAGCCTGCCACTGTCTACGGTAAGACTGAAGCGAAGGTGACTATAGCCAATATAAGCGTGAAACATGTGTTTATCGTTGCCGATATTGTTGACGAGGTTATTATTGGAGCCGATTTTATGATAAACCATGGCATCAACCTGCATATGGGGCAACAAGTGATGATTTGGCGTAATGTTGAAATACCGCTTGATGTTGGATATGACAATCAAACGCACGTAAGGAAACTAGTTGCTATTGAAAACCAGACGATACCACCGCAGTCTGAATCAGTAATATGGGCACGCATGGAGGGAGATTGTGAGGACAATCGGTTGTGGGTAGTAGAACCAACAGAAATTAAGAGCGAGCTATTAACAGCAAAAGCCCTCGTAAAAACTTGCAAAGGAGGAAAGATCCCTATAAGAGTACTTAATTTATCAGGCAACAAAAAAGTCGTCAGCGGAAATTCTGCTACAGGCCAATGTACTCCACCAGAGGCAATAATAAACTGCGAGCGAAAGCCTGAACCAGCCAATATGTCCGCAAAAGAGCGTGAACAATTTGAAGAACACGTGGGGAAATGGGTAGCAGAATTAGCAGCTCCTGATAGAAATAAAGCTAAACAGCTGCTAAAAAGGCACACCAGCGTCTTCGCCTTGAAAGATCAAAGCCAAGGGAGAACGGCAATAGTGAAACATGAAATAAATACAGGCGAAGCGAGGCCGATCAAACAGCCACCCAGAAGTGTACCCCTAGCAAAACGGAATGAGGTAAAAGAACTTGTTCATGAAATGGAGCGGAGTGGTGTAATCGAGCCATCTTCAAGTCCTTGGAGTTCGCCCGTTGTCTTAGTCAAAAAGAAGGATGCCAGTACGAGATTCTGCGTTGACTACAGAAAGCGCAATGACGTTACTAAGAAGGACAGTTATCCACTACCAAGAATTGACGACACCTTAGACACGCTGGCTGGAACGAAATGGTTCTCCACGTTAGACCTACAAAGCGGATATTGGCAGGTGGAGATTGCAGAGAAAGATAAGGAGAAAACTGCTTTTAGCGCGAGCGATGGATTATGGCAGTTTAAAGTTATGCCATTCGGGCTCTGCAATGATCCAGCTACTTTTGAACGCCTAATGGAACGAGTGCTGAAAGGACTTCACTGGAAGACTTGCTTGGTGTACCTTGATGACATCGTCGTGATGGGAAAGACTTTTGATGAGCACCTCAAAAATTTGGCAGAGGTTCTTCAACGCATATCATCAGCTGGTTTAAAACTTAGCGTCAAGAAATGTGCATTGTTCCAGAGAGAAGTAAAGTATTTGGGCCATCGAGTTACAGCAGACGGAATCTCAACGGATGAAGATAAAATACGAGCAGTAAAGGACTGGCCTCGTCCGAAAAATCTTCATGAACTGCGCAGCTTTCTGGGCCTTTGTACCTACTACAGACGCTTTGTACCAAATTTTGCCAACGTCGCTGCAAGCTTGCATGAGCTGACCAAGAAGTCGAGGCCGTATCACTGGGGCGAACAGCAGGAGAATGCGTTCCAGACACTAAAGGATTTACTGAGTACGTCACCAGTACTAGCCTACCCCATAGCTGGAGAAAAATTTTTGCTTGATACCGATGCGAGCGGCTATGGCATAGGAGGTGTGTTGTCGCAAGTTGTCAATGGCACAGAAAAAGTGATAGGCTATTATAGCCGTATACTCTCAAAGCCTGAAAGAAACTACTGTGTGACACGACGTGAGCTTTTGGCAGTGTTGGAGTGCATAAAACACTACCATAAGTACCTGTATGGCCAACACTTTACGCTGAGGACCGACCATTCTGCATTGAGATGGCTGTTGCAGTTTCAAAATCCTGAAGGGCAGCTAGCGCGCTGGATTGAACGTCTTCAAAGCTACGACTTCAGCATCGAGCATAGAAGGGGCGTAAAGCATAACAATGCAGATGCTTTATCACGACGGCCCTGCAGCTTGGAGTGCAGACATTGTGTTAAGGCCGAAAAGAAGGAATGCGTTATTGATGTTCGGCTAACGCACATCGATTCCGATGAGGACTGGTCAGCGGCACAGAGAAACGACACCATATTGGCGACAATTATAGCAGCCAAAGAGGAAAATAGAAGACCTGCTCGCAATGTAATATCAGCTGAAAGCCCACTTGTGAAATCTTATTGGGCTCAGTGGAATAGCCTGAAGCTGATAAACGGGTGCTTGTACCGCGTATGGGAAAGTGCAGATGGTAAAATGGCTTCCAACCTAATAGTTGTGCCATCCTCCAAGGTGAATAAGGTTTTGCACGAGTTCCACAATGGTCCTAGTGGCGGTCATCTGGGAGTGACAAAAACGCTGGAGAAGCTAAAACAGCGTTTTTATTGGGTTGGGTGTCAACAAGCCGTAGCCGACTGGATAGCAAACTGCCCACAGTGCATCGCAGCAAAAGGACCAGCAAGAAAAAGTCGAGGACAGCTGCAACAGTACAACTCAGGTGCACCATTTGAGCGGATAGCAATGGATATAGCAGGTCCTTTTCCCGTCAGCGACGCCGGGAATCACTATGTTCTTGTGGTGATGGACTATTTTAGTAAATGGCCAGAAGTATATGCCATACCCAATCAAGAAGCAAGGACAGTTGTGAATGTATTTGTCAACAACTGGGTATGTCGCTATGGTGTTCCAATAGAATTACATTCTGACCAAGGTAGAAACTTCGAGTCTGCTATATTCCGGGAAATGTGCGAATTATATGGGATAAAGAAAACAAGAACGACGCCGCTGCACCCACAGTCCGATGGCATGGTAGAAAGATTTAATCGCACTCTAGAGGAGTACCTGCGAAAAGTGGTAAGCGCGCATCAAAGGGACTGGGACGAGCACATTCCCAAATTTTTGTTGGCATATAGGTCAGCTGTACATGACTCGACATCACGAACACCTGCTAAAATTGTCTTCGGGACGGAATTAAAATTGCCTGGAATTTGGCGTTAAGCCTACACCAACAAAAGAAGAAGGCACTAGCTTTACCCAAGAGCAAGAAAATTTAAATGAGCTACATGAATTTGTACGCAACCGAATTAGAATGGCCAGTGACAAGATGAAGGCTAGATATGACCGAGCTGCAAATTCTGAGGGATTCAATGAGGGTCAATTGGTTCTACTTTACAACCCACAACGAAAGAAGGGATTGTCTCCAAAATTGCAGACTCATTGGGATGGACCGTATAAGGTTATTAAAAGGTTGAACGATGTCGTCTATAGGATACAGAAGTACAACAGCCCAAGGTCCAAAATGAAAATCGTACACCTGGAACGACTGGCGCACTATGGAAAAGGTGATTGTGTGCCTATTCGGGACGAACAGGCTTAAGTGGGCGGCAGTGTTACGAAATGAAAATGCAGATTCAAATGTAACGACACAAACTGACAACCCGATCATTATCTGCTTTATACCCCTAAATCACTGTAATAAAATCAAAACCTGGCAACCAAGTACCACAATTAAACTTGGCATCACTCGACAACTGCCAATAGAATTCAAAATAACGGAAAATGGAAGTTTCCGGAATCTTCAGGAAACGGTAGCTAGAACTTTCAAGATTATTCGAGACTGCTTAATCGCAATTACAAACAGTGACATTAAACTTAAACTGCAAGAGATGTAGACTTGATGACAGCGTAATTTGTTAAGTTGCAAGCATTAGAGTATGTGTGTGTGCGAAGATAAACAAACAGAAGAATAATCTCATGCATCTACACACGCACATACATTGCACCATAGCAAGACCAAAATGATCATGCCGTACACTTAAAGATGAAAAGAGACCTGAATTACAGTACAGTTAAAGATAAAGAGAGACGGCTGTATTCCAGAAAGTTAGCGAAGTTACCAGAAGGTTTTATAATTGACTAAGGGTAGGCTGCCAGACGACATGGATAAGTGTGTTTTTAAACTTAGACGAGTAAACATCGCCAAGAATAGTTAGTGTGTACATCGCGTTTAGTTGTACGTGTTTTTAAAGTAATAAATAAAGTGTTACTGAGAATTTATTTGTAAAATAAATATCTGTGTTTTATTTTATTGCAATTCAACGAATCCTGTGAAAATAATAAAACCGTTTTTATGTAAAGGACTAAAAACGTAACAATATATATATATATATATATATATATATATATATATATATATATATATATATATATATATATATATATATATATATATATATATATATATATATATATATATATATATATATATATATATATATATATATATATATATATATATATATATATATATATATATATATATATATATATATATATATATATATATATATATATATATATATATATATATATATATATATATATATATATATATATATATATATAAAAACACAAAAATTTAGTTATTTCGATTAAAATATCACTTATTTTAATAAAAGAAAAAGTTGTTCATACAAAACTTCAGTGCATTTGGTACGTGAACTTTTTGCTTATTTGTACTTATTTTCCATCCCCAACACGATTTTGGAGCTAGAGGATGTCGCCAAAAAATAGTCATCGCCCTAATATACATATGTATATTCTATTCTGTTGCGTAAGAACTATTCCGATACTCCTTATGGTTTCTTTTTATAGATGTCTAAACTTGGGAATCTCTGCCATTTTTTGAGAAATGTTCGTCATATTCAAGATTGAATAACTGTAGAGCGTGTCATTCGAAAGGTTTCAGTCTCCTCTTAATAAGTAATTATTAAAAAGGAATAGATTCTCGCTACAAGATCCTCTAAAATGTCAAAATATCCTTGGAAAGGTATTTGTAATTTTTTTATTTTTTACAGAGTACAACTGAAAGGTCTTTATTGTACAAAGTCTTTAATTAGGGAAGAAAATAGATTAAAAACTTACAGTTTTTTCTTTATGATAACCCGATAATTTCTATGAAAAACATGTAGCAATATATATATATATATATATATATATATATATATATATATATATATATATATATATATATATATATATATATATATATATATATATATATATATATATATATATATATATATATATATATATATATATATATATATATATATATATATATATATATATATATATATATATATATATATATATATATATATATATATATATATATATATATATATATATATATATATATATATATATATATATATATATATATATATATATATATATATATATATATATATATATATATATATATATATATATATATATATATATATAGATATATATATATATATATATATATATATATATATATATATATATATATATATATATATATATATATATATATATATATATATATATATATATATATATATATATATATATATATATATATATATATATATATATATATATATATATATATATATATATATATATATATATATATATATATATATATATATATATATATTGTTCAAAGCTATTACAAATGTTCAATATAGCACTTAAACTATCTTGAACTTGAGCTTGATTCACAGATGTTCAATATAGCACTTTAACTATCTTGAACGTGAGTTTGGGTTTTACAACAACAGCACTTTAACTGTGTTGCCTTTTCTTACTTAAAAGACTTGGTTTTTGCTTTCAAATAAGAGAGTGTTTTTATTAATAATTATTTCCAACTTATATACTAATTTTACAATAAAAGTTATGCTTAATTTGCTAATAATATTTCTGCTGGGCTTACAATAAGTTTTAAGTTTAATGTCAATGAAACAAAATAACTGAGTAAGCGAATTAATTAAAGTTACAATAAACAACCAAAGAACATTAATATTAAGTATCAAGTTTCAATTATAAATAAACCAAAGAATAAAAAAAGGTATGCAATTCAATAAAAGTAGGCCAAATATATTCAGAGGTTCAATAAACTTAAATAAAATAAAAAACAATAAAGTATATATTAATATATATATATATATATATATATATATATATATATATATATATATATATATATATATATATATATATATATATATATATATATATATATATATATATATATATATATATAATATATATATATATATATATATATATATATATATATATATATATATATATATATATATATATATATATATATATATATATATATATATATATATATATATATATATATATATATATATATATATATATATATATATATATATATATATATATATATATATATATATATATATATATATATATATATATATATATATATATATATATATATATATATATATATATATATATATATATATATATATATATATATATATATATATATATATATATATATATATATATATATATATATATATATATATATAATATATATATATATATATATATATATATATATATATATATATATATATATATATATATATATATATATATATATATATATATTCACAAATAGATAAATAATCAATGATCTAATAAGTTACAATAAAAAAGTATTTGGCAGCATTTTACGCTTTTATATGCAAAAGCTCTTTATAAGCTTTTTATAAGCTCTGCTTATAAACGAGGTATGTTGTATTAATTCATCTTGGGTTCACAGAATTGTTTATTCTTGGCGGTAAGAAGCCAACGCGGTGTACATCTTCATCTTACGAATGGTAAAGCAAATCCTGTTTGTGTAGTAAAATTTTCAAAATATAGCGTACATGTGTTCAAAGGAACCTTTAAAATATATATTTTCTTAACACCTGTTGTACCATTTCTACAAGTTGTAAAATAAAATCAACTTTTGACAGTTCTGATCATGAAAATAGGGAATATTCTGTGCCTTCAGCACTACCTGTTTTAAAGTGTTGTTAGTGCCCAGGCCGCCGCTGTCATGCTATCGGCCTCGCTCTCTGCTCAGTCTGACAATTTTGTGGCGGTGAGATTTTCTGTTGCAAATAGATTTTTGTTGGAAATTTAATAATATCTAAATAATCATTTTTATTCACAATTATTAAAAAATGTCATTGATTTGTGCGAGTAAGTTCACGAAAGTTTATTTTAGAATATGTTATAATTTTTAGTCTAATCCGATTGGTGATGTGCACATTAATAACTAATTTTCTCATACTTTTAGTAACAAATGAAGTTCCCGATGCGCCTGTAATATCTCCACATTCTGGTGCTATTTTCGAGAAACGAATAATAGAAAAGTATATATTGGAAAATGGTGTTGATCCAATTACCGGCAAGGAAATGAAGACTGAAGAGTTAATTGAGGTGAAAACACCACCCATTGTTAAGCCGAAACCTCCAACGGCTACAAGCATTCCAGCTACATTAAAAACTTTACAGGATGAATGGGACGCACTTATGTTACATTCTTTTACACAGCGCCAGCAGTTACAAACAACCCGTCAGGAGCTTTCTCATGCTCTTTATCAACATGATGCTGCGTGTCGTGTTATAGCCCGTCTAAACAAAGAGGTGGCCGCTGCTCGAGAAGCATTGGCTACACTAAAACCGCAGGCTGGCATTGGCGCTGCTATTGCACCAACATCCATACCGCAGCCAGCAATTGCGTCAGAAGCTGGCGGTCTTGCGTCACAGCCTATAGAACAGGCGGGTATGAGTGCAGAAGTTATACAAAAGCTGCAGGATAAGGCTACCGTACTGACGCAAGAAAGAAAAAGACGTGGCCGGACGGTTCCAGAGGAATTATTTACCCAAGATCAAATAAAGACTTTTTTAACCGTTGCTTCCCATCCAGGCTTGCATTCAGCTTCTATACCAGGTATATTGGCGCTGGACATTAACAGTGCAGATCATAGTAAAATTCTAACGGGAGGCAACGACAAAAATGCTACTGTATTCAACAAAGATACTGAACAAGTAGTTGCCATACTAAAGGGTCATACAAAGAAGATTACCAAAGTAATATATCATCCGGATGAAGATACTGTCATTACGGGCTCTCCGGATATGTCTATACGAATTTGGAATGTACCGACATCTCAGACACAATTATTACTAAGGTGTCATGATGGTCCGATTACGGGTTTGTCTTTGCACCCAACAGGCGATTACGTCTTGTCTACATCTTCGGATAAACACTGGGCGTTTTCTGATATTCGTACTGGACGACTTTTAACAAAGGTTAACTTAATTAATAGTTGTTTCAAAGCTAAATGTTTTAATTTTTTTTTAATTTTTAGGTTATTGATACAGCAGAAGTTGGCCTTACAACGGCTCAATTTCACCCAGATGGACTGATTTTTGGTACTGGGACAGATGATTCACAAGTGAAAATTTGGGATCTCAAAGAACAAAGTAATGTAGCCAACTTTCCGGGCCACACAGGTCCGATATCAGCGATTTCGTTTTCGGAAAACGGTTATTATCTTGCAACAGCGGCTGATGACTCGTGTGTAAAATTATGGGATTTGCGTAAATTAAAAAATTTCAAAACAATACAACTGGACGATACTTATGAAGTAAAAGATTTATGCTTTGATCAAAGTGGAACTTATTTAGCAATAGCAGGCACAGATGTCAGGTAAGCTTGTGCAAATTATATTATCCTAGTAGACAATACATGTGATGATCCTGGTGAAAATGGACCTTTTCTTGCCGCTGTGGCTGACTGGCAGCGATGCTAGCCTGTCAGTCCAGCGGTCGTGGAATCGATTGGTGGTTTCCTCAGACAAGGTAAATCTCCTCGCGGGTTGTGTTTGTTATTTAAGACCTAAAAAAGGAGTGGAGACAAAAATAGCTGCTTGTTTGTATATTTTTCCGATTTTGAGATTATGGTTGGTAAAACTGCTCATACACATGTTCCGCCCACCTTACAATGGGAATTATCCCTATATTCACCCTCGAAATGACTTAAAAGAGATTTATCCCAACTCCGAAATATATTTTTACAATTATAATGTTCAGAAATTTATATCGGCAAACTTGCTTCGTTTCTGTGCCCATGTTCTGTAACTGGCGAGAAGTTTCCGTATCGAGAAAAATTTAATAATTATGATAGCCATCCCGTTTCTTGCAGGGTGATTTATAAAATAACTAAATTCGGTACATTAAACTAAACAAAGAAAATTGAAGGTTTCTGTTACTCACCCTGTGTTCTACAGGATGATAAAAATTTACTCGCATTGAAAAATGCTCACATAGTTACAGAACATGGGTACTGGATGTAGCCACAGAAGAGCATGTGTATGTGGGTATTAACTAGAGCTGGGCATAATCGTTCTTTTTAGTTACTATTCATTTTTGTTCAAAAGGAGCAATTGGTTTGCGCAACGCAAGCGCATTCGATTTATTAGCGCCGCTCTTCGCGCAATGCGCATTTAATATTTTTGTCTAGCGCTTTGCGCTGTGCATTGCGCATTTTGATCGGCGTATTGCGCATATTGATTTGCGCATTGCGCATGCTCTTTTTTTATGACAACAGTGGTTTGTTTGAGTTTATTGATTGCTGCCACGACAAAAAAGGCGAGTCAAAATCTTAAAAAGCTTAAGGAGCCATTCACATATTACGTAAAACTCCAGGGGGGGTTAAAGATTTGTTACTGTTTCTGCGTATATCCGATGAGGAACAAATATACAAATAAAACAAACAAGAATTAATATTTTGAATTAAAATTGAGAATAAATCTCTTTCTTTATTTACCAGTTTTACCTTGTAAAAGGATTTAATGAAGTTGCACGTAGTCCTTTGTTGACTTCTAAATTACGAGTAAGTATTAACTAGTGATTTGGCAAAACAATGCTTAAATACCGTTAACTGTTTATTCGTTGAAACACTCATAAAAAAAGCCTTTCAACAAGGTTGAAAGAAAAAGTACTTTAAGTTTTGATTAAACACTGAGAGAAAAGCATAAACCGAGACATAAACAATTTGTACTTAAACAGTTACGGATTAGATAATTTATACTGAAAATTTGTTAAAAAGCGTTACGAAGGGTGGAGGGGGTTATAAAACCTTCAAAAATAGCGTTACGTAATATGTGAATAGGCCCTAACCAAATAAGAATAAAAGTAACCAGAATATTTTTTTAAATGTTTATTAAAATGTTATGTTTTATTTTTGAGTAAAATATGAATCATATTTGGCTTTAAAGGATTGATTCTTAATCCATATATTAGATGTATAAAAATGAGCTGTTTGTTTGTTTGCAGATTTGATTACGGCATCACGCCTAAACTGCTGCACCGATTTAAATGAAATTTGGTAACCAGATATATATTTGGCCTACAATTAATGTAGGTTAATTTGTTTTTCGAATCTCGGACCAAGAGGGGATAAAATGGGTCAAAATGTCCACCAACGCATAACTGTCATTTGTGACCCGATTAAAAAAAATTTTTTTTTCTTCGAAAGGGTTTACCTGAAATTTAGTCCCATATTTTTTTTTAATCGGAGGGGGAAATTTGCTCCCCCAATGCATAACTCTGTCATTTGTGAACCGATTTTCAAAACCTTTTTTTTTTTTGTTTGAAAGGGTTTGCCTGCGGCTTAGTACCGTATACACTTTTTTGAAAATCGGAGGGGAAATTCGCTCCCCTCGTGCATAACTGTCATTTGTGAACCGATTTAAATAATTCTTTTTTTGTTTGAAAGCGTTTGCTTGTAGTTTAGTACCGTATTTATTTTTCTTTTTTAAATCGGATGTGAAAGTTGCTCCACTCATGTTTAACGTTTTCTTTTCTGAACCAATTTTCAAAATTCTTTTTTTTTTGTTTGAAAGGGTTTGCCTGCACTTTTGTCCCATAATTTCTTCCTCCGATTTAAAAAAAAAATTGGGACCAAACTGCAGACAAGCTCTTTCAAACAAGAAAATAATTTTGAAAATCGGTTCTGAATTGACAACAGAGTTATGCCTGAGGGGAGCAAGTTTCCCCCTCCGATTTTCAAATAAAAAATTGAACAAAACTGCAGGCAAACCCTTCCAAATAAAACAAGAATTTTGAAAATCGGTTCACAAATGACAGAGTTATGCATGGGGCAGCAAATTTCTACCTCCGATTTAAAAAAAAAAATTGGGACCAAACTGCAGGCAAAACCATTCAAACAAGAAAATAAATTGAAAATCGGTTCACAAATGACAGAGTTACACATTGGGGGAGCGAATTTCCCCTTCTGATTAAAAAAAAGAAAAATTAAAAAAAAACTGTATGCGACTAAACCATTTTAAACCAAAAAAGAATTTTAAAAATCAGATGAGAAATGAGATAGTTATACATTGTGGTGACAAAATTTCCCTCTCTGATTTTCCAAAAAAAAAAAATTGTAGGACTAAATGCAGGCGAACCCTTTCAATCAAAAAATAATTTTGAAAATCGGTTCACAAATGACAGTTATGCATGAGGGGAGCAAATTTCCCCCTCCGATTTTCGAAAAAAATGCGACAAAACTGCAGGCAAACCATTTCGAACAAAAAAAGAATTATGAAAAGCGTTTCACAAATGACAGAGCTATCCCTCTTGGTAAAAAATCCGAAAAAAATTGTGGGCCAAATATCTATATGTGTACCAAATTTCATTAAATCGGTTCAGTCGTTTAGGCGTAATGCCGTAACAAAAATCTGCAAACAACCAAACAAACAAACACCTTATTTTTATATAACACATACATAAAAAATATAACCGCTCTGAGACATAAGCTTTTCAATGTATCAGATACTATTGAAATACAAAATATGTTTTAAATTACCCAATAAATAACAATAAAAACATTACGTAACAGTATTTCGATTAGTAGTATTATATTGTTCTTCGTTACGGTTTTATTCTTTATGTAAAAATATATTATTTCCTTTACTAACATTTTACACCACTGTAAATGCGCTATGCGCATTTCTTGCTCTTATGGCAGCGCAAAAAAAACGCAATGGAAATTGCTTCCTTTATGCGCTTGCTCCCAGTGCTGCCACGACCAAAAAATTATTACAACCAAAATTTTAGAAAAAGTTACCATATGTGGAAAAACTAACCAAATTTAAAATGCATCGTTTTAATTGAAAAAAAAAAATTAGCGGAGTTCGGTGTTTGATGCAAATGGTCTTACGAAAGTACAAATGCAAAATATCGTAGCTTTTAATTAATTAATAATTTGCATTTGCATTTTCGCAAGACTATTTGCAAGAAACAGTGAACTCTGCTATTAAGTTTTATTTTATGTTGCATTGTAATGAGAAACTTAAATTACAATAAAAGTTTTTATTTACTTGAGCACTCATTCATAAAAACTATTTTTAAAATCAAATCAAATTACCATACAAAATTTATTTTATTGAATGTTTATAAATTGAAATTTTTGAATAACACTTTTACAATAAACTCAATTTTTACTTGTTGAACAACTTAAAACTAAAAAATATTTACACATACATACGTATTATTATTTTGAGAGAAATGCAACCAAAATGAAAAAAATATTCGCATCTCCACATTGAAAAAAGTTACCAATTTTGGTTAGAAATAACCAAAAACGCCAGCTCTGCTTGCTCCTTTTATATTGGCGCAGCGCAAGCGCAATAATAAATTAACTCCGCTCTTTGCGTAAAGCGCAAAAAAGAGCGGCGCTGCGCTGCATTTTTTCGTACTCTATGAACAAGTTCGCTCTTTTCGTTCAGCTGTTCACTTTATTTGTGTACTGAATGATTGAACAGCTTTTCAAATATAGTGGGAGACATTGCGGTATGTTCTGTATTTCATGTGGAATTAAAATGTGCGGAATTATCAAAGCATTGTTGTTGCAAATTAATATTTATAACAACAATGCTTTGATAATTTCGCACATTTTAATTCCACATGAAATACAGAATAGAGGGCTGCGCGAATATACTCGAAAGTACTTGTATGTATGTTTGTGTGTGTGTGCATTTATGTTTTTTTTTGTATATATGTGTGTATATATGTATGTAGATATGTATATTTGGTCGTGGCTATGTATGTACACACATATACATGCATGTATACACAAGTATATACATAAGAACATACATCTATGCACACAAAATTCATACGAGTACAATCTACGAATACATTTGTGTACACTTTGCAGCCCTCTAATACAGAACATACCCCATTATTACATTTTAAACATTTTGAATAAAAAAAGCTAATTGAAGCAAATATGTACATATATTAATTAAAATAATTCTATATTAAGCAGATATTGTGAAATTTAGAAAGAAATGTTGTGTTTGTCTCATCAAACAGAAAGAATAAAATGAACAAAAAAGAACAAAAAGACTGAACAAGTTCACCTTGTTCATTGAATGTTGTGGCAATAGTAATTTCAATCCAAGCACATAAACTTGTATTGACACTATTTTTGTTTGCCGGGATGTCCTTCAAGCACTTGAACTTGAAAAACGTAGTAAAGGTCAATCAATACAACACCTTAAATGCCTTAAGAAGATTGACAAATTCTTTATTTTAATTCTTGTTTTTATACTAAATTAATTTAATAAATTGCTGAATTTAACTTAATAATAAATTGCGTAAATTAACTTTATAATAACAAAAAAAAAAAAAAATAAAATGATTAATCAACTATTGTGCAATGAGTAAATTTCTTATTGAATTACATATTTTAATTATTGTGTTTAAATTGACTGTATTGGCATATTTGTGTTGTAGTAATCAATGGCATGTTCAATGACATAAATTTATTGCGGAAATTAAAGTAAAATTGCGTTTTGGCATATTTAGTAATAATTGAATTATATGTTAACAAACTGACTTACAGTGACTAACAAAATTTATTATTGTTATATATAAATTAAAATTACATTTTATAGAATAATATGTTGAACTAAGTGTCAACATTCTCCCCCGCATTGGCCAATGGTCGATGGTGCTATACGGTTGAATTCAGGTATCTCCAACATCAATGTTGATGGCTCGTGGTGGTGGAACTGGGTGGGTGGTTTGGTTGCATGTGGAATTTCTGTTCCTTTGCTGTTTTAAATAAGTGTTGATGATTAAGATGGCGAATAATACGGAGATTACAAGTGCAGAATAACTGACTGCATGATGGTGAAAAATATTGCATTTGATGCGTGCTGGTATGTGAACAACGGTTGATTCGTTTAGTAGTTTTTTCAGTGCGCTTAGTTACTTTTGATAGATTTCAATCTGTTTGTTGGATGTGTTAAATATTTTAGTTATCTCTTGATGTGTACTAATATGATCTATGGGCCGTAGTTGAGCATATGATGTGTGTAGTGTATTAGATAAACCAAAATGATCTTGGATTGTGATAAACGTGCCTTTGAGTGTGCAGCTAGCTTCGATCTCTATTATTCGGGTGCCGTTTATTGTATATTGGGCACGTTCAGAACCGCAAACTGCTGATATCTCTAGTTTTGCGGTGGTAGCGAAGATCCATTTATTTGGATATTTTAGTTGTGTCCATGTGGAGTTGTCTGCCAACCGAATGAGCTGACATTTAGTTGTTTGTCGGCTGTTAAAAATGTTGATTTCACAGGAATCACTTCCCTCATTCTTCCTAAGCTTGAACTGTTTGTTATTGCATATGAATACATCAATTTTAGGCGAACCCAGTTTGATATTTCCTGGGTTGTGAATGGAAGGTATTCGTCTCTATGGGGGTTTATGGCAAGAAATGATTCCTCTGAGTTGATTGAGATTAAATTATTGTCCCTTATCGTCGGTACCGGAATTATGTTGTAGAGTTCTATATATTGATGGTCGACTAAAGGTAAAATTACTTCAAAAATGACTTCATTCTCTGTTACCGCTCCTTTGAACTTCATTAATTTGTATAGTTGGATTAAACTGTCGTCTTCAATTGGAAGTGTTCGGCTTGTTGGAAGATGAGCCTTTATTACCCTTAGTTCGTTCTTTAGTTGTGCCGGGGACAATAAAAGTGGACTAATTTTTCCATGGTGGGTATCGGTTAGTACGGTAATAATCTCCCTTTCAACTCCTTATAAGCTTATTGCTGTCAACGTCAACTGGTTACCTAGAAGTGAGATTAATTGCATTTGGTTGGTTTGGTCAACCTGCTTAGCTATTGCATTCTCTTGTTCATTAACCCTGTTCATTATATCCATTATTTGTTTTTGAGTACTTTGTTCGTCTTGCTTGATGATATTAATGGTTGAGTCAATAATAGGTGCTTGATCTTTGAGCAGTTGAAACAAATAGTTTGACTCTTCCTTAGCATTCTTGATGGTGGTTGACATTTCATTTGCGTACTCGGAATCAAGAACGCCAAACAAAGATCGTGCAACATTTCCAATAATGTTGAAGGCTCCCCTTTTTACTCTACTGCTGGAGTTGGAGAATAGCTCGTTCTCTTGAATCAATTCATTTTTTATTTGATTGAAGTTGGTTGTCAAAATGTTGCAAGTTAGTTGATGTTTAATGGGCGAACAGAGCTGTTGTAGGGTAGTTATTCCTGACTGGAAGACCTTCAATTCGGAAGTAAATGGTGCTAGGTCATAGTATATCATTATTCTCCATTCAACCGTCACTAGTTTTATACTTCCAATTCCCTCAAAGTATAGTCCTGGGTTATCATGAAAGTTAGTTATTTTGACATTGCTACTCATTGCTACTGGAATTAAAAATAGTGTTGTTATTATAGTAAGTAGCATTGAAGTGGACACAGGCCTAGATTTTCTTGATGGTGGACTATCTGTTTCATCAACTGCTATCAGGCAAGTGAGCTTGGTCACTTCATTTGTTGGTAGTTCTTCCTGCTGCAGTAGTGGCGCTAATCTATGAATAGGTCTTTTCTTTATTCCGGAGGCTGTCTTTATATCTGCTACCCTGACCTTGCCGTCAGTTCCCTTATAAGTTTTCAGGATTCTACCCAGTGGCCAATCCATTATGGGCAAATTGTCCTCTTTTACTATGACTAAATTTCCTTCTTTCGTATTTTGAGATGATGTCTTCCATTTCTGTTTTTCTTGTAGCTGGTGCAAATATTCCAATGACCATCTCTTCCAAAATTCGTGTTTAAGCTGTGACACAAGATTCCATCTTTTTGCTAGTGAGCAAGTAGGATTAGGCACTTGAGAGTCGACTTGTGCCGTCAGTGGTTCCCCGATTAAGAAATGAGCGGGAGTTAAAGCTGTTAAATCGTTTGGATCACTTGATAAAGGAGTAAGGGGCCGTGAGTTCAGAATGGCCTCAATTTCAATGATGACTGTTTCTAATTCTTCATGCATTAGCGAAGCCGTTGATATACTGCGTAAAAGTAATTGTTTGGCTGACTTAACAGCTGCCTCCCATAACCCACCAAAATGTGGTGCCTTAGGAGGTATAAACTTGAACTCTATTCCGTCATTACTGCAAGATCGAGTTATTGCTTCTTGTGAAGGTTTGGAAAATATGGCGTTCTTTAGTTCTTCGAGCTGGTTCCGTGCCCCAACGAAGTTCGTAGCGTTGTCTGAATAGATGGTTTGACAACGTCCACGTCAGGCGATGAACCTCTTGAAAGCTCCAATAAATGCTTCTGTAGTGAGGTCAGATACCACTTCTAAATGTACTGCTCTTGTTGAGAAGAATACGAAAACTGCAATGTAGACCTCTTAGTTTATAATGTATCCACAGTGGGCCACAGTAGTCGGCGCCTGATATTATAAATGGCCGAGTCGGAGTCGCTCTGGAGGCAGGTAGATCTCCCATGATTTGTTGCATTAGCCTTGGCTTTGATCTGGTGCATCGGATGCAGGTTTGAACTATGTGTCTGGCAATTGCATGGAGATGGATAGTAGTGTTTGTGGACCGCAATGATGATTGTCGTTGTGTAACATTCTCATTATTAATTTAGAAATTGGATCGTTGTAGGGAAGAACCATTGGGTGTTTAGCATTGTATGAGATGTTTGAAGGCTTCAACCTTCCGCCGACGCGTAATATATTATTTTCGTCAAGAAAAGGTGATAATCCACATATAGGACTTGCCTTATCGAGCTCCTTCCCTTTGTTTAATGCACTTATTTCATTTTTGAAGTCTGAAATTTGCATAGCTCTGACTATAAGATACTTAGCTGAAGTGAGTTCTAACGGGCTTAGTGCATTGCTGGTCGGTCGTTCGGTCTTCGCCAATTTGGTGTTTTGGATGAAGCGTTGCATATATGCTACTACTCTTTGAAGTGTCTTGAATGAGTTGTGGTTGTTGATTTTATATATAATGTCTTCCAACGAGGTTGAAATTTCAGATACGGCAATGACTGAATTTGGTTTGAATTCTTCAGTGGAGGATGGTTTCCGATTTTTGTTGAACTCCTTTGGCCATTGACTCTCGTTGCCGTGTAAAAACATTGGTCCAAAAAACCAAAGGCTACATTGTGATAATTTTTCTGGACTCAAACCTCTTGAGATGAGATCGGCCGGGTTTTGCTTGGAACTGACGTGTCGCCATTGACTGCTTATGGTTTGCTCTTGAATTTTACTTACTCTATTTGCGACAAAGGTACGAAGAGAGGATGATGTTGCATTGATCCAATGCAGTACTATCTCAGAGTCTGACCATAGATATGACGGCATGTTTTCAGCTCGTAGTTCTCTTTTTACTCTTGTGGTAAGTTGAGCCCCAAGAAGCGCTGCGCATAGTTATATTCTTGGTAGAGTTACCTTTTTATAGGGGCAATGCGTGATTTGGCGCATAGAAGTTGACCACTAGTCGTCCATCTTGTAGCTTGGATCGTATGTATACTGTGGCGCCATACGCCTTTTCAGAAGCATCTACAAAAGTGTGAATTTGTGTATCTTTTGAAATCTGACCATCAAAAATGTGCCTTTTGGTACTTATATTGTTAAGGTATTTTAAATTTTGACGAAACACTACCCATTGGTTGTTAAGATCTGCTGGAAGCGGTTCGTCCCATGAAAGTTGTCATTGCCATAGTTGTTGTATGAATATTTTAGCAGAGACGACAACAGGTCCGGCGATTCCTAACGGATCGAATATTCGTGCTATATCTGATGTTATAGTTCCCTTGTTTATTTTGCCATTGTCTTGAGTGTCTGCTCTGAGACAAAAATTATCCGCCTTGGGATTCCATGTCAATCCCAAAATTTTTGTTGATTGATTGTCAAAATCTAGATTTAGTTCTATATCTTCATGGGAAAAGCCAGATAGTAGCCTTGAATGATTTGCACACCACTTTCTTAGTTTGAAGCCAGCTCCTTGTAACAAGGTAGCCAACTGTTGTTGTTTTTCAATTGCTGTTGTAAGGCTATCAGATCCACTCATACCGTCATCCACATAAAAATCTTCTCTTAATGTTGTTGCACCTAATGGATAATTTTTCATGTTTTTATCTGCTAACTGCGGATGTTCCATATGTCACAGTGTTAAGTTTGTAGGTTTCCACTACTTCATTTGGACTATTTCTCCAATATATTAGTTGCATGTGACGGTCTGCTGAATGAACAAGAATTTGACGATACATTTTTTCAATATCAGTACAAAAAACAAATCGTGGCATTCGGAATCGCAGTAGCAGTCCAAAGAGATCTCCTTGTGTCGGAGGACCTACGCACAAGATGTCATTGAGAGATCCCTGTTGAGGACTTTGCCGATGCATCAAACACTACTCGAAGTTTGGTGGTTTTACTTTCAGGTTTGATTATGCAGTGATGTGGAATATAGAAATGAGGGCCTACTACCTCTGAGTTATTTATGCGGGTCATGTGACCCAATTCTTCATATTGCTTCAAAAAGTCAATGTATTGTTGCTTAAGGTCTATGTTCATGAATAAACGCCTTTCTAAGGCCATCAATCTTGAAAATGCTAACTTTTTTGACTCTCCAAGGCAGCTTGGGTTTTCTGAAAAGGGGAGCCGAACTACAAATCGGCCCTCAGAATTTCTTGTCGTTGTTTGGATGAACTGTAGTTCACACCTTATCTCTTCAGTGGTGTGAGTGCTGTCTGACTCGAATTCGTCTAGTTTCCAGAATCTTTGGACAAGTTCTTCTGTGCTTGTTTCCTTTTCACTGTATACTGCACATACCGCTGAGTTGCTATTCGTTTCCCTTATCCTTCCACTTACAATCCAACAAAGCCTTGTATTTTTTAAAATTGGTAATTCTGGTGAGAGGTGAATTTTTCCGGTGGTCAACAATTCGAGGTAATATTCGGCGCCTAGTAAAACGTCAATTTTAGCAGTGTTGTTGAACTCAGGATCGGCCAGTTGAATATTTTCTGGAATTGGCCAGGAGATACAGTTGAACTCTGTTGAAGGTTGGGCCGGAATGACATAAATTTATTGCGGAAATTAAAGTAAAATTGCGTTTTGGCATATATAGTAATAATTGAATTATATGTTAACAAACTGACTTACAGTGACTAAAAAAATTTATTATTGTTATTTATAAATTAAAATTACATTTTATAGAATAATATGTTGAACTAAGTGTCAACATTACTGAATTATTCAATTGAACAAGTTCGTTCATGAACAGCACAACACTAGTATTAACCCTGCATCTCCACGTAAAAATTTTTATTGCGAAGCTACATATTGCCAAGCAGAGAAGCAAGCCGACTAAAAAATTTCGGCGGCGGCTGAAGGGCAAATATTTTCGGCGGCGGCGGCTGAACGGCTTGACGCCGAATTTGTGTGTGTGTAAATCCAAGTCATTTATGCAATTGTAATAGTAATTTTTACTTTGTTATTTGGTTATTTATTGAAATTCCGCAAAGAAAACATATATGCAAGCCCTGAAGTCTTCACATTGCATATTTTTGCCACTTTATTTGTCTTATAAGCGCGTATTTAACGTTTAAAGCCTAGTAAACAGTTCTGCCTGAGTTTCAGGCTGCCATAAGAAGTACACACATACATATGTGTAAAAAACAAACTGAAATTCAGGTTTGAAAACTTTTTAGGCGACTTTCTCTTTGGTAACACGCAGCTGAAAAGAAAAATTAACACAATTTTTGTTTAAAGCCTGACAAAAAGGCTAAAAAATCAAAATTTTCAAATTGACCTAAAAAATTTTTTTTAAATAATCTTCATTATTTTCAATTTAGTAAGAAACTTTGTTTGTGAATGTGTTATCACTCTTTAATCACATATCGCAAATCCAATCTATCGACAATGTGCTTAGCGTCAATAATTTTTTTAATTGGACATATACCCTACATTCGGCTATGGCCTAAAATCGTTAATTTGAAAAATTGTGCCAACTACAACGTTTTATAATGTAGATAGGACTAAGAATTTTGACAAAAATTCATAAATGTGGATATATGCGCCGATTTTCTGGAAATATTAAAAATTTCGGAAAAATAAAGTTTTGTACCATAAAAAATATATAATAATTTAATTTTATTTTCTCAAATTGACATTTTTGACTTCTATATGAATCTCTTTACCACGCATGAGAAAATTATTTAAATTTCTTTCACTGATCTCCAGATATTCATAAAAACAACAAAACTACATTTCTAATATTATACAATACGTTTATGTATGCTTTTCACAATAAAAAAGCATTCATCGTAATTATACAAGCTATTTTTCATGTAAGAGTAATTAGTAATAATAACACTGAGCGCTCACGCTAATGTCTTTCATCATCACTCACGAACGGTTTTGAATATATAAACTAAAAAATTCGTGGAATAAAATTACCTTTAGGTCACTTAGGGCCTATTCACATATTACGTAACGCTATTTTCGGAGGTTTTACAACGTAACGCTTTTTACAAAATTTTCAAGTATAAAGTATCTAATCCGTAACAAATCTCTAAACCCCACCCCCGTCCTGGAGCGTTACGTAATATGTGATTGGCCCCTTATGTATATATAAATTTTTTATATTTCGAACTATTTCAGAGCTATTCAAAAATTAGCGACGAAAAATTTGTTTTTTAATGAAAATTTAAACCTTTTTCGTGTTCAAAAACTCATAAAAAATTAAGAGGGCAAAACATTTAAAACTGTTAACACATATTAGAAAGCTACGTATATTAGGATTAAAATAAGACAAAATCGCTAAAAATCTAAGGTGGATTTTATTTACAATTAAGTGAGGGATTTAATTAGAAAAAACTGCGATTTTCATACAACCACATACTCACAGCCAAATTAAAATTATTCTTTTATATGGAATTTGTGGTTTTTTCAATTGAGTTCCTTTACTTAATTGCAAATAAAATCGACATTTCTGAATCGATTTCAATGATTTTTGGCTTATTTCGTTCCTAATATAAATGGCTTTCTAGTAAATGATAACAATTAAAAATTTTTACTCTTTTTAAATTTTTTACGAGATTTTAAAACCGACAAAATATATGTTCTGGTGTTTTTTTATTCAAATCAAACGAACCTTTCGCGAGCTATGATGAAATATATTATAGTACTAACAGCATAATAATATAATAGTTGCAAAACATGTGTAATTGTTTTTATTAAGTACATAGGGTACATTCGTAAATTCAGTAATAGCGTAATAATCAATGTCCTGCGTTCGAAAACCATCATTTGGCAATATTTTTTTTCGAAAACGTTTCTTTACGCAAGCAATTGATAGTGCTGCCGCAAATTGCTACAACTACGGCAGCATTTTTATTAGTGTTGCAAAAGTTTGCATACCGGGTACACACATTTGCTGCATTTACGAATTCACCAATAGTTACAAAAGCTAAAATAATTGAACTAAAAGCGATACAAAAAAATCGGCTGAGCCGAGTGTTTCGGCGGCGGCTCGGCTTGTTTAAAAAAATTGGCTGATCGGCTAGCCGCCAGTCGCGCCGTTACGGCTTGCTACTCTGTTGCCAAGCTACATATAAAAAATACAACATAACAAAAATATTTTAATTTTCAGTGTCGTAAATTTTTATTTAGCGTTTCAAGGCGAGTAAAAAAGAATCGCTTACGAATAGTAACTGGGGGTCTAAATGAACTTGGTATGAAGATTATGTCGGACATCGCATATGGCTAATGCAGACCGCTCATGTCCATGCTCTGATATCAATGCCCGAAAACATGGCTGATCATCAATGTTCGCCATGAGATTCGCAGTCAACAACCATTATCAGTAGAAAGAAAGGAGACAGAACAAAATTTTTTAAATATTCTATCTCTATTGCACTATCACAAAATATATTGACAAGGCAGAACATGGACATCGCAGACAAAGAAGTTAATGCATTTTTTATAGTTGCTCCACCGCCGTCATGCTCATGTCATGTTCAAGTCGATGGCTCGTGAAGACGTAGGGTAACAAAAGTGTAGCAATGGCAAACAGTTGCTATTCAAAACGCACCAAACAAGGTAGATCTATAAGGTATACTAGGCTTAACCAGTGTGGCCATATTAGCTCTTTTGGAGCTAAATTTAGCTTTATTTTTTAATGTTTAGCTCGAAATATTTCATTTAGCTCTTAGCTTTTTTTCAGCTTTTTTCAACAATGCATTTAGCTTTTTCTAGCTTTTCTTTAATTTCAGTTTCGTGTAATTAATTTTAAATTAAATAAAACAGTTTATCAAAATAAATTTATGTGCCGTAACCATATAAAGGGTGTGTGCCAAACGGTAGTAAAGTACTCTTATAAGTAAATTTTTGACACTTCTGAGGTGAATAAATTTTGACACAAGAGATAAATTTTTGACAGGCAGAAATTAGAAGCATGGTATCGTGACAAGGTAAAACCAGCGCCGTCGTTTTTGGAAATTCGAGCCGTCGACCAATACATTGATTTTTGCGGCTCCTAAATGTAGTTAGACTGAAAAATGCATTGTTTATTTTAATTTGCGAAAAATTTTACATCATATATACCCGTACTTTATAATAAAGTATTGTTATTTCGAGTAATTGTACTCTATACTTTATGAGAACAATAAAGTACGCAAAAGTACTTTATTTCGCATGATTTGATTATTTAGAATTCAAAATAGATTCAGATTAAGCAAAGCATACATTACTCCAGTATACTTTCACAGACAAGTGATGTTGATGCGTGCTCGAAACACATACCATAGAATCATACTGGTGAAATATTCATTTCTTTAACAATGAGTTGTGGTACCTAGTGCGCACCGGAATTATTTTGATATTACTTTGAAAATACAAATTAAGTAAAACGCGTGTTTTTATTAGAAAATTATAAGGAATGATTTGTTTTATGTCAGAAACACTTTACAATATACATTTTGTTCCTTTTTTCTTAATTTATGAGTAATTTATTGATTATATTTATTGATTATATTTATTGATTATAATATTATTGACAACTCTTCTCAACTGAGCTAATTTCACTATAGACAAACTGGTACCAACCGCAAAAAATCAAACTCTGTTTGACATCGCTACGGCAGAGCGTACAATCGCACGAAATTGCCAGACATGACCAAAACACTGGCGCCAACACTTGATTGCGCGTGCAAACTGGTGTAAGGGGCCCTTTATATTAGTCAATCAGGGTATATAGATCACTTTAATCGAACCAGGTTTTGACTCTGGGAAATATATATAATCTGGAAATAGCCGAAATGAAAATTTTCTCTTTACTTTTCTCTCGGGGCTTGTAGTCAAACGCCATTCAGCCTAAAAAATTAAACTGTTGCTTCACCGGAACTGACTAGCGAAATTAACACAAATTTTTTATTATTTATTGGTAAAGCCTTAAAGTGCCTGAATAAATGGTTTTCTTTTAAAAATACAAACTTGTTATTTACAATTAGCAATATAAATTTAAAAAGCAATGTTGATGTGTATGGAGAAATTGCGTTATTAAACAAACTTTATGATCAGATATACAGTTCTGAAGGTTTTACGGAATTATATACTTCAAGTAAATATTAGCTAGTATTTAATAAAATAATTTTTATAAAGTAATTTCACTTTTACTTTCTATTTCTGCCACGTCAGCATTCACAGAGAGAGTTTTTTTCTATAATGAAGAGCAAATGGCGAGACGAAAGAACCAAAGCGTCTCTGAATCTGATAAAAAATTAATTAATTATGTACTCTAATTTAAATATAGACTGTAAAGAGCTGTGCAATTATTTAAAAATGATAATTAATTGATAAAACTTGCGAAAAGCAATAAAAAATACGTTTTTAAATATAACAATAAAGAGAAATAAATTGTACTTTATTTTTATAATGTGTACTTTTTTTCTTAACCTTTAATAACCAATGTACTTGAATTGGCAAAAAAAAAAGGTGGGAACCCTAATCATATTATAAAATTTTTCGTTACAGCAGAGAATTTTGTCTTATATGTATAAATATGTTCTTTTAAAAATTTGTTGGTAGCCGGCGGCTTGTAGGAAATTTTTTTTCTTCGCCGCCGCAAAATTTTGTATTGTCAACAAAGGTATCATTTCACACAGCTGAAACATGAATGTTCTTACAGACGTCAAAATTTTATATTGTCAAAAAAGATATCATTTGGCACAGCCGAAATATGAAATTTTTTCCCCACAGGCAAATATTTTTTTACCATAGTACTTTTCTACCGATTGACACACGCCCAAAGTAGTTAAAAAATAACAATAATAATAATAGTCTGGCAGTGCAGAAACATTCACTACGGCAGATTTGATCGACATCATGGTGTAATAAGTATACAATGGTTGGAATTAAAAACTCACATTCAACTTGCATCTATTTCGGAATCCTGCCATCAAGCTAAAGTCGTGAAAAATTTGTATAGTGAAAAATATTTACTCTATTTGAAACGTTTAAAGCCATTACTTTCTGATGTTCAAAAAGTAAATAAAATGTTCGAAAGTAACGACGTGGACCCCATGCCATTATATGCAGATCTTCACTTGCTTTTGAAAACTTTTTGTAATCAAATCGTTTTGAAGTCCGAAATTTTTGGCCGTTTAAAATCAAATTTAGACGGTTTTCTAATGCCAACTCCGTATTTCAACTATAAGTTTGAACAATATCTGATTTCAAAAAAAGACATAATAGATTCTGAAACACAAAAAGAAATTTTATTAAACAATTAATATACCAACTACGACAAGGTTTGCCAAATAACTTTTCAACTTTACAAATCACAAACATCTTTTCATTAGAAAACAGTCTAAGCAATACAAAAGTAAATTGTATGAAAATTTTAAAGAAGAAATGTCAAATTTTAGCGTAGGTGATATTACTCTTTTGGAATTACAATAGCAAAAATCACTTGTGAGTTTAAAATCGCAAATCTCACTTTTGCATGTGCTAAGGGTCGCGCGTTCTGTTTATTTTTCGAAATAATCTTCGAAAAAGATTCTTATCAATGCTCTATGTTTTTGAAACCATAGTATCCAACACAGAATTTTTCAACTATTTTTAGATTTTTCCCTTACTATTTTTGCTTCATATTATATGTTTTAGGAATATGTTTTTAAAGTAAACAAAAGTAACACAATAGTCGAAATAAATTTAGTATTTTGTATTAAAATGTATAAAAACTATTTTTTTATATGATATTAAATAAAAAGAGTCTAAATTTTACTGGAATGCTTTTATTTTTGCATGTTGATACCAAATTTTTGTAAAGAGGAAAGTTCACTTAGATTTCACTTTCCTCTTTGCTTCCGAATTGAAATAGCTAAGTTTTTTGTGATTGCGATTTCCAACACACCAGTTTAGTGACTTCGAGTCGAAATCGTATTTATTTTGCGAAATGCTATTTTCAGCCCTTAGGTGGTTGTTATTTATTGAATGTTTTTCATTTAAATGAGCCAAAAATATATTTTCATATTCTTTATACCTACATAAACACCATTTAAATTATAAAAAATATAAAAATAATGAAAAGTTACTATTATAAAGCTGTAAAAAGATTTTTTGGCTTTAAAACTCCTTCTTTAGCTCTTTTTAGCTCTATTTAAAACCTGATTTAGCTTTATATTACTTAAAATCTGGTCACACTGGACTGAACCCACACCAACATAAAACAAAACTGTTTTTTTACTAATACGACAACAGTACATTTGTTCTTATGAGACAACCCACACCAAACAAAACAACCGCAATACTGTCTCTTTGTTTTACGTTTTTGCATATATAAAAATGAAAATAAAAAAAAATTGCCGCAGCTGGGATACGAACCATGCTCTTCTGACTGTTAAGACATGCTCTCTACCACTGAGCTATTGCCTTCTTAATTTTTGTTGGAACTAAAACTTGTTTTATGAAAATGTGTCAATGTGATGATTATATCCGTTTTTGCATGCCTTTTTCGGTGGTCATTTTATTACCTAGCAAAATCGCATGAGTTTTTAATGAGTTCAAAAACTATAGCTTTATTTACGATTTACGATAGTATTCAGAATGCATTCGAAGAAACAAGTGCTCAAGAAATTATGAAACACTTATTTCATTTTGAACGCGTTCATTTATTTTTTGCTGGGTAATATGAAAAAACAACAATTATTATCAACGTAAAAATAATTTTTTTTTAAAAAACACAAATATAAACAAACAATAAACAACGTTCTCACGACAATTGGATCTACGCTCCGGAACGACCCGAGTCTCGGCCAAAGATTGTCAACCCAGCGACAGCTGTATCAGATGGAAGGTTTTTCCTCAGATGAGCAAATTATGCCAGCAACTTTGCTCAATATCCTATTAATTATTACTGGCATCGAACAAAATCCAGGCCCCCAGTCTGGAACTGTTACGTGTGTAACGACCGCTTAATGCGGAATACCACCTCAGTCAGATGTAACAATTGCAATAGCTGGTGCCACCTGAGAAGGTGCTCAGGTCTCACCAGCCACCGCGACTGGTCCCCCAACTTTGTTGCATTTCCCAACCTGTAAATCCCAGCACTTCCCCTCCCAACCCAGTCCCACAAACTCCTACTCACACAACACCTCCACAACACAGAGTGCATCCCTCCCCAGGGTTATGCGCAGTATGTAGGGACAATATAAGTGGGATAATAACTGCAATCCCGTGCAATGGTTGTAACAATTGGTGCCACATAAGGAGTTGCACCAACTTGCAAGTAGCTTACAGGTCTCTCCCACACAATCACCAGTGCAAGCATCAGTGCAATCTCCAATGCCGTCGCCGGGAACCCCAACACCTAACACCTTACCCCGACGACCGCCCGACACCTCACACAGCGGCGAGTGCATAACCCAGACTCCCTACCTTCATTCCGGATCCTGCAACTAAATTGCAATGGTCTTAGGAACAAGGTAGTGGAGATTACGAATTACATGCACACAAATAACATACCCATAGCCGCAATACAGGAAACAAAGCTGCACAGCAGGAGCACCCTCTCGTCCTGTGGGAATTTCAACATCGTTCGGAAGGACAGAAATAGAGAGCACGGTGGAGGACTAGCATTCATAATTGAACGCAACGTCAGGTACAGGTTAACAGTCCCACCAACCTCCCCCGAACCTGACCCGTATTTGGAAGTACTGAGCATCTCAATAGACACTGGAGATATTGAATTGGAGATCGCCAATGTGTACATCCCGCCCGTCAACAGCATAGGGGCTAATTATCACCCAAGCATTTTCCACCTCCTGCAAGGTGATAACAGTATAATACTTGGCGACTTCAATGCTCACCACGAGAGCTGGTTATCACAGCTACCCAACGACCCTCGCGGCATTCTCATTGCCGACCAGATATACGAATGTGACTTCGCTGCCATTAATGAAGACTTCTCTACCAGAGTTACAGCTAGATGCTTAAGCTCCCCAGACATCTCTATTGTGTGCTCGTCGCTACTTGCCTACACAACCTGGCAAACCCATACAGCATTTAACTCAGACCACATTCCCATATTGGTCACCATAGAGAAACCTAGCGAATTTGTGGAGCCTGATAAACGCACGTTTGTGAACTATAACAAAGCCAACTGGAATAGTTTCACAAGCTTTGTTGACGATTCCCTCCGTCACATACCTCTCCCTACTTGTGCCGAGAAAGGGGAAAAACCTCTTAGACTCTCAATTCTCAGGGCGGCTAAGCGTTTCATCCCGGCAGGAAGAATACCGAACATCCGACCACATTTTCCATCCAGTGCAGCGCGCCTGGCACGAGAACGCGATCTCCTGCGCTCCTGCAACCCAGCTGATGAACGGCACAAATAACATCTCTTGTTAATGAACACCGCCGTGAAAAATGGTTAGCCCATCTCAACCATTGTTCTATGGTCAACAATAAAAAGTCTATCTGGTTCGAACAATCAGAAAAATTTCGCTGCTATTGGCTTCAGTAACACGCAGCATACAGATGCCAAAAAAAAAGCTACCATGTTCTGCCGACAGTTTGTCGAGCATCCCACCTCGCAGAACCGGTCCAAAAGGTGTATAGTACGGAGAGCTAAGAGTCTAAAGCGCGACTCTGAGTCATACTCCTTCACCCCTACTGAAGTTGAGAACATAATATCCAAAGCGAAACCCTCTAAGGCCCTCGTACCAGATGGCATCTCCATGCTAATGTTAAAAAAACTTGGCTCTGGTTTTCCCCACGAGAATACTAGAACTGTCGATCCGCCAATTGGCGATTCCAGATATCTGGAAAGTTGCAAGGATCATCCCGATTCCAAAACCAGACAAACCAGCTAATCAGGGAGATTCCTACCGCCCTATCTGCCTCTTGTCACCGTAGCAAAGGTTTTGGAAGCACTACTGCTGCTATCCCTGAAGGAGAATTTCCCGCTCGCCACGCACCCACACGGTCTTAATCAGCACAGACCGTGCCAACGCACAATTGAAACGGTCGATCACTCGATACTGATTAATGACATCATGGACTCCAGTCTTCCCAACGACATAAAACGCTGGATTACCAACTACCTCAATGAAAGGCAAGCGTTTGTGGAGTTCAGAGGCCAAAAATCAAGTTACCGCAAGATAAAATTGGGCGTACCACAAGGAGGAGTACTGTCACCCATACTCTTCAATATTTATCTTGCCACATCCGAAAGGACTTCAGGCACTACCGTGATGACATTCGAAACGCCATTCCACCCGACGTTAACAGAATATCCATCGCGAACGCCTTGAAGGATTTGCATCAACAAACGGTCACCGAAACTGTGAGTAACTATAGATGCAATAAAGTCCTTAATTTAATATTCACCCACACGCGATTTCGGACAGTGAGCGGCAACTCCCTAGGCAATCTCGCTCAACCCTGGCACAACTAAGAGCCGGCTGGAGCAGTATACTGAACTGCTACCAAGAACGTATAGTCCCCGGCACATTAAATCGATGTGCGGATTGTCTCCAAAGCCCGCACGACACTGAACACTTGTTCAATTGTCCCAATAGGTCCACATCCCTTAACCCCATTGACCTATGGCTAATACCAACTGAGGTGGCAAGGTTTCTCCAGCTCCCACTCCCACCTAATGACACCCATAACACAAATAATTAATCTCAGTTTTATTACAGGAAAGAACTCCCGACAACAACAGCAGAGCTGTTACAACAACAACAATAAACAAGAAGCGGATATTGGTTTATGTGTGTGTTCTCTTTTTAGGTTCCGTACACCAAAAGTGTAAAGGAACACTATTGTTTTCGCTACGGTGTCTGTCTGTCTGTCACAGGCTGTTTTTGGCCGCTACAACAGCAAATATATGACAGTTAAAAATTAATGGGTGTTGTAAAGCGAGCAACGAAAAATGTTGAAATGCTAATGTAATGTTTTCTCGGGAGCCGTAAGAGCTACTGGCCTGAAATTTTCACAGAACATGTAAAGCTTTGACCGCTACAACAACAAATATATGACACTTAAAAATTAAAGGGTGTTCTAAAGCGAGCAACGAAAAATATGAAATACTAATGTAATATGCGGACTTATATATAGACACTTTAAATGTTCAAATTTTGTGTTAATTGGTGTAGTCTGTAGAATAGACTACACCAATTAACACCGATATTTAAAACAATAAAAATTAAAGGGTGTTATATCAGTTAATGTAATTTTACTATGTAATTTAGACAATCTGCTGTATCTTGGGAACCGTAAGAGCTACGGACCTGAAATTTTCACAGAATATGTAAAACTTTGGCCGCTACAATATAAGACAGCTAAATATTAAAGGGTGTTCTAAAGCGAGCATGGAAAAATGTTAAAATACTAATGTAATATGCAGGCACTTATATATAAACACTTTAAATTTTCAAAGTTAGTGGGAATTAGTGTAGTCTGTAGAATAGACTACACCAATTAACAGCAATATTTAAAACAATAAAAATTAAAGGGTTTTCTATCAGTTAATGTAATTTTGGCTATGTAATTTAGACAATTTGCTGTATCTTGGAAACCGTAAGAGGTAAAATCTTGAAATTTTAAAAAACACAAATTAAAAAAAATCCAAAATTAAAAAAATGTTAAAACGAAAAAACGCTAATATAATAAAAATTGCTTAAAGAAAAAAAGCACCAAAATTAAAAAAATCGCTAAAACGCAAAATATCATTAAAACTAAAAAGATTGCTAAAAAACTAAAAAAAAACGCCAAAAACCGAAAAAAGTCGTCAAAACGATAAAATGTACTACAACTAAAAATGGCTAAAACTAAAGATATCATAAAAAAACGAAAAAAATCGCCAAAAATGAAAAAACACCAAAACGAAAAAAGCGCCAAACCAAAAAAGGACCAAAACTAAAAAAATCGCCAAAACGAAAAAATTGTCAAAACAAAAAATAAATTGCTAAAACTAAAAAAATCTCAAAAAACCGAAAAAGTCCTCAAAACCGAAAAAAGCGCCAAAAATGAAAAAAGCGCCAGAACTAAAATAAATCGCTAAAACTAAAAATTTCGTCAAAAAGCGAAAAAACATTAAAACAAAAAAAAACGCCAAAACCTAAAACAAAAAAACGCCAAAACCAAAAAAACACCAAAACTAAAAATTCAACAAAAAAAGAAAAAAATTGCTAAAAACCAAAAATTCCAAAAAAATTAAAATTATCGCCAGAACGAAAACAAAGTGTCATAATAAAATAATTCGCAAAAACTAAAAAAATGACCAAAATTTGAAAAAAATCCCCGAAACCGAAAAATAAATTGCTTAAACTAAAAATATCGTCAAAAAGTGAAATAAATGTTAAAAAACGCCAAAACCAAAAAATCGCCAAAACTAAAAAGATCGGCGAAAAAAAAAATTGCAAAAAAAGAAAAATCGCAAGAAAAAAACGAAAAATTAATTATTTATTACATTAAAATTTTGTGTAGATAGTTCTTGAGTAGTGTAATGTGACCGATTATGGACGCTAGGCTAGGTTCTTCATAAAGAATGAATAAATGTAAATGATGTGTAATCACTTTAGAAAGGAAATACATTTTTGTAAATAATTTTGCAAATTTAGGTATAAAACTCTTTCGTGGTTTTAATCGAGAACTAGGAAATTTATTTTAAAAAAATTTTGCCAACAAAGCCTATACAGATTAAGGTTTGCAATAGGGAAGGTTCTCTGTCGCA
The DNA here is from genome assembly GCA_956483635.1 of Panzeria rudis. Lineage (NCBI taxonomy): Eukaryota > Metazoa > Arthropoda > Insecta > Diptera > Tachinidae > Panzeria > Panzeria rudis. The sequence goes on from OY101450.1 coordinate 59,716,569, forward strand.
AACTTATTCATGATGTCCGCAAATTTTCTTTTATTTCAAAAGCTTACTTAAATTCTTGAATGCGTAAAAATATATCACTAGGACTACATACACATTATCATGGAAATGGAGTGTATTTGCAACATCTCGCATTCCACGATATATTTTGTAAACTCACGCTTTTTCGTTATATTTTCTTCAGAAACCAGCTTTCAATCGTTCTTGCTTCGCTTCTTGCAAAATCGACTTAAGAATTGAAGGAATCGACTATGAATATAAATGAGTTTTAAGTTGAACTGAATTATTAGCGGACGATACAGCCTTACATCTAGTTAAATATGTAGTAAATATCGGTTCAAAGTATTAAAAACTGTTTCGGTTAGGCGATTTTTAAAAGCTAAAAAGACGATTTTCTTATATTTTATCATCTGGCAGCACCGATCGTGGTATTTATTTAACACGAACACACCAACACACAGTCAATAATTATACACGCTAGCTGTAAAAAGCAAACAAATACTACAATACAACAAAAACTAGATAATGCTTGGCCAAAAATTTTACACAATTTTGACGTACGGTATACATAAAACTAACGGACCAAAAAATAATTAGGTGTCGTAATGCTGTCACCCGTAGGCAGTACTCATGAGGCTTTGTGCTCATGACATATATGTACATAAAACTTGTCGTTCGCTGTACCCATAATCCAATAATCAGGTCAATGCAACTCGACAGCTGTTTACTGTTTACCATCGCAAAGATGTCAAACTTCATATAAAAGAACCTAACAAAATTTTTTATATATGGAGCTTGTTTGACATCTTCACGATTATGGCATTTTTGTTGTTGAGATGCATAGACCTAATTATTGGTTCATGGTTGTACCTAAGGTGGATTTATACAGGTGGTATTATAAGCACAGCTGTTCTACTTTTTCCGAAAATTAGATGCTCGTATGTCGAAATTTGTATACGTTGACATAGGGGCTGAGATGTCAAATGTTATTGTAATGTTGTAGTTGTTTTAGAATCAACACCACCTGATAAAATTAATTCACCTTGGTTGCACCTAATAACTGATACCACGTGCGTAACAGGAACAAAAAAAAAACAATAAGTATATGTATTTTACAGCTTTGCTGTTCTAAAAAATGTGTACGCTTTTTTGTTGTGACACTTCGAATAAGGGCCATTATTACAACTCGGCTGTAGTTATAATTAGCATTTTATGGGACGGATGAACAGTTTTTCATTATAACAGCTTTAATTTAACCTAAGAGTGTGGGATAACTTACTGGCAAGTTCATTCTTCCTCCAACTTTTATCTGCACACATTTTCATAGGATGGCATACTTGCTTCTTTGTCAAGTAAATACCAAGACGTATCTAACTGGTGAACTCACTAGAGCAGCTGACCTTACTCGGCAAACTTAGTGGAGTGATGAAATAATCATAATATCATCACTATATGGAGCTTCCCTTCTTTACGGTATTGGACATTTCCTTATAGGGCTACCTGCGCTGATAATTCCACCAATCTTTCAACATTTTGTGACAACTGTAGTGTCATTTCTACAACAAATTTATTCTTGGTGTAGACTTGTGTGTAGCTGTTATCTCTGCGAAGGTAAATACATATGTCTGACGTTGCCACTTGTGCTCTGGTATAGCCATACTTTGAAAAAGATAATTTTTATTTTACAGGCAAGTTGTAATAATGAAAAATTTTTGCAGGTCAGTTTATCGATCAGTTCTGCTATCTTCTACTTTATTTGCGGTCTACACCTAACATAAAATGACTAACTTTAATATTAACTTTAAGTTAATGTAAAGTGTAGACTGCTCAAGTTAATGCTTTTTTTAAGTTATAACATAATTGTTAGTGTAATTGTGCACTATTACAACAGCATTTCAAGTTAGGTGGAGGCGTAGAGTTACTACCGAGTTGTAACAATGGCCCTAAGTGTTCATGCTTTGTTATTTCATGTGTACTTCACGTGTTCGAGTATTCTTTGCAGCCCTCTGATATGAATTACTCAAACTCAAAAACGATTTACAGTTTAAAAACATCAAACAACGCCTCTACTGGTCAGAAAATTAGTATACCACGCCTAAAGTCAAACACTACCGCGCTATGAAATTTTTATGGGCAAAAATCAAATCGGATCAACCAGAAACATATAAAGCGATACCCATACGTTTTTGTGTTTCATTTGACCAAAATAATACCAGAAATCAACTCAGCACCCTCAAAAACAGCGATTTATTAATTTTGTCCGCTCATTTTTTTCTGTCGCAACGTGCACTACCCGAGAAGACAACAACAACCAATGAGCTGAAAATCCTATTTTACTTTTTACCAATTAACAGCTGAATCGCCATCTCATGACTTTTCAACGATTATCGGAAACAAAGTTTCGAACTTTTTGTGTTTAAAAAATAAAAATACACCAACGGCCCCATTTTTGTAGCTTAATATATTCCAAAGGAAATGAACTGAAATTGGTGCACAACTTTCGATTTTGTTCACAATTCAGTGAGAAATTTTAACATTTTTATCAAATTTTTATAGTCAAATATTGATGATATCTCTGAAACTAATGGACGGATTTGGAAACAATGTTGAAAACTTCACAGACAACAATTTTTAGAACACTTTTTCATGATGTGGTCACATTTTTCGACTTCTGGGGCATCATGCCGTATAAATGTAATTTAACAAATTTCAACCGCAACGGGAAGGCGTGGTTCTAGGGGCGTGAAATTTTTTTACAGTAATTTTTGCATCATCATTTTGGGGATGAGACCAAAAATATTTCCACTTTGAAAAATAACGGACACCCACTCTAATGTACATATATTTTCTTGTCTATATAAGCTTTACAACACTGGCTCGTTGGCTTCGTCGAGAAATCAATGGATCAGAAGGAATATGCATTGGTGACCTTCCTAGACATTGAAGGTGCTTTCAACAATGTGAAACCAGAGACCATTATAATGGCTCTACGTAGACTGAATATTCATCAGTCGATAATAGGCCTAGTCTGGAATCTACTAACCTATAGGGTTATTGTATCCACTCTGTCCCCTCTTCTGTGGAATCTCGCTTTAAACTCTCTGCTTATGGAACTTGATTCCAAGCTGTTTAAAACCGTGGCGTATGCCGACGATATAGCTGTGGCAGTTACTGGAAAATACCCGGATACCCTCTCACAGCGACTGCAGGATTCACTGAGAACTATCAGCAGGTGGACTACCGAAAGTGGTCTCAGTGTTAACCCTCAGAAAACGGATCTCGTACTCTTCACAAAAAAATACGAGATACCATCTTTTCCACTTCCGATTCTAAATGGAATTGAACTTAGGCGAAGTACCTGGGCATATATCTGGACTCGAAAATGTCATGGCACCGTAATGTCCAGTCAAGGGCAAATAAGGCCGCGGTGGCCATATATACATGTAGAAGGGCCATTGGGAGGAACTGGGGAATAAATCCAAAGAACTCAAAATGGATCTTCAACATGGTAATAAAGCCCATACTCACATATGGCGCGCTAGTATGGTGGACTGCATTAGACAAGATCACCTATTGTCGGATCATAGAAAGGATCCTGCGTACATCAGCTTTGATGATTACAGGCGCTCCACGCATCACTCCATCAAAAGCTCTCTTCACAATGTTGCATTGGCTGCCAGCTGATCTCATGGTCAGACAACTGGCCATGAACTCTGCGATCAGGCTCGAGGCAGCAGGTGTTTGGAAAAAGGCACCCAAGGGAGACACCAACATTTTGGAACTCCAAAACGGTCTGCCGGAAAACATTGATTGCTGCTCACCTATTCCTCTGCCTGATAAAAGATTTGCCGTGATGCTCTCGGGCACGTTCTCCCCTCGTAAGGGGGACTGGAGACTTACATGGACGGATCTAAATCGGACGTGGGAGTGGGTGGCGGCGTCTTTATTCCCCGTTATCAACAGAGAATTGAGTTTAAGCTACAGGATAAATGTAGCGTGCTACAGGCCGAAATATCAGCCATAAAAAGAGCAGCTAACTGGATGAGGTACTATAGGATATACGACGAGGATATCCAAATTTGTACGGACAGCAAAGCTGCGATCAAGTCTCTATCGGGTGTTTACACGACATCCATTCACCAAAGTGGTGAATGAATGTCGGATGTCTCTAAATGAGATAGCGAGACATTCAAACCTAGAAATACTCTGGGTCCCAGGGCATAGCAATTTGCCCGGAAACATTGCTACGAACGAATTAGCCAAATCCGGGGCTCGAATAAACACTCGAGACACGGATCAAATGGTAGGCGTACCGCTAAACTGCTGCAAATCTCATATTCAGCAGGAACTTTTTGGGATCGCGCAGACCAGATGGTCAAACGAGGTCACCTGCTCGATTTCGAGGCTAATATGGCCTAAATATGATTGTAGTAGATCTGCAATCCTGGAGGGGATCCCTCGGGGGCAAATACACACACTTGGGGCGGTAATAACAGGACACTGTTTTATTGGTGCGCACGCTAGGAGATTGAATCTACCGTATAATGATTTCTGTAGAAGTTGTCATAATGAGGAGGAGGAAGAAAACGTAGAGCATCTCCTCTGTCTATGCGCCGCCCTTTTCGATCAAAGGGTGGCTTCACTGGGCAGCCCGCTGCTTCAGGATCTAGCAGCCTTATCAAACTGCGACATCAGATGGATAAACTCTTTCATTCGATCGTCGGGTTGGTTCAACACTGATCCGAATAGGGAAACGTAGTAAGGGGGTTTATACTTATTTTTCACGTTCCCGCTTCAGGTAACACAACGGGACCTATAGGGACCCAAGTGGGCTGGTTTTTTTAAATCTTTAAACTGGCAACCTGTACAACCTAACCTAACCTAAGCTTTACAACAAGTTTAAATGCATTAAAATCGGATAACATTGTAAAAGTTATGATGACAACAAGGTTTTCCATGCCCGATGTAGTCAACTTTGACATCCTGTAGCTCACCGTGTATTTAAACAGGGTGGTTCTAGTTTCATTATTCTTAAATCTTCGGTCCCCCTCTATAATTTAATACCCTTTTTCCACTTTGAACCACTGTGCGGCACTCAACGCTCTGAATTTGGTTGAGCTTTGAATTAGTAATTTTATTTATAATTTAATAAACAAATTATTTTAAAAATTAATTATTAACGGAAATTTATTTGCTGGTGTTTAAGCATTGTCTATATGCAGCATTTCATTGGTGCTTTACCAAATCGTCAGTAGACTTCAAACACAATTTTGCAAAGTAACAAATCCTTTATCTTATGTACAGATTTTTTAATTGTATCTTCAATAAAATTGAACTAACAATAAGTAATCAAATCTTAACTCTAAAATTTTAATTTTTAAGTCCACCCAATGCCAGACAAAAATATTTGTTTCAGCGGTTTCACAAACCTTTGGGAATTCACAAATATGTAAATGATTTTCAAAAATAAGCATGGTAGGCTTTGAAAATTATACAAAACCCAGCAAATAATTTATATTCGATATGAATCTATCTTATTTTTCTACCCCTTTATAATTGTGACAATATGTCAAATAATAAATTTCTTAAGGGATTAATTATTAAAACTTTAATCCTGTCACTTATTCCTTTCTTGAACAAATTCAATGTAGATATGGCTTTTTGTTCCATAAAATCACAAACGAAGAGGGCGCAGCTTTTTCAATATTAAAAATAATTATTTCATTTTACTAGAAATAAATTTGTTCGTCCTTTTCTTACGTTCATTAAAAAATGTTGTGGTAATTGTCAATATATTTTCCATTTAAACAAGTTTGATGCTTCTCCTGTAAAATTTTTAAAATGTTAGATAGGGCGGTTTGCATTTTCTGTGACGATATATTTTCTACCATCTATTTTGTGAGTAGCTCCATAATGCGGTGGGGATGTTGTACATGTACTATATTCCATTGAAATTTTGTTAAAAAATTGTACATCAACCAATTTTTATAATTTTGGGGTTATTTTAATCACTTTTTAAGAAAATGCGAAAAAAATTAGTAGTGTAACAAAACAATGTGGAAAAAAGACGCAACATTTTCAAAAATCAAAATAACAAAAAATACAAAAAGTTATTTTCGTTTGACAACATATCCACGAAATATTAGTAAAGTAATAACTTTAATATATACGGAAATCTTAAGTCCTCCTCTTTTCGACATGGTTTAGAAATTTAAAATCGGTGCGAAATAACTGCCGATTTTGAGAGTGAATTGAAAATTTTAAAATGGCAAAATTATCTACTAAAATAGACCTATTAGCCTCACGTAGTCGTTTTTCACGCGAATTTTCACTGTAACTGTGTGTGAAGTTTCAATATAACATCAATTACTCCTATAGGGCGGCATGGTTTTTGAAATGTTCTATCCAATTGTGAAGTCGATTTTGCTTTACTAGAACCCGCCTGGACATCTCCTTGAGAATTTGACTCTTTTTTCTTACTTGCTTTTCGATTTTCGTGCGCTGGTCGGGGGAAACTTTCTCCACATCTTGTAGTTGACACTAAAATGTCAAAAATTGAATTTTGGTTATTTTATGGAGCAAATTTTACATATATTTTACCATCAAATGCCATTGGAGTTTTTCCACATTTTCTATGGAAGAAATATAATTATTTTTGTAAAATGTATTTGAGTTTAGAGATGATGGTTTTATATTAGATCCCTTTTTTGGAGTAAATCTTCTCGTTGTATTTTCAAATAACATTTGATTAGAAACATTACCATTGTTTTGTAATAATTTAATATCAATATTCTCCAGAATAACAGGAAGCATAGCATTTAATTTTATTTGGTTCAAGCTAAAATAAAAAATTTAAATGTTTTAATAGTTTAAATTATAGGTACGTAGATAGTCAACTAAAACTTCAAAAACCTAAGTCTAAGAATATGTTAGTAGAATATTTTGTATTGGCATTGGTGTAAAATAAAACTTTTTTTTGCTATTATCTTTTTGGCAACACTAGTTTTGACAGCTCACGCACGTTTTGTATCTTGTGTCACTGTCAAACATCTTCAGTTTGGTCTATAATTTAATCATGAATCGTCTTACAAACGAACAACGCTTGCAAATTATTGAATTTTATTACCAAAATGCGTGCTCTGTTAAGAAAGTTTTTATCGAAGAATTGTGTTCAGCGACGAGGCTCATTTCTGGTTGAATGGATACGTGAACAAGCAAAACTGGCGTATTTGGAGTGAAGAGCAGCCAGAAGCATTGCAAGAGCTACCAATGCATCCACAAAAAACAACCGTTTGGTGCGGATTATGGGCTGGCGGCATCATTGGGCCGTATTTCTTCAAAGATGATGCGAATCACAACGTTACTGTGAATGGTGAGCGCTACCGTGCGATGATAACAAACTTTTTTCTGCCCAAAATGGAAGAGCTTGACTTGCATGACATGTGGTTTCAACAAGACGGTGCCACATGCCACACAGCACGCGAAACAATGGACCAATTGAGAGGCGAGTTCGGTGAACAGTTTATTTCACGCTTGGGACCAGTCAATTGGCCGCCCAGATCGTGCGATTTAACGCCTCTAGACTATTTTTTGTGGGGCTATGTTAAGGCTAATGTCTATAGCGACAAGCCCGCTTCGATTGACGCACTGGAAGCCAACATTGCCAACATTATTCGTGAGATACCGGCCGAAATGTTGGAAAGAGTATGCCAAAATTGGACTAAGCGGATGGACCATTTGAGGCGTAGCCGCGGCCAACATTTGCATGAAATAATCTTCAAACATTAAATTATATCGACCCAACTATCGATCCAAATAAATATTTCATGCATTTTTCTGAATTTTATGTGGTTTTTTTTTTACTTTCCGATAGTTCTTATAAAATCACCCATTAGTTGTACAAACAGTATTTTACAAAATTTTTATATTTTAAACATGAATTTTTAGTTGTTATATACAATTAATTTTGTATTAATTAATGAAAATATGATTTAGAATAAAATAAAAAAATATTGATTTTCTAAACACTTTTTCGAAATTATTCCACTTGGTACTAAGAAAATTTATCCCAAAAGTATTAAAAATGCAATTCGCTGAATGAAAAAATGGCTCAAAACATTGCAACATGCAAATGTCAACAAAATTAAATAAATTAGGGAATTCACAACAGCGTTCTAAAATGTGTCTTAATACAACGACGTTTCAATTTTAGTTGGCAAATTCGTGGTTTTTGTTTTGCATGTAAATGAAACAAGCAGGGTTGTCAGATTTTTTTGACCTATTTCGCCAAATTGATTTTTAAAATCGGCAAAAGTCGCCAAAATCTATTTTATGTAGTTTTTCTTAATATCTATTTGATAATATAATTTGTTTTTATATAATACTTTTAATATAAATTTTTATAAAATAATCTTATAAAAATTTAGCAGAAAATCGCCAAAAGTAGAAATAAAATCGCCAAAAATTATTTCTTGCAAAATTTTCTCATTCAAATTCAAAACCCATTAATGATTATAATTAATATAAGAAAAATCATCAAAATCACATTGTTTTACTTTATTGCAGACGAGTTTTGTTGGGGTTTGTTTTTGAAAATACTCATTTAAAAACTAATTTACCTGAATTATAAAAATTTTTAAGCTCAATTTTGTTAAAAAATAGCCATAAAAATCGCCAACAAATTTATTTATCGCCAGAAAAAGCGCCATGTCGCCAAATTAAAAATTTGGGCGCCAAAAAAGTTGAAAAATCGCCACGTTTGGCGAGAAATCGCCATATCTGACAACCCTGGTACCAAGCACTATCGTGCTTGTGTTGTCTTGTTTGTTGTGTATTTTGAGTTCGTGCTCTATACATGTAAATAGTGAGAAATATTCGGCAAACTTCGTCGTTACTTTTATTACTCTAATATGCTGTGCTTTGTATCGTTGCTCACAATTAAATTTTAAGGTGTAACGATATTGCTATTTCCAAATTTTAAGATACACAATGTGAATTCCCTAAATATTTTAAAATTAGAGAAAGAAGAAACATAAAATTCATACCAAAACAAATAAAAAATTAAAACAAATGATAAAATTGTTTGTGTGTGCAAAAATATAGATTTTACAGCATTTTCAAGTGCAAAAATTACGCTCTTCGATGTGTGTTGAAATTAGAGATGTGCAAATGTCGTGAATTTTTCGTGTCAGGCGTGATTCACGCGTGATCGTGATTAAATTAAAAAATAATCACGCAATCGTGCGCGAGCGTGATTTAAAAATTAAATACCGTGCGTTATCGTGCGTGATTTTAAAAATGTAATTTTCACGCACTCACGAAATTACATTTCGTAGCTTGCTGAAAAATAGTTCCTCTTTACTCCCACAATATTTTGATTTAATTTGCGAATTTTATACGACATTTTTGATAAGTTTATAATTTTAGATCAGAGTTTTCTGTCGAAAATTCCTTCAAAGATTCGTCAGAATTCGTAGAGAGTTTCGCAAAGTTTTTAGAATTTTCTCAGACAAAGAGGTTCGTTTTCTTGTTAACCACGCATATGGACCGTGTTCGAATACGAATTCGGCATCTTGTGCATGCTTTCTGCTCTACTTCGCACCGAACGTGAGGAAAAATATGTTTGTAAGCTGAAGACAACCCAGCACACAAAAAGTCAAAACGGTTGAAATACGATACATCGCTTATTTACTAAAACAGCGGACACAAAGATTTTGTCTTCTATGATATTTCGCACCACGGCGTCACTTACTAAAGATTCTGTGTAATACGAATTTTTACGAAATATTTTGCAAATCTGGTACATTAACTAATAGAAGTTACATAACTTTCATATTTAATAAATGACAGCTTACAAATATACACCAAATGAAAGCTTGGAAGGTTCCCTATAAAATAAAATATTGAATACCGCTATATTGTCCAGTCTTTACCGGTGTTTTTACGTAAAAAGCCAGGCGAAAAATGCTTAAAATTCCATTTCACTCATAATGGGTTAATGGCTTTGAAAATATTGAAAGTATTTCATACAATAAACGCATACATTTAAAAATGAAATCTACTCCAGCATGATTTAATATATTATTTAATATATAAATAAAGGTACTATTTTTCAGCTTTTTTAATGTAACACTGACGATTATGTGTTAAAAGTAAAGAACGAAAATACTGTTTATAGTCTCTTCATACAAACTGATGTATCGGAATTGTATGGTGTTTTGCATCAAATATTTGAAAAATAATAGGAACTATAACTTTTTTAAGAAATTGTTCTAGCTCGCAGTTATGTGTATTGAGCGTTACTCGTTTTTAGCATGCTTCAATATTCAGTTTAATTAATAAAATAACAGCGTAGGTTTTCACTTCTAAATACTTAAAAGTTTTGCGAACCTTGTTAAATAGTTTAAATTGCAAAAAGTTTCATCAATCAATAATAATGTATTGTAGTTTTTTAATTTAATTGAAATTTTTTAGTGTCTAAATAAGGAGTTCCTGTTAAAACTTATCAAGATTATACATCTGAATTGTTTTAAATTCAAAATATAGTGGGTTCTATAAAATATTAAATTCGTAAGAAAATATATTGAGCATTACGTTAAAAAAATTCTTAAATATAATTATCTATAAATTTTAGGGTGGCAAAAAAAGTTAACATCAGCGGAAGGGCAGAAACGATATGGAGAGCATTATCCGTTCAGAAATTTTTGATTTGCTTTCAAAAAGTCATTCACAGAACAACCGTGAAAGCTAATGTAACGCTCAATCCACACAAATTTAAAAAAAATCGAAAAATGTTATTTTATATTAGGTTCCATTGAATGAGTGAATGAGGCGAAAACTATAACACCTTCTCATATTTCTATTAATTAAATTGGTAAAGTTAAAAGAAGAAAATGAAAAACCCAAAATGTACACTCACAATGAGAATCTCCATGGATATTATTTCAAAAACTCGTTTTCATATGAACACTAAAAAATGATTAAAACTTTAATGGTCGATTTGTGTTTTTGTGGGATATAAAAAAAAATAAATATCGTGAAAGCTTAAGCTGTTGTCGTGCGTGAGCGCGCGTGATAAAATCAAATTTGATCGTGAGCGTGCGTGAACGTGAGAGTCTTAAAATTTGCTGTGCGTGAGCGTGCGTGAAAGAAATATTTTTTTCTAGTTGAAATACCCCGCTCATGTGAGTTGAATACATAGTGCTTGTTCGTGTGAAGAGAGCTGTAATTTTTTTGACAGGTCGCCAGTTGACTACGTATAATCTATGGTTTAAATATATATTTTCTTACTCTTCCCTTTGGCGTCTTGCGACATTTTCCAATACTTCTAAAGAACGCTTACTTAGAAAACTGATTCTCTTGTTTAAAAATTTGGGATCTTTTAAGAAGTTCTGCTTCTGGATGCTTCGCTTAAATGTTTTTTCCTTAAAAAAAAATTTTATTAACATTTCATACATATATAAAATCACTAAAGATATTTTGTATACCGATCGGCCATGAACAATATCAACTAAATGATTTAACAATGCGAGATGCTGGAACCGTCGATTGTAGTTGAAAATTTTTTTTCTAGTACGTTCGTATCCCTTTGTATTTATGAAAAAGATGTAAAAGATTAATGATTAATGTACTAATATAACATCTTTAATGTCTAATTGTATGAAGAAACGGGTTAAAGGGTTAGAATATTCTTTATCTACCAGGGCACTCAATTAAATAAAACACGTTATCTTCTTTAAAGTTACAAAACGTATAGGGTTTTTAATACAATAAATTCACTTTTAATTTATGTAAATATTTACACGTATAAAAATATATTTAAGATTATTACATTTCAGAATGTAATTAATTGGGTTTGATCACTTCTTATTAGCACTTGTGGTTTTGCCTCGGGATACAACGATAATAATAAAAGTTCTTCTCATCCGAAAAGAAGTTAAGTTGGTTTCGTCAACTACAGTTGGGGGCATTAATTATGCACCCAGAGTTGGGTGTTTTAAATTTCTGTTCACGCAAGTGAACATTGTATTTTTTCAAATGAAGGCAAGTAATATTTTTTATTCACGAAAGCAGTTGATTTCCTTAAAGATATCTACTTTCCAGCAAATACATAGGTTCGATTTCAAATTGAGAATGATTTGAAATATAAACCTAAGTATATCAAATGAATATGCACGTTTGAAAATGATTGCAATGTAATTTTTTTATATTTTTCGCTTGTATTTATTATTAGTATTAAAAGTACCTTAACTTTTCTACATACATAGATACATAAAATAATTTACTCTTTTTTATTTGTTTACAAAAATAGTATCGTTATAGTTGAAATCCTTTATTAAATAACGATCTCTACATTAGCGTTGACGTAAACCGCTTTGTACGAAAATCATCGGCATTTCGTAATCCGTATGGTTGGCTCGCACCCACATATTTTATTTGCTTTGTTAAGCATTGTCTATTTCCTCATGGTTAAGCATTGTCTATATGCATTTCAATGGTGCTTTACCAAATCGTCGGTAGACTTCAACCACATTTTTGAACAGTTAAAAAACTTTCTATTATGTACATACTTTCAAAAACCATTTTGGAATTTATAAATACATGTTTTTCAAAAATAAGCATAGTAGGCTTTGAAACTTATACAGCAAATAATTTTTTATTCGATATGAATTAATTTTATTTTGCTATACTTCTTTAAAAATAGAAATCCATTGGATAACAATAAAAGTATTTATAAGGCAAAACGAAAAATAAAATCCCAATTAAACCTTTAAGAATTCACAAATAAAAGATTTTCGAAAGAAAGTATAGTAGGCTTTGAAACTTATACAAAACCCAGCAAATAATTTTTTATTCGATATGAAATGCATATAGACAACACTTAACCATCAGCAAATAAATTTCATTTAAGTTAAAATTATGACAATCAGGTATGTGATGGAAAACGATAGTTTTCAAAACGATTTCAATACGATTGTTTTGAAAAGGTGTTTTGAGCCAATCTGAAGCTACTGACTTTTAAAAAGCTCACTAGAAGATAAAATCTAAACAATGTAACAGAACTGTGGAGAGAAATTTATCAAGAAAGGTTGAAAAAACAATTAAAAACAGATTTGAAAATTATTGACAAAACGACTATAGCAAACACATCACACCTTTTATCGCTTTCAAATCGTTTTTGTGTCCAAATCGTTTTTCATCACATACCTGAATGTGTCAAATAATAAATTTCTTAAAGGTTTAATTTGGATTTTATTTTTCATTTTGCATTATAAATACTTTTATTGTTATTCAATGGATTTCTAATTGAAAGAGGTGTAGAAACATAAAAAAAAATCATATCGAATAAAAAATTATTTTCTGGGTTTTGTATAAGTTTCAAAGCCTACTATTCTTATTTTTGAAAATCATTTATTTGTAAATTCTCAAATAGGTGTTGAATATCTGTACATAAGAAGAGAGGTTTATAACTATTCAAAATTGTGGTTGAAGTCTACCGACGATTTGGTGAAGCACCATTGAAATGCATATAGACAATGCTTATTGCCAAATAATAAATTTATTAAAATATTAAATAAAAAAAAATGGAAAAAATGTGCGGTTTGGATTGGAGAGAATGGCAGATAAATGTGTTTGTTCCGAATATGGGCACCTTATATTGAATATTTATATATTTCGTTTTCGTAATTATTATTATTAATTTTTTATTTTTACCTTATGTTTGTTATTTTAATCTCATCTGGAGGTCGAACAAAGCTCATTCTGGTTTGACATCCAACGCATTACTCACTCAGCCAAAACATTCGAGTGATTTAAACGGTGTCTTATCAAGTCATATTGTCATAATGTCTTAATAGTTTACAATATTTTAAAAACGTTGTTGTTGTGTTTCAAACAAAAAAGTCCTAGTTTGTCATAACTACACAGTACAAATCTGAGCGGAACAAAGAGAAAACTAAATAAATGAGAAAAAATTTGTTAAGCGGGTTGGTGTTTAATTGCATTGTTGATAGGTACAAATGACTATTCTGCTCTTGTTGTTGTTTATTTTGTTTGTTTGTGTTGTGTACATGTAAATTGTCGGCTACCTTCTGAGAAGTTAAAATAAAACCTTTCATTCTCACAGTAGATATTTCGGTTTTAATTTATAACTGACTAGATGTGCCTGCCCGCTTTGCGCGCTTAAAGTTCGCTTTATGACTATAAGGTGTCTATAAAATATAATAATATAGCGTTCTTTATATATTGTTTAAAGTTCCCGCTATGCAAAATAACAGTGCTACCAACGTAAAAAAAAGAAAAATTTTTCTAATATCCAACAACATTTATATTAGTATAGGGTACATTTTCGTTTTTTTTCTATTTTAACTTAGAAATGAGCTATTGTATCGCGCTAAAAAGTACCCTATGTTTGAATCAGGACTCTAAAGTACCTCCATACCAAATTTCATGAAAATCCATTCAGTGGTTTTTGCGTGAAGAGTGTTCGGACAGACAGACAGACAGACAAAAATTCCAAAATTTGGTGTTTTGTTCTTTACATCGCCACCATACAAATTTTCTAAAAATATTTCATGTACAGACACTCCCCTTTTACAGTTTTATTATATGTAAGCTATACATGGTATAATAATTGTACAGTTGACGGCAGCCGATTATTTTTTGCTGTTAGTTTTATGTATACCGTACGTTAAAAACGTGTATTATTTGACAAACATTATCTAATTTTTGTTTATGCGGCTACCTTGTATACTTATTAAACTATGATTAACATTCATATGTATGTATGTAGCATTGATACGGTGACCATTCGTCCTTTTTTAAGAGGACAGTCTTTTTTTTGACACCATGTCCTTTTAGATTTTTTTCAATAAAAGTGTGCTTTTTTAAATTGATTTTTACTTTTTTAAATTGAATTGTCCTCTTTTTACCACAAATTTTTTTTCCTTAACTCCGAAATATAAGTACTCGTATCTATGTTGCTACTTGTACTACTGACTAATATTACATAGTTCGAATTATATTATATATTATATACATATAATATATAAAATAAACTAAATACTACTTAAAATATTTATTACATTTCTAAAACTGCTCGAATGGTTTCGTGTAGTTATACACACTGTGTGGCTGGAACTTGGCGTGGCGCACTACTGTACCGCCTAGATATTTAAATTATTACCGGGAATCAACGGCTTTAAGTTTTATTTTCCCGGCAAAGGGAAAAGTCCGGGCATTTGAGAACCTTAATGAAAAATTCCTACACTAGGTCTTTCAAAAAGTGTCACTAATTTTTTCGATTTTGTCACATAGTGTTATTAACAATTTTAGATTTAAGATTTGAGTACTTATTGTTAGTTCAATTTACATTTGAGTATACAATAAATAATACAGGTCAACACGATTTATAAGGTGGGTGTTTCCTTAGTCAATTTGGGTACATATGATACTCAGCTTCATTGGTTATAAATTACTTTTTTTTTAATTGACTCTGTGTCTCGAGATTTTCCGTAATAAAGACAAAAGAGGATGCTGCATCACATAATTTGCATTTACTCGAGAACTAGTTCTTTGATTAAAATAAAAAAACATATAACGCTCGAAAACAAAACAACCTTTATATTACATCCTTGATCATTTTTTAACAGTTATGGTTTCGGAGATATTCAGAAAGTTTTATCAAAAAACATACATATAAAAATTTTTTTTTTTAATTTTTAAAGACATTAAAATTTTAACCTGAAGAAAATTTTAAATTTTATTCTTAATTGTTCATATGTTACAAATAAAATGAGCTTAAATTTATTAAAATTATTTCATAAGTTCTGAATTTATTCACAATTCAATGGTAGCACCTAACTAAAATATGATAGAAAATCCCGTACAAAATGATTTTTTTAACAGTTTTTTTTAATTTTTACAAGTAATTTTAAAACAAATAAAAATTAAAAATAAATCTGTAAAATATGTACTACTACTAAATTGTGAATAAATTCAGAACTTATGAAGTGATTTTAATAAATTTTATCTCATTTTATTTGTAACATATGAAGTTATCACAATTAAGAATAAAATTTAAAATTTTCTTCAGTTTAAAACTTTAATGAATGTTATAAAAAAAATTTGTAATTTTTTTTTGTGAAAAAATGTATATTTTTGATAAAACTTTCTCAATATCTCCGAAACTATAAGACTGTTTAAAAATTAATAAGGCATTCATTTAAAGGTTATTTTCTTTCCGATCCTTCTATGTTTTTTTGAAATTTAATCCAAAAACTAGCTCTCGAGTAAATGCAAATTATGTGTTGCATTGACTCTGTATCCTCGGAAAATCTCGAGATACAGAGTCAATTCAAAAAAAGTAATTTATAGGCATTGATGCTCAGTACCAAGTGTATACAAATTGACTACGAAACCTTAGACCTTACAGAAAAAAAATTCATTTTGTTGGTCTGTGTAATTTAACCGTTATAAAAAAAATTTTTATGTGTCTGAAAAAATTTTCATAACGTTGAAAAAAAAAATTTTTTTATACCTTTATCCAAATGTCAGCATTAAGATGATTTCTTTTTTCCAAATATGGTCTGACTATTTTGTTCATATATCTGCTAATACATGATATTTCTTTTGCTCTAATTGGACTTCGTTCGTTTATTTGTAAATCAAAAATTTCCGTCAGCTGTGGCAATTTACATTCTTCTGCTTCATCATCTATGTCTTCTGGCGCAATTATTTCATCAAAATATCCCTAAACATACAAATAGGTTAGAATAAATTAAAATCCATTTAACTTGAAAAAGATTCCAAATCGCGACTTTTGCTTATTCTAATACGTAATAGCTTATTTTTCTTAAAAATTTTAAGCTTCTACCCTAAAAAAGCAATATTACAAACACCTACTTCTAACATCTGAACAATTTACATGGGTTGTTATTAAGCTAACGATATGTATGTAGTACAGAATGCACAAGGTGTCTTAAAGGGGTGTTTAATGCTGAACTCACACCAACAGAAGACAAAACGTTTTTGTCTTTCAAGTGAAATACACTTGTTTGATGCTAAACCGCACCAAAAAAATACGACTTATCAAGTTTTTGTCTTAAAAGACAACCGGTAACAGACAGCAATGCGACCATATTTTTTTGTATTTTTTCGTTTTTTTGACTTGTCTTATGCATTAAACACATTCAGCACAGCAGGATACCGACTACAAAATATCAAAAATAGAATACAGGTGTGTATACGAAAATTATTATTTTCACGGCTACACGACTACAGGTTGTTGTCCATGCTTACTTTTGTCGCGTAGTCAAATTAAACTAATTTCTATTTTTTTTTTGCTATAAAACAAAATCAGTGTTGACAATATAACAAAATATGTTAAGCAAATTAGTGCTTAGAAATATTTTTTTTGTAAAATAAAAAAAGAAAAATACAAAATTTATATGTTACAATATATATGTACCGAGTTTACATTTATATTGTTATACACCTATCAAAATAAGTAATTGTATTTCTATAATATTGAGTGAAGTTCATGTACATGTCTGGAATCATGTATGTTTTCGGCTTAGGGCTCGTTTATGTACTTTTCCACGATCATACTCAAAGTTAATTTCTTTTTGTGTGGGCGACAATGAACAAATTAGTGCTGCCAACATAATGAGAAATATTAAATAATTAGTAGCTTAATAAAAATATTATATAACAATTCAAGAATACCCACATTGTTAAAAATAAAAAAAATAAAAATTACGCTGTAACAGCACTTTTTAGCCTAAAATATTAGCATAATTTTCATTGTCATCGGTGTAATTCGTAAGTTATGGCACTATGAAAATGAGATTTTAAAAATAAGTTAACTCTTAAACTAATTTTTAAAGTAACATAACTTGCGTATTTCATTTGTAACAGGTTTAAAAAATACACCAAGTAAAAACATGGAAGGTTCTCTATAAAAGTGGATACATGGTTATATATCGTTGTATCGACTAGTTTTTAAGATAACGGCGATTCTGCGTGAAAAGTCAGATATCAAAATTTTAAAGTTGCATAATAGATTTCATAAATGTATACACCAGTAGGAAGGTATTTTACAGAACTTTACCGTGATACCCATATCACTTATATCTGTTCTCAATTCTACGAGTTATGGCTAATAAAAAACTAAAATTTTGAACCCCGTAACTCCAGAGCCAAAAGTGATCTTCCAAAAAATCCTTTAAAATTCTCTGTTTAAAAAAGGCTACTACGTCATGATTTTTTGCCGAAAAACGTGACCAAAGACGAGCTAAAATTGCATTTTCTTTAATTCCAATATTTTTTAAAATATGGGTTCGCATTTAAATTACAAGTTAAATTACACTAACCCTGGGCAAAAGTAGTGGTTACTTTTTTTTGGTAAATATTTGCCAAGTACCTTTAGTCAATATTCTATTTGATTTAACAAAGAGAACATCAAGAATTTAAGTATTAAAAGTGCAATAACAATAACGAGGTAAACAAATAAATTTATATGCTTTTACATTTTGCGACATCTAAGTATATTTTGAATAAGCGATTTTATTTTTATACACGTGAAACATTTCAAAGTGGCACCACTGAAATATGTACTTCTACAACAAAATGTTAGCTGGTAAGATGTCTCTGCCTCTTTCAAAATAATTAAGTAGCTGGCTACACGGCGACAAATGAAGCTAGCGACATTTGAAGTCGTGCATTCGTGTAGCCTGCTGTGGTGAATGTGTTTAATGCATTAATTAGTGTGGGTTACAGCATAAGAAAGCACGCAATTGTGGGCAACGAGGCTCGTTTCAGTCTGTTTTTTCTTACTCTGTGTGGGTATGTTGAATCAAACAACATGTATTTTCTACAACCAGTGCTTTTGCGCAGGAAGTCAAAGACACAATATTGCGGTTTTTTTTTGGTATGGGTTGTCTCATAAGAACTAATGTTCAATTGTCGTATAAGTCACAAAAACTTCTTTGTCTCACTTGGTGTGGGTTCAGCCTAAGACATTCGTTTTGTTTCAAACACTTACAACAATAATGTTGCGATTAACTACGGACGTAACTACACAAAAATTCGAAATATAATTTTAATTGATTATAAGATAAACTTTTTAATATGATTATTTCGAACGTTTTTGCTTCTGAATACAAATTGATTATTATACTAAAGTTCTTAACGTTATATTCAGAAAGAAATGGGTTTGATTAATATTCGAAGGATAAGGAAGTTTTCAGATAAAGATTTATTTGTTGCATTTCATTGGTGCTTTACCAAATCATCAGTAAACTTCAACCATACTTTTAAAAAGCTTCAAACCTCTTATCTTATGCACAGACTTTCGAAAACCATTTGAGAATTTACAAATAAATTTTTGAAATCCGCAAGAGAATAAAATAAGCGTAATAGGCTTATGGTGTTTTCTTTTCTAAAACAAAAGTGTACCATAAGTGTTACATGTGATTGGGCAACATTTTTAAATGCTCCCCGGACTATTAAGAAGCGTTGCATATTTAACGTTTACAAAAGAACAATAATTTATTTATTTCAGAAATAATAACATAACTAGCTGTTAATGTAGTGCTGCACTAATGCCCCTTTAATCAAAATGAGTGTTGAACACGTAACATTTTTGTTCTTTTTAAGTGCAACATCATAAGAAAAGAACGCGTTACACTTTTAAAAAACACATATTTTTCAGAAAAGAACATAAAGAAATGTAAAAGGCAAAATAAATGCAGCATATTACTCAGAAAAGAAAACGCCATTAGACACTATACAAAACCCAATAAACAAATTATATTCGATATGAATCTATATATACATTGCTTAACCCTCAACAAATAAATGTCTATTTTAAGTAAAATTGGGGGAATATCTCAAATAATAAATTTCATAAAGACTTTTTAGTTTTCTTTTTCATCTTCATAATTAACTATTTCTTCGTATGAAATGTGACAACAAAGTTAATTTAAAGACGTATGCATAACCTGACCAGACATCCCGCTTTAGGCGGGATAATGCCGCTTTTAAGAGTTCGATCCCGCCTAGAATTTGTATCCCGCTTTATCCCGCTTTTTCGAATTTTAAAATTTATAATTGTACTTTTTTAATTATTGCCAAACATTTTTAACATTTTTCAACTGAATAAAAAGATATCTTTCTGCTTTTCCAACCAGTAAAACTTATTTTTAGACGTTGCTTGAAATCTGATTACATCAACATTTCTAATTCAAAGGGCCATATACATAGCGAAAACTTGGCATGAAGTTAGCATGAGTGACGAAATTGAACGGGATCTTGCAGAGTTTTTCCATATATTTCTAAATTAAAATTTTATATTAAAACACGTTAAAGTCTAGTTAAATTTCGCCATTTATGCCAAGTTTTCGTCATGCATACGGCCGTTAATTATTTAAGATTAAGTTCATTTAATTACATTTTTCTATTAAATTATATTTATTGAGAAAGGAATTTCCAAAGCATGTAATAACTGAAAAGACAAATTCTTGTCTGTATAGGCGTCGAACTATTGTTTTCGAGATCGATCACTATCTCATCATCAGAGCTCCCACTGTGATGGTGATGAAGTCCAGTAAGGCATGTAACATTAAAAATTATTATTTAAAAATAAAAATTCTCCTGAAGACGTCGGAAAAAAGCTGACGAAACGTTGAGAAAAAAGATGAAATAAATTGGTTTTATTTGCATCCTAAGAATCAAGAAATCTGACCATAAATAGCCAAACGTGTAACACAATAAAAAAACATAAACAAACGAAATTGGTCACAAAACATAAACATTAAAAATTATTGATTGTTCCAAAAATTTAATTCAACGATCTTAACCCAGAATAATCAAAACAAACCCATGCAGTTCGACTAAAAATTTAGAACTTTAGTTCAAGCATTTCTACATTGAGATAAAAAAAATTAAGAAAAAGTCTTGAAAGCCAAACGCTAAACTAATTTTCTGCCGAAAAAATTTTAACTATAAACTGAATTTAAGCAATTTTATAGGGAAGATAACTTTGGACTTTTTCACTTACTGGCTTACAATTTTCTTAGTTTTGTTGGGTCTAAACGAGTTTACGTTTCATGTGTTCTTTAACCTTAAAGAACCATCACCATGTATAGCTATCTTGTCGTGATGTGGTGGCTTAAGTGCAAAGTGTGGTGACTGTCCTGGCTTTAGGTAACCAAAGGACTCGTCATATGGCTACCTGAATCAAGGGCAGAGACCTTAAAGGTCTGCATACAAAATTTTATCCAATTACAACAGGTGTCGTTTACGTGGTTATGACTACTAGTCGTATGGTACTAAGGCATAGACATACTTTTTAAGGTCAAGGTGGTTGGGGGCTGTGCCGATGATCTGAATGGCTAATTTAGTGTATAAAGAAAATTAGTTCCTAACAGTCGCCCCCTCCAACGCCTATGGCACGGGTTGGTTGTAGACCTCTTGCCTAGTCACTGCGCGGACGGTCTTTCTCATTACTGGCATACTCGTGGGTACAAAATAGACTCTTCTTTCAAAAAATCTAAGGAAGTTGACGTAGACTCTACGGACGATGCGTCTGAGGGTGACAGGCTGCTGACTCTCGTGCACGAAAATATTCTCGTGCAGGAGAGTCAGCTAAGAAATAAACTGGAGGAGGTGGAGGGACTCATCGGTCTGTCGGATGACTCATCTGCAGGGGCCATTCAGGGACTGGGAGATCTGTCTCTGGGTTCTGACGACGAGGCGGAGATCACAATGATTTCCGCTCGCCGTCGGGACGCAGCGGGACAGCTCTCTGACCCTGGGGCTGGGCAGGGCAGTGACCCGACAGATGTGGGGGTCAACCATCTACCTCCAGTAAAATGATCCGACAGGACGCCTTACCAGGTAATGCGGGTAAGGATGGTCGGACAAAACTAGAGAGGGCCAAGAATGGCACTGGGAGATCTCTTGACTTTCTGGAGAAGATGGCCAAGAGGGATCCTAAGCTGTTTACGGCAAAGGAGAGACACCTTGTCAGGAAGCACAGACAGGACGTGAGAAAATTCGAACGAATTTATGGTCCTGTCAGTGTTCTCCTGGGGAGACCATCTCTCGCAAGAGTGTTTGGGTGGTATCAACAAGCACACCCAGCTACAAAGGTAGGACAACCACCAAAGAACCTAGCAGTGTCCTGTTTGCCAAGACGATCAGGTCTTCAATCGCAGTGGCCGACGGGGCACAGCCAGGAAAGAAGATGAAGGGCATCGACCCCCGCTGAAGGACCCCCGTAAGGAGGTCCCGAAGAGGGCGAGATCTGGGAAAGAGCAGCCCTCCACCTCAAAAAAGATAAAAAAAGTCGACGAGCCAGGAGGGTGATCTTCGGGCAGCTGTCATAGATCAGAATGATTCGGATGGGAGGATCAATCCTGAGCTATGGCAGCTGGTGGAAGGTAGGCTCATAGACGAAATAGGTCTAGCGGGAGCAGAGAAGGAGGAGGAATTGCAATTCCATGGCGCGGACTGGACGAGAGGCGTCAAACTGGTCAACTGCGGTAATAAGAAATCTTTTGATTTCCTAACATCCGTGGTTGGCAGGTGTGGCGACTTTCGGCCGGAGGCGAGACTGGAGGTGATTCTGGCTTCTGCTCTGCCTATTAGGACAGTGGTGACAGCTGGTTCCCACCACCCGTCAGATCGGTGGAAACCATTCTGTCAGTGTTGGAAGCTCAGAACTCACCTCTGAGGACAGACCAGTGGAAGCCCTTGGCTTCAATGGACTGTAAAGAGAGCGTGGGTAAGGATCTTCGGTTCGCCGTGGATCAGGAGTCTCTTAAGAGACTGCGGCTGCTGGGGGGCGTTGTGAAGTTCGGCTTGGGGACTGTCAGATTTAGATACCCTAAATCTGATGATCCCAAAAAGGCTGCGGGTGGTGTAGATAAACCTGCACCATAGTGAGGCAGCCTCGGCCGAGCTAACAGTATTCCTCAAGAGATCGCAGGTAGACGTGGCTCTTGTCCAGGATCCCTGGATTAATAAAAACAGGGTTTGTGGACTAAGAGTCACGGGCTACATATTGTATGTCCCGATCACGGAGGACAAGGTTATGACTTCCGTTTTAGCAAGGAAGGAGCTGGATTTAACTTTGTTTAATTCTTTCAGCCATGGAGACATTACGGTCGTCAATGGAGGGGCCAGGGGGAAGCAGGGATTTGTGCTTGCCTCGGTCTACATGCCCTATGATGCTCTAGACCCGCCGGGGGCTGGCGGAGTATACGAGGACAAGGGGTGTTGCACTCGTACTCGGCTGTGACGCAAATGCACACCATAGTCAGTGGGGAAGCAGCAACATTAACAAAAGAGGTGAGTCAGTGTTTGATTTTATTACTTCCTGCCATATGTCTATTTGTAACAGGGGCAATGTCCCCACGTTCAGGAATAGGGATAGGGCAGAGGTTATAGACATAACACTGACTAAAAAACATAGGAGCCTTGTAGAGAACTGGAGGGTGGACTCTGACTTTACGTTTTCAGACCACAGTAGGATATCCTTCAGTTTAAACTTTGCAAGATCAAGGCGTGACCCATAAAGGAATCCAAGAAGGACAGATTGGGGTATCTACAGGGCCACCGTTGACATTAGAGCAAGGGACACTGCTCGGTGTAGACACACAAAGGGGAGTTGAAAAGGAGGTGGAGTATTTCACTAAGAACAGCATAGAAAGTTATGAGCTATCCTGTCCATTGGTTTATCCAGGTAATATGGAGCAGCCTTCGTGGTGGACCAAGGATCTGAGGAATCTGCCGTCCTCGGTAAGGAGGTTGTTCAATAGGGCGAAACTCACGGTCAGGATGGAGGACTGGAACAGCCATAAAGTGTTGTACAACAGGTACAAGGGAGATCTAAGAAGGGCGAAAAGGGCCTCATGGAGGAAATACTGTGAGGAGATCGATTCCGCCAATGACCTATCGAGGTTTCGGCGAGTACTGGCCAGGGACCCTAAGGCCCCTGGGCATATTCAAAGAGTGGATGGCTCATGGGCGGAACCAGCTCTGAGACCTTATCTGTGCTTATGGACACACACTTTCCTGGCTGTAGAGAAGTAAGGAACGAGGTATCGGCTGGGGTTAGGTTCGACTCATTGGCGGTACCACAGTTAGGTGAGACAGTAGACGACATAGTGACATTGGAAAGGGCAGCATGGGCAATAAACACTTTTGGGCCCTATAAGTCACCGGGACCCGATGGTGTACTAATGTCTCTGGTGAGAATCGGAGCGCGTACTAATGTCTCTGGTGAAAATCTTCAGGATATGCTTGTTTAGAAGGTTTATACCCGAAGGCTGGATAGAGGTTAGGGTCATATTCATACCCAAGGCGGGTAAGACGAGCCACTCAAAGCCGAAGGACTTCAGGCCGATCAGTCTTTCGTCTTTTCTTTTGAAGACACTGGAGCGATTGATCGACCTGCATCTTAGGAACACGATTGATACGCGCGTCATCAGTGGTGCTCAGCATGCCTATTTAAAAGGCAGGTCTGTGGAGAGCGCGCTTCATGATGTGGTTAGTGTTATTGAGCGGGGATTGCAGCATAAATATTATACCTTGGCTGCGTTCCTGGATATTGAAGGAGCCTTTAACAATATTAGTATAGAGGCTATTAGGGAGTCGTTAGAGCTGCTCGGTATTAGCAACTTTCTGGTGGAGTGGATAACTCTCATGCTTAGCAGCAGAATTATCAACTCAGGTATGGGAGGCGTGAACCTGAGGATATTGGCGACTAGGGGCACGCCACAAGGAGGAGTTCTATCACCCCTACTGTGGCTGCTGGCAATGAATCAAACTCTTAGGCGTTTCGACAGGAGCGGCCGGAAGATAGTCGCCTATGCGGACGACGTGGTTTTAATGGTAACGGGAAAATTTCTTCCCACTATCAGTGAAGTCATGCAGTCGGCGCTTGACGAACTGTCTTCCTGGGCTAGTAGTAAGGGACTGGGGGTCAACCCTGAGAAGACTGAGTTAGTCCTCTTTACCAGGAAATACAAAGTATACAGTTTTGTACTGCCTAGGATTGGAGGAGTAGAGCTAGGGCTAGCAAAGGAGGCCAAATACTTGGGTGTCATCTTGGATAGTAAACTGTCATGGATGAGGAACACTCAAGAAAGGCTAAAGAAAGGTTTAAATGCCTACTGCGCATGCAGGAACTCCGTTGGAAGGAACTGGGGTCTGCAACCGAAGGTGGTAAACTGGATTTACACAACTGTTGTCAGGCCGGTTGTTTCCTATGGCTGTGTGGTGTGGTGGGAGGCGTTGAGGAAAGAGAGTCATAGGAGATTACTTGCTAAGGTGCAGAGGTGCGCCTCTCTGGGCATCACAGGAGCCCAGAGGAGCACACCTCAAGCTGCCTTGGATGTCATTCTTCATCTGCTTCCCATAGAGGATTTTGTAATGAGAACGGCAGCAAGGAGTCTCCTAAGACTACTCGAGGACGGGTTGGTAAGGACAGGAGTAACAGGTCATACAGCAATCCTAAATGAGATCAGTTTTAGCGGGGAGGTCCCCATAACTCATGGGTTCACGGACTCTAAGGTTGCTGAAATTGATTTTGGGAGGACATTAGTGATTCCGGATAGGGACTTTTGGGTCGAATCTGATAGGCTTTATGAGGGTTGTGCGGTTTTCACGGACGGGTCCAAAATGGAAACAGGCACGGCAGCTGGTGTCTATATTTTGGGGACGGACATTCGTAGGTCTTTTAGGCTACCGAACGAGTGTAGCGTTTTCCAAGCTGAGATCCTGACGATCCTCAGGGCCACGGAGATAGTGGCCACAGATATGACTGAGGGCGAGGAGGTAATCTTCTACGTCGACAGTCAGGCGGCGCTAAAAGCATTGAAGGGACACTGTCAGATCGAAGCTAGTTAGTGACTGCAGGAGAGCCCTCAACTTGCTCATGGGCAAATATAGTGTTAGATTATGTTGGGTTCCTGGCCACTGCAATGTTGAGGGAAATGAGACAGCTGGCAAGATTAGGGTCAGCGTTAGATGTGGAATTGTGTGATAGATCGGTTAAAGTACCGATCGGTCAATACTATAGGGAGCTCAGTGACTGGGTGTCGAATAGGGCCAACCGTTCATGGGGAAGCAGGGAGGATTGTAGAGTCTCGAGGGCCATGTGGCCAAAGCTTGACTTAGGCAGATCCGAACTGTTACTGAGCATGAATAGGAAGGTGATAGGGGTCACTGCTCGGTCAGGGCGAGGGCCAGCATTTGGGAGGTTGGCACCAGATTTTTGTAGGATGTGCGATGATGAGGAGGAACCAGAAACTATTGAGCATGTTATCTGCCATTGCCCGAGGCTGCAACGACACAGGCTTGGGTGGCTTGGCAGACGTTTCCATGAAAACATTAGTGATATCGCGAAGTGTGAACTTGAGGATATCAGGGGCTTCATTATGGGGATAAGGTGGTTGAATGGCGGATAGCAGGACGCTCCTTTTCTGGTTTTAATAGGGGGTATTAATAGAAGGGAATCACAATGGATCCAACTGGGTCTCCGAGTGGATGTGCGGCATAGCACTACCCTTCCCAACCTAACCTAAAGTAACCTTAAAGAAATTTAAAATTTTTTTTTCATATTTCAAAAATACATCAATTTATTAGTTGTGTTAGTTCATCACTATGCCTGCATTTCGTTGGGTGCTAATGCCAACTCATCAGGAAATTTTTGTTTCATCGTAACGGAGAAATTATAAATGACGTTTTAAAGAAAAGGTCTAAAAAACACACGTTTTTAAGTTTTTATGAACTTCCTAAGTACATATCGTTAGCTGAAATGCAAAATCACGTATCTACTTTTTTAAATTTTTAAGGAAAGAAAATTAAATAAAATATGTATGCACTTCAAGTTCCTGAAGTTAAGTTTCTTTTTTCGTTTTAAATTTGGTTTATTTTTATGATAAAGGTTTGAAAATTTGTACGGACATGCGCCTCGATGTAATACGCAATAATTAAATAACAATGCGATTTTGAATTATTTATTAGTTACGTGGCTTTGCATTTCAAGTAACGATATGGAACTGTATAGTTGCATATATATATTTAAAATAAATCATGTGTATACTCGTTTTATCATAGAAATGGAGTGTTTTTACATCATTCCGCTTTTCAAAAGAAATTTTATAAAATCCCGCTTTTTGCTTGTATTTTTCTTCAGAAAAACTTGGTCACGTTACGTATGCAAGTGTATGATTGTTATGTTATTCAAACCGAACGGGCAGTTCTTGTCTTAATTAATGATTCACGTACTTTTTCAAAAATATTACTTCGTTCTTTGCCATGTACCAAAAGTTAGGAAAATTTTGTTAAATATAACAAAATCATTAGAGTCCGACCGAAACCAGTTTTTTGAGGGCGAACCCGAACCGAACCTAATATTCGGCAAAAAGGCCGAATATTCGGCCGGATCCGAAACTTGCCGAAACCTTTTAGCATTAACTGATATTGACATTTTAAAAACTTAACAGAACTGAAAAGTCATTTACTTTATTAACGGCCCTTTTCACAATATGATTAAAAGTTAACGTGGTCTTTAACGGCAAATTCGGCATACGAAACGCTCTTTTAATTAGCTTTTAACTGTACACTGTGAAGAAGGCCGTAAGAGTTTTTCTACATACATACAGTGTCAGTCAAAATAATAGCAGAAATTCAATATATTTCATTGCATCTTGCAAGTATAAAACTTAAACATTTGCGAGAATATGACTAATAAAACTTGGCATGAAATTAGCTTAAATGATGAATAGAACTGGAATATTGGGTTCGGTACACATACATTGAGGAGTGCTTTATCATTCTATTGATGACGTTACAAGAGCACTAATCAAAAAGTTGAGTCGGAATAACTAAAAAGATATATAGTGGAATATTTACCTATTTTTAACACTAAATTTATACGATTTCATTCATTTCTACTAAAGTGAATTGTTTTGTTTACGCTCACGGTTCATCGATGATATACACAATAATTTGAAAAGATATAGAACGGGAAAAAAACAGATTCATCGCGGTGAAATATTTTAAATTTGTAAAATATTTCGATTAACTTCCTTATTTATATAGAATAAAAAGTTTCGGTGTTTGGTCAAAAAGTTGGCCTAAACCGAATATCAGCCGAAACCACAATTTTGGCCGAAACCGTATATTCGGTCGGACTCTAAAAATTATACATGTTACGTTGGGCCTTCAAAAGTTACGAAAAATGTAACAAATGTAACCAAACGCCGTCACTGGGACAAAATACTACTCTTGCAACATTTTTTGATGCAAAACTCATGCCAATTTTTTATATGTTTTTTGACAGCATTCCGGTTGAAATGTTGAACAGAGTAGAAGTATTAAAGCTTAGTACTCTGCTCAAATTTGTAAAAAAAAATGAGCAGCATTGGTTTTTTTCATACGAAAAGATTGAAATGTAACCAACGCTATCTATCCCTTGAAAGTTTGCTAGATTGTTTTACGTTTGCAAAAGAAACCGATATGTTCTTGCGAACTCCACTCGAAACAAATGACGCTCATATTATTTCGCATGTTGACTTAAAATGTTGCAGATGTGTATATTTAAAATTTTTTCACAAAATGAACAGAGTACTACTTAGCAAAATTTTTTCGTGAACAATTCATGCTAATTTTTTCATATGTATTTTCACACCATTCCGCGTGAAAAGTTGAAGAAAGTAGCAGAGCTTATGTAAAATTTTTAATTTTTTTCAATAAAGAGATGGGAAATTTTTTTAATTTTGGTATCTTTTTGTGATCAAAAATATAAATATGTACATATATTATTAATGACTAACAACCTTCATGTTTCGTTATAATATTATTACAATAACGTTTAAAATTTGATTAATATAAAATATTTAAAAGCTTTCGTTTCCGTTTGGAATTTCCACAATATTCTGGGTACTTATAGATACCGAAGTTTAATTACCGATGTTCGTCTGTGTGTACGCGAAATCAATATTCCGAAGACCGCAGAAAAGTTACAGATTTCGGTGTTGAACTGATGTCAGGATTTTCTTCAAATGTACCGTTATCTGAACAATGTCCGAAATAAAATTTTTTTCGTGTTTA
The DNA here is from genome assembly GCA_956483635.1 of Panzeria rudis. Lineage (NCBI taxonomy): Eukaryota > Metazoa > Arthropoda > Insecta > Diptera > Tachinidae > Panzeria > Panzeria rudis. The sequence continues at coordinate 59,745,690 of OY101450.1, forward strand.
ACACACTCTAATTACCCTAAAAGAAATGCATTAAAAAATTTGCACTTTCTAAAAATTCAAATATTTCGAGGGAACGAATGTTGTAAATGATTTGAAACCAATTTGTTTAAATTTTTTGTTTTTCTTTGCTTTATAACTCCAAAAAAGTTGGTATTAACTAAATAAACATAAAAATTCAGTAAAGTGGCTGGCACAGAGTTCCGTTCCGTAGTCATCATTGACTACTTAAAGTTAACCAAAATTTAGGTAATCATTGACTAATAAAAGCAGAAGAGTAAGAAGTACTGATATATGTTCCGTAGTCGGGTGAAATTAATTAGTTACAAAAAGGTGCAAAATCACACGTGCACAAGAGTTTCGGTCATCTTTTGCATTTTGCTGTTAATAAACTAATAGAAACTTTAGCCGATATACAAGTCACTACTACTGGTCATATAACTACACCTTTTCCCCTTGTAATTCAGAAAGTGTCAATTGTGATTCATATTAGTCAATTGTAATTTAGAAAGCGTCAATTGTAATTTTGAAAATAATAAATGTAATAAAAAAAACACAAAAAATGTCTGACCAAAACTTACAACATAGTAAGACGCAAGGTAGATTAATACAGGTAGTGGTGAAAACACAGCTGTTTATCTATTTTCATTATTGGAACTGCCAAAAGTTGTTTATTTTTTACAACCTGTTGAATTGATAAAAGAAGTGCAAAGAAAAAACTAAAAAAGTAAATTGAAAAGAATAATAAATCAAGACTTGATTTTTGACACTTCGTGTAACGAAACAACAGTAAAAACCCATGTTGTTTTTGTCGTGTTGTATTTGTTTTAGTATTACCACTACCTGTATTAATCTACCTTGGTAGGACGTAAATTTTTTCAGTTAAAACATCTGAATTCATTTGTATAACAATTTAATTTAAAAAAAGTTTGAACAGTTCAGCACCAAATATTGGCATAAATCCATAAAAAATGGAATTTAAGGAAAATTGCGGAATTTGCTAATCTTTAATGACAAGAAATCAGTAATACGATTGATGCCATATCTATATTTATTCCACAAGAAGTGCGCACAACCCATAACCGATATTGTAGATAGTGCTTGTCCTATCTGCAGAACAGTAACGACTGGAAAGGAAGTAATTGAAAGAAAAAATAGTGGAAAAGACCGTGAAAGGCCTCTGTGGCTGAGTGGTAGCGATGCTAGTCTGTCGGTCCAGAGGTCGTGGGTTCGATTTCCGCCGCAGACGCTGGGTGTTTTCCGCAGACAAGCTAATCGCTTCGCTAATAGCTCTGTGGTTGACAAAATGTTGCCAAAAGGTGGTACAAAGCCAAAAATTCTTTCTGATGATCAAATTGATTTGACGCTTTCGTGGAGAGAAGAAGACGCTACCATAACATTAAAGCGAATTGAGAATATTTGGTCTAAAGTTAAAGCCTATGCCAAAAGCATGCAACAAACACCATAAATGGGGGTGATTGCGCTCGTGCGGTGCAACACTGTACAGTTCACCAAGCTATTGCCTTGGCAATGAATGATGTGGCGGTCGGACGATAAACTACATATGGCTGTCGGACGATAAAATATATATTTAAAAATATACAACGAAATACTACATATACATATAAAGATTTTCATTGCGTATTTTTTTGCCTTTTTTATAATAAAATAAAAATAAATATGTTCTTTCTGAATTACAACTGACTAATCTGAGTTACAATTGACGCTTTCTGAATTATAATTAGAAAAGGTCTAGTCAATTGACTGGTAGTGTCTTGTACTATGTAGTAATACATAGTAGAAATAAATTGAAATTTAATTTAATTTTTTATGTTGCTTTGAATTGGTTCAAATAATTTTTCAATACTTACAATTAATTTAAGTATAAATAAAAACCGGACGTATATTTCCTGAACTTCCATCAGCACGCGTTGATGCTCAGCAGCCTCTTTTTTTAAATCGTCCGAGATTTTACTTTTTTCTAGATTTTCCAATTTTTGTTGAGTTTGTTTCATTTCAGCGAATGCTCGCGATTCTGATTTTTGAAGAGCATCGGCGGCAAACTATATGTATGTAGAAGAATTAACATAATATAATTTAACTAAATAAGGTTTATTTTTTTATGATAATTCTTTTTTAGATCTTTAGAAAAATAATTACTCGTTTACCTCTTGTAACTCCTTTATGTGTTCATACATCTGTTCTTGATATGCAGCCTCTCTTTGTTTTTCCAAATATCTTTGCTGTGTGGCATATATCATAAACTTCTTTCGAGTAATTTCTCTTAAAGTCAATATATCCCTTAAAAATAAAAATACACATACATATTGGGCCTGATTGTGTAAGGCGTTGGCGTAAACGCCTAAGTCGTTTTTTCTAGTAGATTAAAGAACACGGCTTTTGTGTTACTTTAATCTATTACAAAAAACGACATAGGCGTTTACGCGAATGCCTTACGCAAGCAGGCCCATTAACAAAATAACTCTTTAAAAAAACCGACTCTAAAATATAGACACACAGACAGACCGACAGACGCGCAATATGTCCAAAATAAAGTATTTGCAAAAACCAAACCAATCTGCAAACAAGGCGACTTCATACCAGGTGGCAGCCTGACGGCAGCTGACTATTCTTATATTTTAGCCAAGAAATGTCAAAAAACAATGTAGGTGTGCTCTTCTTACTTTGTGTGAGGGTTTTTTCTTGCTTTTCTTCTTTATGTGTTTGCTTTTCTTCTTTTTGTTTTTTTACAATTTTTTTCTTGGCGATTTACACAAACAAATATGCCCGTTGTTGTATTGTAATTGTTGCCCTAATGCTGCCACCTGGTACGAATTCGCCTTGTCTACAAATATACTTTTTCATATGCAATAAAAATTTTACAAACCTGTCTATAAATGGGGAAGATATGAGTAAACAAACATCCAAAAAAAAAATACAGGCAAATTTATAACTTTTTCCTTTTTTGGAGTCGGTTAAAAAAATAATTCCAAAATTAACCATTTAAAAAATCTGGCCAATCTGCAAATATAGTCTGTCGTATGCAATACAAATTTTGCAAACCTGTTTATATTTTAACGTTTAATTTATTTATTGAATCTTCAATTGTAAATTGAATTAACAATAAGCATTCAAATCTTAAAACTAAAATTAAACCACCAGTTGGAAGAAGGAAATAAATCCAAAAATATAGAATAGAGCAGACATGTGCAATTTCAATTACAATTACATGTAAATGTAATTGAAAAATTTTCAATAACAATTACAAAAATTTAATTGTAATTAAAAAAATTTGAACTACAATTACAAAATGTAATTGTAATTGTCTTTATGCCATTACAATTACATGTAATTGTAATTAGGCATATAATGATTACTTTTAGTTGGCGAAATTCAATTAAATTTTATGAAAATAAAGCTTTTTTCACTAACTTTTTAAAGGCCATATGCATAACGAAAACTTGGCATTAAGATAGCACAACCGATGAAATCGAACTGGCTCTTAACGAGTTCTATTGGACTATTTGACATTAAAAATTAGTGTACAATATAGTGATGAGTCAGAACTACAAGATACAAAGAATTAAAAAAATTGGGGTCTCTTTAAGATACAGCTTAATTGCTTGTTGGCCTTATGTTACGAAAAGTGGACTTTTTCTTGGAAATGCCCATATGTGTAATATACATTGTACATCTGCAGCGAAAAACACAATGGTACCGTTATCTGGACAATGGCTGAAACTATTTGTTTTTTTTTATTTTTTCGTGTTTAGCACATCCAAATCACCCTAAAAAATGCATTAGAAAATTTAAGCCTTTTTGTTGTAAGGCAGTGTAATTCTTAAAATATATTTTTAATGAAAAATTGACAACCTGTTCAAGTGATTCTATGTACTTTACATAGAATTGTGTTTAATTTATTTTTTACATTAAATATTTTCTGTCGAGTGGAACATAGTACAGCGGTGAATTTCCACATTCAATTCTCAACCTACACAGCAAAAAAGAACAACGTTGTTTTTGGAAATGTCTGCACTCTCATCATTAATGGTCATGTGTATCTTTGTCTATCACCACTTATTATGTGGCTAAGTTGAATGTGATCTCAGTTCATCTTCCTGTAGGTTGAAAGTTAATTGATGTTAAATTTTAATTGTTACTTGGAATATCGATCTTGACCAATTCTTTCTGAATATCACGTTACGGACTTTTTATCTAAAAAGTCATGGTGTCATGGAATCCAATGTTATCAGTTTTTTGTTCGAAATTGAATTAGTGTCGGTTTTAGGTGTCACAGAAACCAATGTTATCGGGTTTGCTATTAGAAATAAATAAAACAAGGTAAAAGCTCCATTTTTCATTTAATTTTTTTAACAAAAAATGTATTATTTATCTTTGTTTTTACATTTGTGTAATTTTATTGTTTTGCAAAAGTACAAAACGAATTTATTGAAAATATAAAAAAAATTATAGTTTAACTATTAAAAAATTAAACTTTTAATAATAAAATTAAATGAAAAATGTAAAAGCTCCATTTTTTTTATTTTATTTATTTCCAATAACCAAACGACAGCTGAAAGCTGATTGGTTTATTTCCAATAACAAATTTTAACAAAATTTTAGCACAAATACCAAATCTTCATACAAAAAAATTGCATTAAAAGTAGTAAACAAATGAGCAAGTTAGATTAACACCAGGTAGTCGCAAGAGAATTTATCGTGCAGAATTTATATTTGGGTTGTCAAAAAAGCTGATATTTATTTTATTTATTTATTTTATTTTATTTATTTTCGATGTCCCATACACAAGACTTAAGTCTTATATTACAGTATGGAACTGAGCATATGTAAATACAATAAATCGGAACACAAAATTAACTTGGATTTAAGTTTGCGCTTTTAAAATATAAAAAAAAATATAAAATGAAATTTAAAATCTAATATAATATAGTTTCAGAAAGTTAACCAAATTAAAAAAAAACCAGCTAAAATAATAATTAAAAAAGAAAATAAAATATGTAACTTGAAAAAATTAAAACCTAAAACCTACAGTGTTATACTATCAGACTATCAAAAAACAATATATGTATGTAAATATATATTCAACGTGAGAAATGACAAAAAATATTTTTCCTAAATTGACGTGCGTTACTAATGGTCTGAATTCTATAGGGGATTCCATTCCAGAGACTGACAGCATTAATAAAGAAGTGGTATTTAGAAACCAGAGTTCGATGACCAAACGCTAGAAGTCTTTTACCTCTAGCAAGCGTTGAAAAGCTTAAACGTTCAAAGAGATGTTCAGGATGATGTGTATATATAATTTTATGCTTGAACAGTAAAGTGCGCACTCTTACATAATCATCAAAAGTAATGCCATAAAGCAAGGTTACGTATGGGGAAATATGGTCATATCTTCTGAGACCATATACGTACCGAATAATGTTATTAAAGGCCACGTTAAGTTTTCTTTTACTTACGGTATCGCAGCTGGCAAAAAGTTCACAGCCGTACAATAAAATCGGTATTAAATACAATTTGGCAAGGATTATTCTAATTTTAATTGGAGTACAATACTGAGTTTGCCAGAGATTTCTTAACATTGAAACCGTTCGACCGCATGCAAAATTAACGTGATTAGACCAAGTGAGAGTGCTGGTAAAATATATACCAAGATTCTTAGCAGAATGTACAATATCTATGGACTGGTTGTTTAATGTTAAAATCGGATTGCAATCAAAGTTTGTTAACCTCTTTTTAATAATCAGGCACTTGGACTTAGTAGGATTAATTGCTAGACCATTAGCTGTGGCCCACTCGTAGACACGACCTAACTCCTGATTTAAGGTCCTCACACATTCATCAACGGCAGTATTGCAACAGCTAATATAAAGCTGAACATCGTCCGCATACAATCTAATCCTGCAGTATTCGAGTTTGCCCTGAAGATCATTCACGTATAGTGAAAAAAGGAGAGGACCTAAGATGGAGCCTTGCGGAACACCTCGAGTTAATGACAAAGATGTTGAGACTGAGGTAGGCGTTTCAACATATTGGTATCTATCGACTAAGTATGAATATATTAGACCTGAGGCAGTTGATGCGAATCCAAACATATGTTTAAGTTTAAGACACAAAATATTATGGTCAACCGTGTCGAACGCTCTGGAGTGATCCAAGAGAACTAAAAATGTAACATTACCGCACTCTACCTGCTGTCTTATATCTTCACCAACATCTACAAGAGCCGTTATACAACTATGATTTTTACGGAAGCCAGATTGCCGATCAGTCAGCATATTATTGGTTTCAAGATATTGTGCAACTTGATTATGGATTAATCTTTCAAAGACTTTGGATAAAAATGGCAAGATTGCTATGGGCCTATAATCAGAATTGGATTTAGGAGTAGGAATAATTTTAGCCAGTTTCCAAATTTTTGGATACTGGTTGGTGGTAAAAATCTTGTTAAAAACAAAAGTTATGAGCGGAAGAAGTTTTGGAATTAGAATCTTCAAAAACCTAGGATCTATTCCATCTACACCAACTGCATTGGATTTTATTGATAGCAAACTCGATAAGACATCAAATTGCCTTACGTTGGTAAAATTGAAACTATTATGTGAGATATCATTAGCGAAATTATAGTAATCAATATTTGGTGCCACATTCGGAATATTTAAAAATTGAGTATTTAGGGTATTAGCATCGATAGCACAAGGTTCTTGGCTACCAGGTTTGACGATGCCAATTTCGCGAATCGTTCTCCAAATTTTCTTCGAGTCTATGGCAGTAGAGAACTTCGAGGCATAGTATTCCGATTTTGCTTTTTTTATTAACCCGTTGGTTATCTTGCGTGATATTCTATATTCATCATGTAAATCTGAGGTTCTGAAACGTTTCCATCTAGCATATACAAAATCTCTGCGATTAATCGCTTGTTTTATGTCGGGAGTGAACCAGGGCTTATTATGCCTATTTATAATTTTTGTTCTTAGAGGAACCACAAGATCGTACAGGTAGTTCAAGTTGTGTTGCAGAAAAGATAGCTGATCATCAACAGAAATTAATCTATATAAAATGCTCCAATCAATTCTAAAAAATTCTTCTTCTAACCTAATGTAGTCAATACTTTTAAAGTCCCGGTATCTAACAAGTTGTTCGGGAACCTTTAACTGAAAATTATACGTCATGAAAATTAGGTCATGATGTGAAAAGCAAGAGGCAGAGAGTTGGTCATAAAGCAACACCTTCGAAATGTCACTCACAAAGAAAAGATCTAGAAGTGTGTTGCTTGTACTTGTAAAATGTGTAGCATTATTTGTGTTTGGGGAACTAAGACCAAGTGTAAGCATGTTGTCAGGCGGGTAAGGGCTTACTAAAATATTTGAATTGAAATCGCCTGTAATAATAACATCTTCGTACGAGTCCGTGTATGTTTCCAGAGCGTTCATAAATCTCTCCATACAAATACGGTTGTTTGGTCTATAAACGGAACCTAAAAGTAGCTTCCTTCCCTCACAACTAACTTCCAGAAATAAATATTCTAACAGATTTTCAGAACTGTCGGCACCAGTACCCGTAAAATTGTCTGTAGATTTACTTAGAACTTTGATTGCAATTCCTTTTTTTACATAAATTGCCACACCTCCATAACCATTTCTATCAACCCTCCTGATATTGTAACCTTGCAAAGAAATCGATAAGTCAGTGTACTCAGGCTTAAACCAAGTCTCAGATACACATATAAAATCAACGCCGGAGTTCTCAAAAATAAATCTAAACTCTTCAATCTTAGGTCTCAAGCTCTGGGCATTGATGTGACATAATTTAATACCTCTCCTTTGAGTGGCCAAAATTTTTACCATCAAACCAATCCCATCTCTAGATCGAACCCTATTATTATTATTATTGTTTAAAGTGTTCATTGATGTTTACTGTTATATAAGAACAAGTAACGCACAAGGAGTATATTATATTCTCATTTCTCGATGACAAGTAAAGGATATGACTAAAATGAATAATGCACAAATAATTATATATAGTTAAAATAATTAGCAATGTAAAGATGTTACAAAAATGAAAAAGCATAACAAAAATAAAAATTTCAGGCAAAGGCCAAAAATAATATGACGGTGATATAATTGTTATATTATAATTGTATATAATCGCGATATTCACCAGCAGCAACAGACCCATCTGGAACTCGAAATAAATTGTTGAGATGTTCCAACTCATCAATAAGTATTGCCTGATCACTAGCAGAAATTTTGACATAAACCAAGCCACGTATAGTAAATGCGCTATGTATACGATGCTCCTTTTTAAGGCGAGTAGCAGCGCGTAGAATTTTAAAGTTTGTAGACGTAAGGTTTTCATTGACATAAAATTTATGGTCAGAATTTTCACCAATATGCCTCAGTGTGAAGAAAAACCGCGGATTAGTTTTACGCCAACTAGCAAATGTTTTCAGAAAATAGTTCTTATCATAAGGTGACCAAAACTTCACAATTATAATCGCATCTCTCGAGTCTGATGTGTATTTATTATTATGGTTTTGTAGCCGATAAATTGTTTTAATTGCAGGAACCGACGTATTAATAGTTTTGCATATACTCTCAAAAATTTCTGATAGATTCTCGTTAGTTTTGTAAGGAATTTCGTTGAGTCTTAATTCACAAGCAACATTTATATTTTCTTGTTGCTTAACTTTAGATTTTAAAGCTTTAATTTCATCTTGCATACTTTTTATGTTAGCCACGACTGTTTCCAATTTTTCAACTCTTTCGGTAACATATGCAGTTCATTTTTAATTCTGTTAAAGCTTTTATCTATCTCATTTATTAAACGATTTTCACACTCACGAAACATAGTTTGTATGGATGTTTGTAATTGTTCAGTTAATTTTTCAAAACGTTTATCCATAATTTGCATGAGCTTGAGCGGTGAGCTTACATTGTGTACATAAAGAGAATCTGAGTTTGTACGGCTACTGGTAGTTGGGGTATTTTCAAGTATAGATGTTTGGATAACTTCTCTTACACGTTTTGGCGCGGGAGCTGATCTTGAGTTATCCATAATATCTGATGTTATTTGTTGCTTTCTCTGTTTCTGCTTGTTAATATTTTTATTATTGTTTTTGCTTCTAAGTTTAGAACTATACATTGAAGTAAAGATTAACACTGCTAATAATAATTGTAATTTTTGTTTTGTTTAAATATTTGTTGTATGTTAAAAATTATGTTTATTATATTTTATTTAATTTTTAATAAGTGTATGTATGTACGTATTTTGGACTGTTGAATGTTAAAAAACAGGTTTCAGTAAATTTATAAGCACTGTTGTTGTTGTAGTTTGTATTTGTAGTTCTTGCTAGTTGTTGATGTTTTTTAAGGATTTGGGGTTTTTGTTTATACAAGAGTGAGAGATAACTTATTTTTATTTTATTTTTTTATTCTTGTTGATTTAAGAGATTTATATTTGAGTTTTATTTGCTTTGTTTGCAATGCACAATTTTATGTTTGTAAATATGTAACTTTGAATTTTATATATATTATATTTACAATATTATATTTACAATTTTTGCTTCGTTTTAAATCAAGCACAACTAATATTGTTTATTTTCTTATTGTTATTTTAAAGAAATTTATAAATATTTTTATCATATACATATGTAGAAGTATACAACTAATTATCACGGAGAGCTAGTTAAACACGTCCGAACAGTTCTTTGTGAACGTATATGATACATTAACACAGTTGACAAACATTAACACAGTTAACAGTTGGAAAAGAATTCGTAGTCAGCTGAGCTCTCAAGGCCACCTGGTATTAATTCGCCTTGCAAATGAACAAAACATAAAACAACTGATTCGAATATCGATTTTATTTGCATTCGAAAATAACAAACCCGATTTGTTTTCATGACACCAAATGAAACCAATATTGATTTGCAAAACCGACTTGGATTCTATGACATCCCTGAATAAAAGTAATTATTACATACATTTTCTATAATTACTTAATTAAGATATTATTTTTCCAATTACTAGTAATTGGTTTTTTTCAATTGCAATTACATGTAATTGTAATTGAATTTTTTCAATTACAATTATTTGTAATTGTAATTGAGATTTTTCCACCACAATTACTTTTAAATATAATTGCTTTTTCTTCATTTTCAATTACAGCAAAAAGTAAGTGTAATTGAAAATTTTTAATTACAATTACAAAAAATTTGTAATTGTGTGTGTAATAGGGTATTCATTCGGTTAACCGTTAATCGGTTAACCGGTTAATTACTACCCGATTAACTGACCGGTTAATTTAAAATTGGTTTTTTTCGATTAACGGTTAAACCGGTTAATTTCAGTCGATTAACCGACGTAACAAATTTTTTCGTATTTTGTAGTATTATAACGTATTTTTTGTGTGTTTAATTATCTGTTTCGTCTCATATACAAAATGTATGTGTTTAGAAATTACTTTTCATACAAAGTAATAAGTGTGTTCAGTGATTTTAACTTAAGTAAAATCTTTGGACTTGCCTATAAACGAATTTAGTAAAGACTCAGCCACTCTAATTGAACTTGAGGGTATTATGTATTACGTTTTTGTTTAATAGTCTTATAAATTCTTATAATACTGTTGTAACGATTTAATTAAAAATCTAAGGATTCGAATTAATGAGAGACGAATTCCATTATTTTATACCTCCACTCAGGAATATTTCCTTCTAGCAACAGTGTTTTAATACAAGAAATGTTTTAACAGAATTGACCAAAACAATTAGAAGTGTTGAAAATTAAAAAAAAAATAAAACAAGACTCCAATGGCATAATGGAAAATTTTATAAGTTTAGAGAAATCCAGGAAAAGGACTGAGAAACTAGATGTTTTGTATTATGGATTGCTTTCGATTTCTTCAACATCTACGACAAATGAACGGATTTTTTTCAAGCCAAGTTTTATCAAAACTAAAGAAATTATTTTTCTAAAAGATTGTTTTAGAAGATCTCCTTAAACTATTGAAATAATTGATATAATGGTCTCACAAACTAGGTAATTTTTTAATGTATACATATTTAAATTTTTTTTTGCTTCATTAAGTTCAAGAATTGTTATGTTTGTTATGTTATTGTTACTAATAAATTCAAAATAAAAAATAATTTACTCAAATTTGATTTTTGACAAAACTTCATTAATCGGATAACCGGCTAATACTGCAATTAACCGATTAAGCCAAAACCTCGATTAATTAATCGAGCGATTAACCGATTAAATGAATACCCTAGTGTGTAATCAATTACAAAATGTTATTATTACAGTAAAATTAAATTTTTTGCTATATTTCGATTTTGCGTATTTTTCGCAACGCTTTGCTTGAACACGTACCTATTTTTATATTTTCTTAAAAGGTGTACCTTATAATGATTACAATAAGTTTTTGGAACGATTTTCCATCATCCCACGTCAAATTTGGTTTGTAAACAGACCAGTTTCGGCTATGTGCCATCTTCAGTGTTCTATTCAATACTAAATCATTTTTCTGCTGTGCGTTGTTTCTTTTATAATTCGTTTGTATACCTAACTTCCTTCTTTGATCCCTTTTGTATTTTGCTCCCTATTTCTCTCTCTCCCGGTCTTCCTTTCTCCCTCTCGCCTCTATATGCTTTTGTGTGTCTCTACCTGCTACCTGTTTCTCTTACTATTATGTTTGTGTTTAATATTTGGTTTATAATCTGCTCTATTAGTTATCAGTTTTTTTTATCCCTACATAGGTAATAATCCGTAATTGTATGTTTCTGGGTAATCCTTTTGTCTTGTTCATTTTATACGATGTTGCCTGGACTGTTGCTTTCTTTTGTGTAAAAATATTTTAACGGTTCAAATATTACGTCTGAAGCAGTGTTTATTTGTTCGTTTGTTATTCTTCCGTCAAATAGTTTTTGCTTATATATTTCCATGTTCTCTAATACGTTCAGTCGCCGTCCTTTGTGTTGTGAATGTAATAGTTTAACTGTTTTTCTAATATGTCCTGGTGTACATTTGTTGTCGAATATGTGGTTTGCGAAATTCGATTCTGGTGTTATTCCTGGTTCTCTCAGTTTCTTGTTGTAGTCTCTCATGTGCTCGCGAAATCTTGTTTTTATCTTTCTTCCAGTTTGTCCGATATAACTGTGTTGGCATGTGCAAGTTAACTTGTACACTCCTTGTTTATCTAGGAAGTCTGTTTCGTTTGTTCTGTTCTGCAGTATTCTACCCAAGTTGTTTCTTGTTTGGAATGCTGTGTTAATGTTGTGTTTTCTAAAAAATCTTGCCAGTTTGTATGTTGATTTTCCCATATACGTAAAGGTAGCTCAGGTTTTCTTTTCTTGTTCCTGTTCTCTGTTCCGTTTCTTACTTGCTTGGATATCCTTTCTAATCTTGTCAACTAGGTCTTTTTTATATCCGTTATTTTCCGCTATGTTATATATTATTCCTAACTCTTTCCTATAGGCCTCACTTGTTAGGGGTATTCCTTCAAGTCTCGTTATTAATTGCCTAATTGCTGCGTTCTTATTTTGTTGAGGATGGTTTGATGAATTGTGTATTATTGTATCTGTAGCGGTTGGTTTTCTGTATATTTCGTATTCAATTCTATTTAAGCTCTTGTTTGCCCTAATCATTAGGTCTAGGTAATTTATCTTTTCGTTCTCTTCTACTTCCATTGTAAATTTTACAATAAGCCCTAAATTTTTAAAATCGGTTGGGAATTAGAAGAGTTAAAATTTTTTTACACAAAATTTTCATGTAAATAGTACATGCAACACATTTCTAGTGCATTGTGGAGCTGATCAAAAAATCAATTGTAAAACATATATAACTGCTAAGCTATTGGTCAAACTTATTTGAAAGTTGACATATCAATAAATGAGGGGCTATATCTGCACACTGGTTTCCAAAAATGTGCAGTTAATGAACTAACGACCCTACAGTGGGCTAAAATGAAATGCAGCCCCTGTGAAAAACTTAAGAAGTCTTGTACCTTTCGCAAATTTCAACCAATTTTAAAACTTTTTATATATTTATGCTCAGCTCGAAAATGCGAAGAAAAACTTTGAGTATTATAGTCCGCTACCTTTTATTATTCATGAGATATTTCAATGCAAAAATTTATTTCGCACATTTAGCCATAATTTTTTCGCGTTTATAGAATATAATTGTTTTAGTATATTATCCTTATTTTTCCAAAGCCAAAGTGTATAAAAACTTTTGAAATCGGTTGAGATTTGCGAAAGTTACAATACTTTTAAAGCTTTCCACATGCGATGCGTTTAATTTTTGCCCACTGTATAGTCGTCAGTACATATTCTAAGAATTTTCGCATACTATATTGTGCAAGTATACCCCCTCATTTAAGTTTCACACTGTAATACAAGCTTTAAGATTTTTATTAGATTTTGTAAGACGAAAATCAAATCAAAATCAGTCTGACTGTCAAAAAATCTCAAAGAAAATCTTCTCATTACATATGTTTCTACACGGTTACATTCCAAATAAAACGTAACATAAATAATTTGTAATAAGGCAAAATTTTTCGTTCTTCTTTTTCTTTATTTATGCCGGGAAACAAATATGTACACAACTGCTTTATTATTCCTATATTTATTTGTGCAAAAGACAACCCAGATAAAATGAAAAATGTGATTGTTTAGAAAATTTCCTAAAAATGACGAATACCATAATACTGTCAAATTTCTTCACGTATTATTTGACTGATCATAACAATTTGTTTTCACACTGTTGGATTTTTACTTAAGATTTGAGTTTTTGACAAGTATTAATCTAATAGTCTGAAGGCCGCTGTATTGATATGTCAAATTTCAATTAAATCTAAACAGTAGTTTAGCAGTTATTCGTTTTTAGGATTCCGTACACCAAAAGTGTAAAGGAACCCTATTGTTTTCGCTACGCTGTCCGTCTGTCTGTCTGTCTGTCTGGCACAGGCTGTTTTCTCGGGAACCGTAACGTACGAACCTGTTGAGCAACGAAAACTGTTTAAATACTAATGTAATATGCAGACACTTATAAATAGACACTTAAAATTTTCAAAGTTGGTGTTAATTGGTGTAGTCTGTATAAAAGACTATCAGTTAATGTAATTTTACTATGTAATTTAGACAATCTGCTGTATCTTGGGAACCGTAGGAGCTACGGACCTGAAATTTTCACAGAATATGTAAAACTTTGGCCGCTATAACAGCAAATATATGACAGTTAAAAATTAAAGCGAGCAACGAAAAATGTTGAATTACTAATGTAATATGCAGACACTTATATTATATAGACACTTTAAATTTCCAATTAACACCGATATTTAAAAAATAAAAATTAAAGGCTATTCTATCAATTAATGTAATTTTGACTATGTAATTTAAACAATTTGCTGTATCTTGGAAACCGTAAGAGGTTTTTAAATTTAAAAAAACGCCACAACTCAAAAAATCCAAAATTAAAAAATATCAAAACGAAAAAAAACGCAAAAATTAAAAAGCGCTTAAAGAAAAAAAGCACCAAAATAAAAAAAATCGCTAAAACGCAAAATATCACAAAAACTAAAAAGATCGCCAAAAACAAAAAAAAACGGCAAAACCCGAAAAAAGTCGTCAAAACGAAAAAAAGCACTACAACATAAAAAATCGCTGAAACTAAATATATTATCAAAAAAAGGAAAAAATCGCCTACAGTGAAAAAAATCACAAAAATCGAAAAAAAAACGCAAAAACAAAAAAAAAACGCTAAAACTAAAAAAAATCGCCAAAAACCATACAAATCGCCTAAACGAAAAAAAGTGTCAAACAAAAAAAATTCGCTAAAACTAAAAAAATCACCAAAAACCGAAAAAATCCCCAAAACCGAAAAAAGCGCCAAAACTGAAAAAAGCGCCAAAACTGAAAAAAGCGCCTAAACTAAAATAAATCGCTAAAACTAAAAATATCGTAAAAAGCGAAAAAACGTAATAAACGCCAAAACAAAAAAACCGCCAAAATAAAAAAAAATTTAAAAAACGATAAATCGCAAAAAAACAACGAAAAAATCACGAAAATTAAAAAAGCACCGAAACCAAAAAAATCGCCACAATAACAAAAATTACTTTTAAAAAAATTAAACAAAAAGCACAACGAAAAAACTGCCAAAATGAAAAAAGGAGCAAAAACGGAAAATGATATACATACATATGTGTATTCGTACGGAACCCTTCGTGTAGGAGCCAAAGTCGCACTTTACTTAATTTATTTACCATTTATTTTGTGAGCAGCTCCAAAATGCGCTGGGAATGTGTTGCATGTATAATTTTAGATTGAAATTTTATTTAAAAAATTTTTAGCTGCCAATTCCAATTTAATAATTTAAGACTTATTGTAATCGCTATAAAATACGCTTTATACAAACAAACAAAAAAACGCTAAAACTAAAAAAAAATCGCCAAAAACCAAACAAATCGCCTAAACGAAAAAAAGTTTCAAACAAAAAAAAAAATCGCTAAAACTAAAAAAATCACCAAAAACCGAAAAAATCTCCAAAACCGAAAAAAGCGCCAAAACTGAAAAAAGCGCCAAAACTGAAAAAAGCGCCTAAACTAAAATAAATCGCTAAAACTAAAAATATCGTAAAAAGCGAAAAAACGTAATAAACGCCAAAACAAAAAAACCGCCAAAATAAAAAAAAAATTAAAAAAAAACGATAAATCGCAAAAAAACAACGAAAAAATCACGAAAATTAAAAAAGCACCGAAACCAAAAAAATCGCCAAAATAACAAAAATTACTTTAAAAAAATTAAACAAAAAGCACAACGAAAAAACTGCCAAAATGAAAAAAGGAGCAAAAACGGAAAATGATATACATACATATGTGTATTCGTACGGAACCCTTCGTGTAGGAGCCAAAGTCGCACTTTACTTAATTTATTTACCATTTATTTTGTGAGCAGCTCCAAAATGCGCTGGGAATGTGTTGCATGTATAATTTTAGATTGAAATTTTATTTAAAAAATTTTTAGCTGCCAATTCGCTATAAAATACGCTTTATACGAAAATATAAAAATGGATAGAATTTCAAGCAAAGTGTCGAAAAAAATCGCAAAATTTAACAAAATCGGAATAAAATGAAAAATTTAATTTTTCTTTTGACGATATTTCTATGAATTATAAGTCAAAACAAAACCTTTTATATATACAAGGAAAGCCCTCCTCTATTCGACACTGTTTACAAATTGAAAATCGGTGCAGAAACAACGCAGCAAAAAAATGTTTTGTCCGTGAAGTCCCAAAAAATAGTTTTTTTTATCGATAACTTCCGATTTTGAGGGTGCATGCAATTTCTTAAAATGGCAAAATGATCTACTCAACTAGACCTACAATCCTCCCTAAGTCGTTTTTTACCAGTATTTTCACTGACAGCGTGTAATTAGTCCAGCCACTGCTAGACAAAATATTAGGTTCAATAATTGCTTCTTTAGATGTTTTGCGTCTCCTGTGTTCGGCTGAGAGCCGACTGTGCCCTCTAAAATTAAGGGATTTGGATGCGATTCGAGTTTTCAAGTAAAATTTTTGAGAAAACGAGTTTTTGATGGCAAATGGTGTATTAACGTGTTCTCCACGTTTAATGAAAATTTCAGAGCAAAAAGTTAAGTTTTGCGACTTTTACACACATTTTTGTAATAATGGTATCTCAGAGTATATTTTTTTTAGAGAAAATATTTGACTAAATTATTTAAAATTTACATCAGCTCTTATAATTAATGAAACATGCTGAACTCAAATGTACTAAAAATTAAGCTATCGAGCGGCGAGTTTAAAAGATCTGACCATTTTTAAGCATGCACAATAAAGTTTGTTTTAGACTTCACCCAAAGTTGCGCAACGTTTTTGAATAGAGACAGTATACTTTTACAGGCCTATTCTGACACAGTAATAATAGTCACCATGGTTATAATTTGTATCCAAAGTTATAAAAATAGGAAATTGGTATTCCGATAACGTAACAAAAGTCAATAAAACTATTACCTTCAAAAAAGTAGGTAACAAGAATTTATTTTTAAAATTTGTATTCAATTTGTTATTATAGTTGGCGAAAAAATGGAAACAAGCCCTTAAATTCATTAAACAATGCTCAAATTAGTTTTACCGCGATGAATTGCAAAAGAGCCCTAAATTTGCTTAAGAGTAGCTAAAATTGTGTGGAATAACAATATTCGAAAAAAAAGCGAAAATGACGAAAATTTGCAAAAACTTGCTAAGATTAAAAATACGGCGAAGTCTGATATTGATTAGACGTCGTTAAAACTGTAAATAATCGAAAAACTGGCAAAAAGAAATCGCTTACCGCGAAAATTGTGAATTTGTGTAATTTTCGCAATTTTTTTCTGAGCTTTTGCCATATCTTAAAATTTTAGCTATTTTTAAGCAATGCCAAAGGCTTTTTTGCAATTTTTGGATTTTTATACATTGTCAAATTTATTTATATCTATTTCAAGTTAGCAAGTTTTTGCGAATTTTCGCAATTTGGGATAATCAATAATGATCCAAAAATATGGACGATTGCTCATTTTGCCACTAAGATACTTCTACTCAAAGCTTTTGTGTGATTTGCAACTATTTTCATTTTCCAATATTAGGCGCAGATACAAGGGGGACGGTATTCCCCCCCTTCCCCCAAACCGAGAAATTTTCTATAGAGCTTCTACAAGAAGTTTGGAAAAATAGTACGTTTTACTTAGAAGTTCCCCCCCCAGAGATCAAGCTGGATCATCTCCTGTCCAATATGAATAAAATCTCAAAGAAATTAGGAGCTTTGGGCGATTGTTCGTGTATAAGCCAACATTTTCATCAATTTAATTTTTGGCATTCCACAATCTATTTTTATTTTAAAAAATATTAAAATAATTAAATTTTGTTACAAAAATGTGTAAATTTTTTTCACCACATTTGTTGAATTATTTCTCTTAGAAATAATAACGTTGTCCGATAAATCAATGCGATCATAAAATTTGTTAATATCTGAACAAACTCTACGGAATGGATCCAAATTCATGAAATTTGTTCTATGAAATCGTAGACGAAGAGGTTCATAATATGATCTAAGCTGCCTGTTTGGAATGTTGATGTTTATTTCATTGTGAAGACAAATAGAATCAATTTTCCATTGAAACAACTTAACGAAAAATACTATGTTGGATACAATCCTTCGGCTTTTCAATGTAGGAAGGCTTATAAGTGCCAATCGGCTACGATAAGGCGGCAGGTTCACAGCTGGATGCCACTGAAGATAGCGAAGACAAAATAATAGGAATTATTTTTGAACTGCTAGAATGCATTTTAATATATACGTTGTACTGGGGATCCCAAATTACAGAGCCATGTTAAAGAATGGGCCTTACTAAAGATGTGAATAGACTTTTCGCTACATAAGGATCTTTAAATTATTTTGCCCATCGTTGTATGAAACATAAATCAGCAGTAGCTTATTAACATGTGTGTTGAAATCAGGCTTGGGGAGTAATGATTATATTTTCACTTCAATTACATACAAGTAATTTGTAATTGCCTTGGTACAATTACAAATTATATTGATTATATTGATTAAAAAATTGGTAAAACTGTTAAAAAACCAAAAACTGAAAAAAATTACTTTCATCGCGAATATTGCGAATTTGCGTCATTTTCGCGATTTTTTCCTAACATTTTGCATTCCTTACAATTTTAACTATTTTTAAGCAATTTTAAGGCTTGTTTGCAGTTCTGCAATTTTTCGCACATTTCCGCCATTTTCGCAATAAGTGATTTTTTAGGCGGTTCTTGGCTTTATTACAGTTTTAATATTTTGCATTCCTTACAATTTTCAATATTTTTAAGCAATTTTAAGGCTTGTTTGCAGTTTTGCAATTTTTCGCACATTTCCGCTATTTTCGCAATAAGCGATTTTTTAGGCGGTTCTTGGCTTTATTACAGTTTTATCGATTTTTAATCAGTATAAGACTTTTCTATTTTTTAATGTTAACAAGTTTTTGAGAATTATCGCAATTTTCGCGATTTTTTCATAGTTTTTTTGCATTCCATAAAATTTAGCAATTTTTAATCAATTTAGACTTGTTTGCAATTTTTAAAATTTTCGCGAATTTTCGCTATTTTCGCGAAAATAGTGATTTCTTACCAGTTCTTGGATTTTTTACAGTTTTACCGATTTTTAGTTCATATAAAACTTTACTGTTTCATCGAAGTTAGCAAGTTCTTGCGAATTTTCGTCATTTGCGTGATTTTTGCCGAGTTTTTTGCATTCCGTATAATATTAGCCATTTTTAAGCAATTTTAGGGCCATTTTAAAATTTTTAGCGAATTTTCGCGATTTTCGCGACAAATGTGTATTGAGCGATGTTTAATGAATTTAGGGTGCAGTTAAAAATTTTTCGCAAAATTGTTTCATTTTTGCGATGTAAGTAATTTTTCTACTTTTTATCCTCTTAGAGCTCTAGATATTTCCAGTTAATTTTAGAGATACTAAAAATGTTACATTTTCTGGAATGATTTTTGAATTTAATAAATAATAGATTTTATTTGTAATAAAATACATTTATAGTAATTTTTATTGTTAAAGTAATTATTACCCCTTTATGAGCAATTACTATTACTTTTGCCTAACTACATGTAATTGTAGTTGATAGTCTTCAATTACAATTACAATAATTTGTAATTGCTAGTATATCAACTACCCATAACATGTAATTGTAATTGTTCATGCCTCAATTACAATTACATGTAATTGTAATTGCTCTTCAGACAATTACAAATTACAAGTAATTGTAATTGCAGTATACCAATTACAAATTACATGTAATGTGTATTTGAACATGTAATTAATTACAAAATGTAATCATTACCCCCCAAGCCTGGTTGAAATTAAACTTTTTGTCGAAGTAAATTCCAAGGTCTAACATAGAGTCCACAGCTATTAGCTCAGTATATAGTGAATATCTAGTGAAAGTCATCAATTGAAATTTATTTAGATTTAATTCCAATAGGTTAACGGTACACCAATTATAGAAGTTATTCAAATTCGCCTGGACATAAATGGTACCATTATTTCTTGCAATCCTTGAGAGGAGTTTAACATCATCGGCATAGATCAGAATATAGCAGAATTCAATGGCTTTTGGTAGATCATTTATAACAATCAGAAATAAAAGAGGTCCAAAATGGCTGCCCTGAGGAACACCTGATATTACTTCAATATACCTAGATTTTGAGTTATTGAAAATGACACAATGTAGGAAGCTACCGGTAAATGCAGTTGCATAAAGCTTCTCAATCAATAGCTTATGGTTTACCTTGACAAACGCTTTACTAAAGTCTGTATAAATGACATCTGTTTGCTGGCTGTTATAAAAGCTTGCGTTGATATAGCACGTCAATTCCATTAAGTTTGTAGTTGTAGACCTACGGCGACAAAAACCATGGTGTTTTGGAGAAAGAATTGATG
Source organism: Panzeria rudis (assembly GCA_956483635.1). Taxonomy (NCBI): domain Eukaryota; kingdom Metazoa; phylum Arthropoda; class Insecta; order Diptera; family Tachinidae; genus Panzeria; species Panzeria rudis. The sequence continues at coordinate 59,766,204 of OY101450.1, forward strand.
ATATTTGATGTTTCAGCATATCCGTTATAATTTTCTCGAACAGCTTAGGAATAGCATTTAAATTTGCTATAGCTCTATAGTTTGTGGCGTTACTACGACTACCAGATTTGTAGAGAGGGATGATAAATGATTCCTTCCAGCAGCTAGGTAATAAACCAAACTTCAGAGAAGTGTTAAATAAATACGTTAAAGGAAAGGCTAACGACTCAGCGCAAATTTTTAAAATGCTGCTTGGAATACCGTCAGGCCCAGGGTTGCAAGAGCTTTGTAAACTGCAAGTAGGAAATGCAAATTGACGCTGCAGATGAAATTTCATATGGATACGATGAGTTGCTAAAAGTACTTGCAGAGAAAGTAGTGGCGAAGAATTCAGCAAAAATATTTGCGATATCTGCATCGTTAGAGTATAAAGTACCGTTGTATTTCACAGTTGTAGAGTATGATGACACTCTCCGTTTTGAATTAACAAAGTTGAAAAACATTTTTGGATAATTTTTGATGTTATATTTAATTTTACTAACATTGTAATCGTAACATTTTTTGTTTTTAATATTGAAGTGGCTGCTTGCTATTAGATAAAGGCTTCGATCCATTGAACTTTTAGTTTTTTTAAACTTTTTATGGAGTTTGTTCCGTCGATTTTTTTAACCATGCTAGTGCATTAGTAAACCAGGGAGGGCGATTGCGCATAACTTGTTTAATTATCGGAGTACATGCAGAAATACAACTATTTAGCACAGTAAAACTTCTGAATGAACAGCTCAAAATCATTTCAATAATTTTTATGAGAAAGTATTTCTGATCAATTCATATTCGAAAGCAATTGATTTAGAAGTGTATAATTCGTATGTTTAAAACAAAGACCCTCATATGTATTTAATATAGATTTCTTCTTCGAGAAAGGTGTAGAAATTGACGATCGTCTGGAATGCAAATCGGGTTGGTCCTAATCACATCAAACAAAGATGGATTATTTACAAAAATCAAATCATGTAATCTCATATTGATATTATGAATATTATTTATTTGAAAAACATTAATATCAACAAGGATCGTAAGAATGTCATTTGTCCAGTCATGCGGAGTAATCGGGATCAAAGATTCGGTGTTTTCAGAAGAAATCCAAGATGCTGATGGAATATTCAAATCACCAAGAACTACGAGTACCAAGTAATCAGCCGGTTTAAATTTATCAGCAACTGATTTGATTAACAGGACATGCACTTGATAAATTTGAGGATCAGAATTAGGAGGAATGTAAGAGCAAGTAATAAAGAGTGATATATTTAAAATTTATGCTGCAACAACAATTTCTATGTCAGGAGAATTATCAAGGATTACTTCTTCGGGTGGATATAAGCTAGAAACAGCAATTCTATCACTTCTAAAAATTTGATATTTATCACACATAATTTCAGCATTGTTGGTATTATTATTAAGCCAGGTCTCAGTTAGGGCAGCAATATCGAATTCAGTATCAAAACTGTTAAGAATGGTATTAGTAAGCTTGGTGTTCAGCCCATTAACATTCTGATATATTATACTGGGGTTTGAATACAACATTAGTTTTTTTGGAATTGAGGTAGCATATACAGTAATACGCGGAAGACTCTCTTCATGATAAATAAACTCGCGAACCATTGCCTATTTAGGCCAAAAATTTTTGTCTACGATTTTTTTTCGAAAAATTCAACTGATACAATTATTTTGAAAGAGGCTCTTCTTGATTTAATTATGTACACATTAACGTTGTTAGACTGGTCCATATTAATTTCAAACTGAATGCAACCAGTAATATCACCAACCGTTGTGTCGTGATAAAAACGAGTAGCAAAAATTGTTTCCTGGGTGTAATAGTACGTACGTGCCAGGAGATCTAGTTGAAGTCGACATTGAGCCAGAGTATTCCCTGCCGGACGGTGCAGCACAACTGAATGTAGCTGATGGAGAAATATTTTTAACATCCATTGGAGTAGCCTGTGAATTATTTTTCGTTAAAATTTGAGGAGTATTAGGCGATTGTGGAATAGTTGGAGACATTCCGTCAGATGTTTTATTAACATGCGATGAAAGATGTTGGGCGCTTGCAAAATTATCCAAACTTGGAAAATTAGTAACAATTCGCCAAATTCAGAAAGCCTTTTTTGAACTGATAAAAAGTCCTTATTTAATCTGTTAAACTTTTGTTTACAACTTTTAAAAAATTTATAGAACTCCACATTAACAGCCAGGCCCACGATGATTTTCGTTTTCGAGTTGTCGCATACCTAACGAAAAACAGCTGATTTGCGGCCCACTAACAACATTTATCTCGACAAGTCGACAAGAAAACGATAACGTAAAACTCTACATACAAATTTGCGGCCCGCTAAGTAAAAACATATGGTATCTAAGAGAAAACAAATGTCAAAAAAGTAACTTATTTTTTTATAAGCGAACGATAAGTAGATAGATAGTGGGCCTCACAGACGAAAAAAAGTGAGTGACTGAGACGACTACTCGAACGAGTCGAAAGCAGTTAGTGGGCCTGGCTATAATACTTTTACAGCGGAAGCTATCACATTTTACGTGATAGCTTCCGAGGCACAACCAGCAAGATATCATGCAGTCATTGCTGGTGAGATTGCAATTTGCGTTCCAACAAACCCTAATTACACGTTGAAGTTTTTATAACAACTGTCTTAAGCTGTTATGTTTAGTGGGTAACAAAAATGTAGTTCAAAAACAGAAGGCGACACTGAACTATACACTACACAAACCCGTCAACCATATAAACTAATATAAACCGGACAGCTGACCACACGGTAGGATAAATTGTTACTTTGTAAAAAAATTTTTTAGGTAATATCGTATGTTTGTATGTATGTATACAATTTGTCACATGTTTTGAAAACACAGTTTTTACTAATGGGACATATAGATATTTATGGATGAGCTGGTTTCTGACATACCATGGTGCCGCTGTAATCAAACGCAGAATTTTATTTTGTCGCCTTTGCCCCATAACTGAATACCATAGCACCAAATTGGTTTAAATTAGGGATGTAACGATACGCCGTTTTGCCGATCCGATACCGATACCGATATTTAAAAATAAATATCGCCGATACCGATTCCGATACCAATACGAATATTGAAATTGAGTTCAAGTTTAGATTAACAAAACTCAAGTCCAATTTTTTTATTATACAAAATTACATTGTAAGAGAGAATATATAAAATTGATTTTAACCCAGTATAAAAAATTTGAAGTAATTTTTAAGGAGCTACATTTTCTTTGCTTCAAAAAAATCTATATTAAAAATATGCAGAGAATTAGTAGAAAACCAAGAAAAATTTTTTAATTCCTTTGTAATTTTAAAAAATACTCGCCATGCTTTTTAAAAAATCGATTTTTTAAAGAACATTTATCAACTAATATTCTTCTAAATAACTTATAAGCTTAATTATTAAAAGTCTTCAAAAAGTTTATATTTATTCACTTAAATTTACATGAAAATAAAGTTTTGAGTTTAAATTCGCATAAAAAAAATTGTGAAAATGGATAATTTTTTATCCTTTTTCCTTGAGGAAAAACCATTATAGAACACCGAAAAAGAAATTTGTCCTAGCATCGCTTCCAATTCGGTGATTGGTAATCGAAAAACAGAACTTCTTGCAATGGCAAGGATATGTAAAACTAATTAGAAATTATCCAAATTTGCAACGCTTCCGGATCGCGAATTCTACATTTTAATGACTTCTTTGGAGTGTCTTTTTTTGCTGGAATAAGATTTAAAAAACAACGACTTGAATTTGAATTCATGGTAAAATTAACAAAAAATAAATATTTTTTTTTACAAAATAGCAGCATAAAAGATTATTAATTTCTAAAATTGATATTAATAAGATTTAAAAAATAACGAAGTGAACTTAATTCATGGTGAAATTGAACAAAAATAAATTATTTGTTAAAAAAACTCTGAAAAAAATTTTTAAATTTTGTAGAGCAGGTTGCAGGGCCTCGGTGTAAATTAGAGGCATTAATTTGTTTACCCTACGTCTCCACTAGCCATCGACTTGACATGAACATGACGCCGGCAGAGCAACCGCAAAAAATTCATCAACTTCTTTGTTGTGGTGAATACGTGCGATGTCCATGTTCTGCCTTATCAATGTATTTGGTGGCAGTGCAATAGAAATGGAATATTTAACAATTTCTTTCTGTCTCTTTTCTTTCTATTAAAAATGGTTGTTGAAAGCGAAACTCATGGCGAACATTGATGCTCAGCCATATGTTCGGCCATCGATGGCAGAGCATGGATGAAACATGGACATGAGCTGTCTACATTAGCCATATGATGTTCATTTTATTACTTCTTTTAGTTCGCCGACGATTCTACTACAATACCGAAGAAGGAGGGTGGTGTGGTGCACAATAGTATATGTTAGTATTAATCGCTGCTGGTACTGTTAAGTAATCCGTGATATGCCTTCATCACTTTCAGTTCTCAAAGGGCTCTAATAAGCATCGATATAAACACTTTCTCTTCGCTACACATACACATTTCTAAAAATCAACCCAGCGGCGAAAAGAAGTAGCAAGGAGGCCTTCTGGAAACCCTTATTTTTCAGATACAATAGTCTAAGAGCCGGCTACAAATTTCTCCAATCATCTGTTTTTTAAGGAAATAAATTTTTTATGGATATTTTGAAGTAGCGGAATATAGTGGTGTAGGGTTGCCTATTTAAAAATGGCCGCAAGTATTTTTAATTGAATTTACAATAATAAATTTTTGGGGGTCACTTTCGCTCATCTGTTGTTTAAATAATTTGTAGTCTACGTCATAGAGGGACCTGTAGGGATGCCGCAACTTAGTGCGATTTTTGGGGGTCACTTTCGCTCATATGTTTTTTTAATAAATTGTGGTCCACATCATAGGGGGACCAGTAGAGATGCTAAAAAAATGGGTTGCCATTCTTTATTTGGCCGCAAGATAGGGTTGCCTGCTGTTTAATATAGATAATATTAAATGGGAGTTGTTACACTATACCACTAAAATTGGGTATCGTTAGAAGCGTCTTGATCATATATTGGTTATAGGATAAGTGACGTCACATAAAATTCGATATGGCACTTTCCAGCGCACAAAAAGTAATATATTTTAACAATTATGTAGGAAATATGTGTTCTTTCTATACGTACGTATAATCGCAGTCTAACCAGACAAGACACGAGAGGGAAGATTTTGATTATCTTGGCATATTTATATCTATCTCTCTCAAACGAAATACATAGGTGCCCAAAATAAAACAAAAATTTTTTATGTTTGGTTTCATATTAATTTTATTTCTATTTCTTCGTAGCAGTATATATGTCCCTTTTCAACAATTTAGACTGCAAAAACCATCTACTGAACGTATATATCAAATGAAGTGCAGTAGTAATATTATGTATATACATGTGTATATATTGTATTTAAGTGTTTATTAAAGATTAGTAATTACATAAATAAGATAAAATAATAATAGTCTTTACACAAAATTTTGTTCTATTGATTCAGCCTCCGACACATCAGAGCTCTCATTCTCGTACCTACAAATATCGTGTTCATCTTCAGAACATTCGTTTACAGAATCGCATAGTACATCCTCAACTTGGATTGGCGAGGAATTCCCATGGAACCATGTCGGTTTTAGAAACCTATCAAGAGTCCATCCATTATTTTCTGCACTAAACTTAATACAATCCGGTTCAGTGGCATTTTGCCAATTGAGATTTTGACAATTGTAAATGAAAGACATTTTCTTCAATTCCCTTATGCATGTACATTGTTTATTTCAAAAGCTGCTAGATCCTTTATTTCAAAATAATTCAATTAAGGCAGCGATTAAAGGCTGTGTATATGCATACACGTAAAAAATTTTTTTTTTCCTAGCAAGCCTTATTTACGGAAATATTTCAAAGGTAACCCAGTTCCATTGTGTAGAGAAAAAAATACCTTTCATTCATATATTCATTAAGTACATACGTTATAAATTCACAAATATTTCCAACATATTTTTTAAAATATATTACTTTTTGTGCAATGGAGAGCGCCATATTGAATTTTAGGTGACGTCACATATCCTATAACCAATATATGATCAAGACGCTTTTAACGATACCCCAGTATAGTGGTATAGTACACCCCAAAAATCGTACCACATAACGCCAGGCAACCCTAAGTTGCGGCCACATAAAGAATGGCAAACCATTTTTTTAGCATCCCTACATATCCCTCTATGACGTAGACTACAAGTTATTTAAAAACCAGATGAGCGAAAGTGACCCATAAAAAGGAATTATTGTAAATTCAATTAAAACACTTGCGGCAATTTTTAAATAAGCAACCCTACACCACTATATTCCGCTACTTCAAAATATCCATAAAAATGTATTTCGTTAATAAAACAGATGAGTGCAGAAATTTGCAGCCGGCTCTTGTACTACAAGGCCTTATTACCAAATTCCATACCTTTTTACACACGATATCCTAGTCCGCCAAGTCCTTCTGCGTTCCTTCTCGCACAATCCTGGTAGAAGGCCTGCTTCAGTAGTTAACTTCTTTTTCCTTTTTGCATTGTTATTTAAGCTTTTTGTATTTCTTGTTTTGTCTTGAGAGGTAATAAGGTCAATGGAAATAATGCATTTATTTCCCACCATAAAGGGAAAAAAGTAAATTGACTTTATTCCGTTTTCGAAAACAAAATGAACTCAATTGACTTTATTGCACTTTCGAACATTTAGGCCCTAATTGTGTAAATCACACCACCGAAGTGAAATTTATATTAAAGCAAAAACAAATTTGAAAAAACTTTAAAAATTTGTTTTTATTTTTCATACAAGCTCTTCACCAAACATACGCATAGAAATTCCAGCGTTGCTTTATCTCTCAAAAATTTTAAAATTTGTACGAGAAATAAAACAAATTTATAAAATATTTGAAATTTTTATCCAAAAAAATTTTATTATTTTGGCTTGAGTTGTGTTTTAATTTAATTTTTCAATTAAATTATATATCTATTTAGAGATAAATGTGAAGCATTGAATAATTCAGCAGTATGAACGAGATGAACGTGTTCAGTCTTTTTATTCATTTTTCTTCATTTTATTCTTTTTATTTGATTAGACAAAATGTATTTCTAAATACATAAATATTTCAATATCTCCTAAATAAGATAATTTGCTTTCATATGTGTATTTGCTATTTACGTTTCATTAATCAGAAATTTTTTTAAGTCGTTACTCGGGGTCTACATTAGCCATGCACTTGGTATGAACATCATGTCGGACATCGCATAGCCATATGCGATGTCCGACATGTAGACCGGTCATGTCCTTATATCGTCCATGCTCTGACATCGATACCCGAACATATCGTGCTATAACCGCCAAAAAATCTTATGCGCCATAAAGTAAATTTTACAGGAGAAGTATTTTTTAGTTATCATTGGCTTAAATCGAAGTAGAGGCTTTATATTGGCTATATAGGATTGTAGTGGACTGTTGTATGTAATGTTAATATTTTTAATAAATTTCATATACGACAACGCATGTTTGTAGGGGTTAAGATATATTAAGATATTATTGATGCCATGAAAAATCAATTAATTTAATCAAACTAGTAATTATTATCCTTATCAAGCTGTTCTTTAACCGTTTCATTGATATCCTTGCAGTTTTTGACACTAGTTTTGCTCTACTTGCGAAAGAGAATTTTAGCTTAAGCGACACATTGCAGTTACAAAAAAATGTAAACAAATTAAAAATTTAGAGGGAAAATGCACTTAAGCTAAAATTTCTTTTGCTGTATTTCCGTAACGGTACATGGCAGGACTTTGAAACTTTGACAGATAGTCCGACTTATCGTAAATAATCGATTTTCGTCCAAAAACGATTTTCGAAAAGCATATCGCTTGATCTTTTTTGGCGGTTATGGCTCGATATGGCTGGGCATCAATGTTCGCCATGAGATTCGCCGTCAACAAGCATTTTCAGTAGAAAGAAAAGAGATTGAACAAAATTTGTTAAATATTCCATCCCTATTGCACTACCACAAAATACATTGACAAGGCAGAACATCGACATCGCACGTATTCACCACAACAGTTGCTCTGCCGCCGTCAGGTTCAAGTCGATGGCTCGTGAAGACGTAGGGTTATTATGTATAAACATATCTCACACTATGTTTGGACAGCTGTTCAATCATTCAGTCAACAAAAAGTGAATAACTGAACGAAAATAACGAACTTCTTCATATTTTTGTTATGAACAAAAATGACTAGTCACTAAAAAGAACGATTATGCCCAAATCTAAAATGAAATAAAGAGAATAAACAATTGTTTGATGAAATGAGCTAGGGATGTAACGATACGCCTTTTTACCGATCCGATACCGATACTCAAAAACAAATAAAAAAATTAACTAATCTCAATTAGGGTAATTTTGTTATTATACAAACTTACAGTGTAAGAGACTATTATTATTTAAAATTGATATTAACCCAGCATAAACAATTGGAAGTAATTTTGAAGGAACTATATTTTCATTTCTTCCGAAGTATCTATATTAAAAATATGCAGATAACTAGTAAAAACACAAGTAAAATTTTATTTAATTCATAAAAAATTTATAATTCCTTTATAATTTTTAAAAATCGATTTTTAAAGGATATTTCTGTGGTTTTCTTGAATAAGTGTCTATGTATAAAAACTAAGTTTTCAGGAGAGCCGAAATACTTTATTTTTAATACTACGGACTCTGTGTGATTTTTATAATTTTTTGACAGTAATGTAAACATATGTGTTAAGAAGTTTGTGTAAAAATTTCAGGAAAAAATTCCATAAGGGTAAGATCCTAGAGAATAATAAAAATAAAAAATTTGCCAAGGAAACTAAAAGTGTGTGCAGAAAAGAGCTTATGTCGATAAAAGTTTTTTACATTGAACTACTTCAACCACACAAGTATTTTACCTGAAAAATGCTTGCGCGCAAGTCACTATAAGTTTTTATTAACTGAACAATAACCAAAAAATATTTCGGAAATGTGTTCAAAAGAAACAACGGATGTGGCTATGTGTTTTTTTAATGGCAATAAATTGCGGTTGTAAGTCGATTTAGTTCATTAGAGCTGAAAAATATATGAATGAATTAAGAAGTTACGTTGTTTTTAGAAAAGAAAGAAAAATCCGGAACGGGTTTATGTTATTAGCGTAATTTTTGGTCCATGTAAAAGAGCATATAAAATAATGTAATTTGGCATCAATGAATCAAAATCGACAAAAATTGACATCCGCGCTTATTCAAGAAAACCACAGATTTATCAACTAATATTCTTCCAAAATAACTTAATAGCTTAATTGTTAAAACTCTTCTAGAAGTTTATATTTATTCACTTAAATTTACATGAAAACACAGTTTTGCGTTTAAATTCGCATAAAAAGGAACAAGCTGCAAAAATGGGTAATTTTTTATCCTTTTTCCTTGAGGAAAAATCATTATAGAACGCCGAAAAAGAAATTTTTCTTGACATCGCTTCCAATTCGGAGATTGGCAATCGAAAAAGTGAACTTTTGAAATGACAAGCATATGTAAAACTAATTAGAAATCCCAAATTCTACATTTTCATGACTTTTTTCTAGTATTTTTTTTTGCTGGGAATAAGATTAAGAAAACAGCGAATTGAATTTGAATTCACGGTAAAATTAACAAAAAAAATTATATTTTGTACAAAATAACTGCGTAAAACATTATTAATATTTAAAATTGATATTAATAAGCTTTAAAAACCACGAATTGAATTTAATTCATGGTAAAATTAAATTGTTTGTTAAAAAAAATTCTGAAAAAATTTAAAAAGTATCGTCATATCGACAGTAAAATATCGCCGATACCGATGTATCGGGAAATCCTAAGTTTCGCCGATATATCGGTATCGGAATCGGTTACATCCCTAAAATGAACATCTTTGATGTACATCCTTTTGCTAGGTGCCTTTAGAGTTTAACAATTATGTTCTTTTCGGCTTGAGTTCGGTTTTCATTTAATTTTTCAATTAAATTATATTTTTTTTTTGAGAAAAATGTGAAGCATATAGACAAAGAAAATTTTTTACTGCACGGAGGGTTGAACTGACGTTTCGATAGGTCCCGCTAATCTCTTCAGAATTCTTTTCCGCTTGACCACTCGACCACAGTCGGTGGGTTGCAGTCAAGAGTTGAATATCATCTACTTTTAATCAATTCATACTGTCACTCTTAGACCTGTATTTCATTTGATAGTTATTACTGATATTCACATTTTCTTTGTCTTGTGTTAAGATTCTTTTGTTATTTCTCTATTCTAGTATGAATTATCATTGATAATTACAAGTAGTAGTGTGTGTGACTGTTGGCTTGTTCAATTTATTTGAACATGTACATCCTTTTGCTAGGTGCCTTTAGAGTTTAACAATTAAGTTATGAGTTTGAGGCCCGTTATTACAACTTGCCTGTAAAGTACGCATTTGTAAAAGTTAACCATAGCTAAAATGAGGAATATAGTGACCTGTAACTATTTTCATTATTACAACTTCCCTAAAAAATAAAATTTATCTTATTTCAAAACATGGCAATACCAGAGCAAACATCGATTACTACCTTAAGGCGTCATTTTAAAATACTTTTAATACTCACAGCAAAGGAAAAAAATGTTTATTTTTCCTCCTAAAACTATGTTCGAAAATTGTTTCAATGTTTCTTTTAATTGAATACTTTCAAAACTAGGCAGCTCCAATAGCATAAACCTTACATAAAATTTAAACACAAGAACTTTCCTTTAGCTTATCGGAAAGATTTTGCCTAAAGTCTACTTATAATAATGAAAAACGAATTATCTGTCCGATAACATCTTAACTTTAGCTATTGGCAAGTTATAATAATGGCCCTTAGTCGAACTGTGTGAGTTTATATCCAAAGAAATTAATTATTTTGGCTTGAGCTTGGTTTTAATTTAATTTTTCAATTAAAACTTTTTTTTATTTAGAGATAAGTGTGAAGCATATAGACAAAGAAAATTTTTAACTGCACAGAGGGTTATCAACAATGTTACCGTTGACAAATTTCAAAAAGGGTCACAAAAAGGGTATTTGAAGGAGTCGATTGTTTTTGAAACAAAATATTAAAGCTTTCTTTCATTTTTAGTATAAAAGAAAATAAAAAATTAATAATAATATAAAAATAAAAGAAATATTTGTACTTGACAATTCATTTCAATAAAAACACTTTTTTAATTCAAAATACTATAAAGATACTACTATTTCTAAGAAATCGTGCTTCTACACTTTTTAATTAAGTCCTCATTTGAAGTCCAGTCTTCCAGATCTATTTGGAATAAATTTAGAGACGAAAGCATGGAGTCGCAATTATCTACATTAAGGCCCAAATTTACAGGCATTAGTTAATTATTAGTAAACTAAAATGATAACTATTGTTTAACTAAAACTTCATATTTGCAGTGTATGGTTTAACTAAAATTTTTAATATGGGTAAAGAATGGTAACCCTATCAAATATAAATAAACAAGCAAAAATAAAGAAATAAAGAATATTTCACATCTTAAGGCGGCAATTTAAAAACTTTTTAAGCACAAAAGCTAATGGATCAAATATTATTTGTCGCTCCTAAAAGTATGCTATATTTAATGTAATAATTTCCAAAACATGGTGTAATAAGTATGAAGGTTCAACAAATACAACAAAAAACTAGATAATGATTGTAAAAAAAATACACGTGCTAGACGTTGCTTATGTACAAAACTACCAGAACAAAAAATAATCAGCTCACGTTATGCTGCCACCTGTATACTTATTGCACCATGTTCCAATGCATCTAACCAGTTGTTAACCAATGACATTTGATGGTTTAACTAATGGTAAACAAAGAAGTGTGAATCAAATATCATTGGCTAAACTATTGTCATTAGCTAACTAATGACTGTGAATTTGGGCCTTAGTGTATTAAAAAGTTTATTTTTCAGTAGAGTTAATTGTGAAAAACAAACACGTTCAGCAGAAGCGAATACTATGCGGCAAATTAAATACATATGCAACAAAATTATATAAAGTTGAGTATTATAAATTTTCGTTAGATCTATTTTTTAAATTGCCGATTTCAAACCAAAACATTTCAGCATTAGGCATTTTAAATACAACCGCATACGTTATGTTATTTACCTGACTTTCTAACAGCTTCAATTTGTTTATGAAAGCTCTGGTTTTGAATTCGGAAACAATTTCCAATTGATTAATATATTTTGTTGCTTTATATATATTGGATCTAAGTATCTTAAAATATCAATATTTTTACGTAATTATTATTCGAACTGAAATAGGAATCAGTCGGAAGTTATTATTATTCGGCTTAAGCTCAGTAATTGAATTAATGTAAATTCAAATTATTTTTAATTTCCTTATAAAATATGGTTAAATAGCTGATGTTTCATTAATACTAGTATCCACGATCAAACGTGATAAAAGTGAACAAAGAACGCTGATGGTGATAGTGTAGCGGTGGTCGAAATTAGTAGTACTAATCCGTTCTGCTAGTCTGATTAGATATTCTAATATTCCACTCTTAAAAATAATTTGAATTTACATTAATTCAATTATTGAGCTTAAGCCGAATAATAACAACTTCCGACTTAAAATATCAATCTCTCCTAACACAATTTTTGGTAAAAATAAAATATGGGTTTTCAGTTCTATAACACAACTTTTTGATATTTTTTCAGCACATATGTCTAACTCGGATTCATAGCCTATATATATGTGGCAATAAGGAAGAAGTGCTTAAGTCATATTTTATAGTTTTGTAGGAGAGCACTTTTAAACGTTCAAGTAGATTTTTAGAATTTATTCCTGATGTACGTAATGTTAACTTTTTGTTCTTCGATTCTTTAAGTTAATTATGGTTCTTTCTTCTATAAACAGATATTCAATTTGAAATTTAATAAGCTGAATTAAGCCATTATTCCATATGAGATTATGAGTTGAAAAAAGATAAGCAGCAACTCACTACGCTATAACTTCCTGAAAAATCGTACGAAATAAATGAAAATTAAATATAGAGAATACAATGGTTATATTAACTCAAAATTTGCTTATCTCGACTTAAGCACTTATTCCTTATTGCCACAGATATATGTTAGATTTTTCCTTAACATACAAAGTGTTTTAAAACATAAATATGTATCTACATGAAAGCTGATTGTGCTGCGATCGTTTGTATTAAACTGTGAAACAAATTCAAGTTTGCAAAAGTTAGGTCGATTCTGAGACTGAGGGGTGAAAATAGAGGCTAAATTAGAAGACCCGTATCGCGGCGTTTGTTTATACTAGTTCAAATTTTTTTTAATCGACCTTCGAACTTTGCAGTCAAATTCCGATTTTAAACATATTGCTTATATGGTTTTTTGGCTATAACTCCTCGACTAATTGATATTTTTTAAATCTGTAAAAGCCAAATTATTGCTAGAGACCTGTGCGACAATTAAAAAATTGATTTATAAAATTTTTGTGGTGCTTATGAAGCAAAATGTTGGAGAAATAATTTTTTTTCATGCTTTTTGAAAATATTTTCTACAAAACTAAGTCTTTTTTGCTTTCTGTTTGATCTATAATATGCTTCTCAGTTTCTTCAATAAATTTCATTTGAAAAGAAAACAATCATAATACAAAACTTGCGTTTTCCAGCTTAATATTAATTTACTTCTCATTTTTATGTACCAATTTTGTTCAGTGTTGGTTTTGAAGAAACATTGAAAAAGAAATTATAAAAATGTGGAAAAAAATATAATTTTGAAATGTTAGTTAGGAAAAGTTTTAAGTAAAAAAATTAAATAAATTAAATTAATGATTTGGCCAGTTGCCGTTTAGCAGGCGGCTGTGGATCAATATCACTGCTCTCTCTAATATCTTGGTCATCGTCATCATCATCAGAAAGGTCGACAATTTCGTCCAACAGATATTCTGGAATTTCATCTTTGTCTTTCCCTTCTTCCTCTTTTTTCTCGTCTTCCTCTTCTTCAAAGGTGTTTTTATACCACAAACAAATTTCAGCGAGTATTGCATGTGGAGATTTCTTTTCTCTGTACATGAAACGAAAATAGTTTTCAATCGTTAACATGTTTAAATTGTGCACTCTAACAAAGATATTAGAAAAATCTAGGAATTCAAAATATGCACGCTCTATAGTTACCTTATTTCAAATGGAAGCGCAGTTTGGTGATAACGTTCGCCTTGCTCATCAGATTCAGTTGGCAACTGTTGAGCGAGTTGATCAAGATGCTGATGCAAGAAATGAATTTTGTACGACATATTAACCCCAATTTCATCGAAAGCTGCCAACATGTTTACAACAGATTGCCTGTAGTTGTCTTTGCGTTCTTTACCCAAAAGTTCTTTAATGACTGCTTTCAATGCGAGCCATGCATTTAATTCTCAGTATGTCAGAACTTAGTCAAAATCTTGGCGACTCATTAGTTTCCGTATGTCGGGACCATTAACAACCCCTTCCTTAATTTTGGCGTTACTTAGTCTTGGGAAAATGTCTTTTAAGCGGTTGAATACTGCTGGTCTTTTTGCTATACATTTCAAAAATTTTTTTAGCAATGCCAAGTTTAATGTGGAGCAACGGCAACAAAAGTTTCATTTCATGAACAAGACTATCGTATAGCCTATTGTCTTTAGGCCATTTCCGTCCAATGCGACTATTCCAGTTATGCTGTTTGTACTGGATTCTTCCTTTAATACCTTCTCCGTATCGTGAATCCCAATCGCAAAAAAACACGGATATTTTGGACGGCCAGATCCTGTTAAGCATGTAATCAATGAAACTATTATGAGGTCGCAGCAAATGTGCCACTGGTGTTCATTATATTTGACTACTTCCAGAATGTGTTTCAAATTATCGAAATTTTCACTAATGTCAGCGCTATCAGAAAAAACAACATTAGAAGGCATTCTATTTGTCTTGTGCAAAAGCACAACTTTTAAGCTGATTAGTGAACTATCGATGAATAAACGCCAATCATCTTTTTTATAGGTTAACACTATCGTCTCCATTAACTTTTCAATATCGTTGCAATAAGCGACATTTTTTGCATCATTCACATTGAAGAACTTTTCTAACTCTTTTTGGCGTTTTCGATATGCTGTTACTTTGGTACCTTTCGCCAGCAAATTATTTCCTTTCAAAAATGAAGCCAGTAGCTCTGATTTTTTCTGAGTCAAACACAAATTTGCAACAATTCCATCCAATTGGTTTTGTGTCACTAGGATTAGGTCCTTTGATGTTTCATAGGATGTACCTTCAACAGGGTCGTATTCTGAGAAGAAATACATGGATGTAGCAGCGGCGGTTGTAGTACTTCGGTATGTTAGTACTGGAACGAATTCTGAGTGCGGTAATGGTAATTGTACACTTGGCACTGCTACATAAGTTTTATTCTTTGCTTTCCTTCTATTCAAAGTTTTATGGTAGTTGATACATCCATAGCAATTTTATTCTTGATGTGGGCTGTTGTCTCACCACATCATTGGTATAGAAAAAGGCATAGCCTTCTTCTTTCCACTTTTCCATTGCATAAGAGTTGAATAGCAATTAAAGCAAACTTTTTTAGGGGCATAGTTTACGTCAGTGATAAACTCTTGCGAGAAATATTGTTTATAGGCTTCCAAAAAAAAAATCATTCGCATTGCCACATTTTTCATGGTCCATTTTACATTTCAGTTCCGACATTTTTAATACAATATATATTATACAATGTTTTTTTTTTTGTTTTTATGAAACCGATGCACTTAACTTAAATCACTCACAAAATGAAATAAGCTCCAAAAAAATTAATAGTGAAAAATCACGACCGAGCGAAAATTAAAAGACATCAGCTTCGGCTGAGTTCCGAGTCTTAACTGAATCTTTATTTTTGAAATTAGTTCGCTTGTACGAAATAAAAAAAATCGCTGCCTATGCGGTGGTTGTTTTGTTGGTATAAAACACCTTTGAAGAAGAGGAAAAAGAGGAAGAAGGGGAAGTCAAAGGAGAAACTGAGAAGCATATTATAGATCAAACAGAAAGCAAAAAATAATTAGTTTTGTGAAAAATATTTTCAATAAGCAAGAAAAAAAATAATTTTTCCAACATTTTGCTTCATAAGCACCACAAAATTTTCTAAATCAATTTTTTTTTTTAATTTTAATTGTTGCACAGGTCTCTAGCATTAATTTGGCTTTTACAGATTTAAAAAATATCAATTAGTCGACGAGTTATAGCAAGAAAACCATATAAACAATATGCTGAAAATCGGCATTTGACTGCAAAGTTCGAAGGTCGATTAAAAAAAATTGGAACTAACATAAACAAACGCCGCGATACGGGTCTTCTAATATAGCCTCTATTTTCACCCCTCACCCTCAGAATCGACCTAACTTTTGCTAACTTGAATTTGTTCCACAGTGTTATTTATGATAACTGTTAAAATAAAACGGTAAGTACTAATTGTCAAAAAGGGTCAAAAAATAGCACGAATTAGTTAAAAATGATAGAAAAGGGTAGAGGACCCAATTACTCAGCAGGACTGATTGAAGGCATTCTTTAGCAAGCCTATTAGCAGGTCATACGTGGCATGCCAGAGAAGGTTTGTTGCAAATCAAATGGAGGTAATTTTTTTTTATCTGGATATTTTTATAGCAGCTTCTATAAATTGGATTATCGTGATTTCTTATTTCGAACTCCTTCTTTTCATCCAAAGTAATTTGTATACATATGAGGCTAAATTTCGCGTATTTATTAAGAAGGAATTCGACATGATGTAGTAGCTGCAACATAAACGATATAATAGCAGCATGTATGATTCCTCTTGTACGTAAATTTCTGTCTTATATACAAATTATTTGCGAAAAAAGAATACGAGAATGTTGGTAACTTCTAAAGTAAATTTTTTATTGAACAAAACGAAAAATCTAGAAATAGAGTACTCCTTCCAAAAGAAGGAAGAACGAATGTGTATCGGATCTTTTAGAAAAGAGTGTACAGGCCTTCTAGAAGGCTATCCTGAGTAGGCAGAAAAGGATTAGTTTTGATCTTATTTCAGATCTTTGAAGGGTTTTAAAAAGGCCTGTTCAGTGAATGATTCACTATGCCTCTTTAAAAAAGTCTAGTACGCACCAGACCATAGTTGTTGGGTCATTGGTATCTCATAAGGATTTTGGTGCAGAATAAATAGGCTTCAAATCCCCAGCGAAAAAGTGGGTTTCCCCAAAAAATCCCCTGGGAATTTTTAGAAAATTTTCATCCCCAATTTAAAAAAAATTCCTTTATTTGGGGACAAATCCCCAAAACTGGGAACGCTGCTTGATTTAACGCGATTTTTAGGTCCAAAAATTAAATATTATATGTATCTCGGGTTTTGATTTACGCGACATGTTATATTTCTGGTCCCAGTAAAAGATTTTTTACCAATCCTGAACGTTATTTTACGCGGATTTCATTTAAACGTACTTTTTTAGGTCTCAACAGACCGCGTAAACCGAGTCTTACCTGCACTTATTACACCATGCCAGGCACTTTTTTATTTTTGTTGCTTTCTTTTCATAATTACAATCACCCCTTTTTATGTTGTTCTGCTCATTATAAAAAATATATGTATGAATTGAATTGTACAGAATTTTTATTTTACAGTTGACACAAGTGTCGATTCGACTTTTGCACAATGAATTTATGCATTGTTGTTTTATTGTTCTTTATATTTGCTTTACACTCAATTAGAATTACAACTACAAAGAATATTTGCGCTTGAAAAAAATGCAATAATGTAAATTTTAATGGCAATGCGTACACGTTTAATACACACATACATACACATGTACATATGTATTTAAAATAGTGGCGCGCATTCTTTAAATTTCCTATGCACTCATGCATAGGCTGTATGTTAACATAGGCTGTATGTTAACATCAACATGCGTATACTGTGTGTGAGACTCACCGCCTACCTCCATGCAGACAAAATGACTAGTATGTGTCTAGAAATATACTAGTTGCTTTTTAACTCAGACTAGTTGCCTATCTGTCCTTTTTTTCATATATCGAACTATTGATTTTAATATTAGGTTGCCACAGGAGCACAACTAGCTCATTTGTATACAGTTATATCCCAGTTGGAATACCAGTTGTTGTAAAGTAGTGCTCTTACTAGTTTTTTTATTTATCGTTTTTTTTTAATAAGAGAAGTAACACAATCAGGAAATTAATGCCTTCCAGTTAATAAATTAATGTGTTACCTTCTTTTAGAAAGGGATAGTGTAGAGAACACAGGTGAAGTGGGAGAGAGATAGAAAGTTTAATTAATTTACAACTCTGCAAATTCGCGTTTTTTTAGAGCAGTGTTGCAAGCCCCTCTGGTGTAAAGTAGAGGCAATGAGTTGCTTAAGCTTATTAGCCATTTTATTAGTTATTTTACTTAGTCGACGGTTCTGCTACAATACCGACGAAGGAGGATGCTGTGAAGTGCATTAGGATATGTTAGTATTAATCGCCGCCGGTACTGCCAAAGTAATCAGTGCAATGCCTTCATCACTTTAACAGGCCAACAACAACTAACCAAATAACACACCAATGCACCTGAGAAAAATGCATGATGTTGTTGGCCTGCCTGAAACTACTCTTGTACTCAGGACCCCAGGGTTTGTAGTCAAACGCGCCAACTATGCAGTCAACAGCACCCTTTGTATTTCTTAAATAAAATTTGGCTCAACCGGGGTACGAACACACATTCCTCATATATCAAGGCAAGTACTCTACCCACTGAGCCATTTTTTACTTATTTTTTAAGAAATAAAAATATGTTTTATGTATGAGTCGTATTCCTGAAAATTGTGCCCTTTTTACTAGTATCGTTACTAGTCTCGATACAGTAATATAATTGTCCTTTTTTACTAGTATCATTACTAGTCTTGTTACAACTAGTAATATGACTGTCGTTTTTTGACTAGTATCATTACAACTAGTATATGACTGTCCCAAAGCGTATCTAGTTGTAAATTTAGCTGCTGGGCTATTTAGCACATTCACAAGCAGAGAATAAGTTTGTGTATGTTTGGCCACCACTAATTTAAAAGCTTAAATTTTAATGGTTTTTGGCAACAAACAATAGCTCTGTTTGATTACCTATTACAAGTTACTACATTAACCATATTTTACCACTTTTACTCCAAAAGCGTTCGAGTACACATAAAAAGAATAACAGTAGTAACGAATTTAAGAGAAAAATAGTAAATTAATATTCAAAAAACTAATTTTTAAACCAACCTTTTATTTAAATGATCCAACTCTGTATTGGCGTGGCTTCGCTCAATTTTCTAAGCACAATATTAAAGATTGAGAGAAACTCAATCGGTATAGTATAAGTAGCTGAAAAATACTTATTTAATTTTGGCTTAAGTTCGGTTTTAATTTAATTTTTCAATTAAATTATATCAAATGAAATACAACTCTAAGACTGACAGTATAAATTGATTAAAAGTAGATGATATTCAACTCTTGACTGCAAAAACAGCGACTTTGGTAAAGAACACTGATGAGATTAGCGGGAGCTGTCGAAACGTCAGTTCAACCCTCCGCGCAGTCAAAATTTTCTTTGTCTACATGCTTCATATTTATCTTTAAATAAAAATATAATTTAATTGAAACATTAAATTGAAACCGAACTCAAGCCAAAAATAATTAAATTTCTTTGGATATAAACCCATACAGTTCCACTAAAATCATAACTTAAAGAGTTTTTTTTAAATGGGCGTGGTACTGCCCACTTTTTTCATCATAATATTTTATTGTGTCGTTATATCAATGTGTGTACAAAGTGGCACTAGAATCGGCTAAATATAAGTAACTACAAAAGAAGATTTACTTTGTATGGGCGCGTCCCTGCCCACTTTTCTAATCATAATGTTGTATTGTCAAGCAAACCCAACGTGTATGCAAAGTTTCATAAGAATCGGTGCAGTAGAACTAGTAGAAAAAGCTGTCGCAAGATTTGCGATTAACAAACAAACTAACAGATGAAGTTAAATAAAAGGTTTTATTTTTAGGAAAAATAAAAAAATATTTAAATTAAAATACCAAAATGATTAAAACTAGAGATACAAAGCAAAATATTTTTTCCTTTTTAGAGACAAAATTATTTGTTCGCTGTGCTCAAAATAATTGATACACTAAATAATTTAGTTTCTTCTAATACATTAAATAGAGACCGAAGCAATACATGTTTTAAGCTTTTTCTGATGCCTTCTCGGTATCCTATGATTTCTGAATTTTTGCTCAAGGCAATTGCCAGATGCTTTGCTTCTGCTTTTTTATTAATCAAAATTGGTATTAATCAAGAATCCTGATTAATCAAGATGCTGATTAAGCAAATAATTCTAAACTTTAATATTCAAAATGAAGATGAATTAATTGATCAATCATGATTTTGAATAATTTATGTTTTGAATAATTTGTGTTTTTGATTTTTGTCTTGTGTTTTTTTTTTATTTTATGATTTGTTTTTTTTAATTTTTTCTATTTCATTCATTTTACAAAAAATGTGTTAATTTCATTTTGTTTGAAAAATTGTTGTTTTATTAATTAGAATAAAATTATTCAAATTTGAATAAAATTATTTAAATTTTAATAATCAAAATTAAAATAGTTTGACTAATCAGCATTTTGATTAATCAGGATTTTTCTTTAATCGATGAATTGATTAATCAGTATTTTGATTAATCATAAAATTTGATCAGAATCAAAATTTGCTTCATTATCTTGTTGGAAATCCCAAACGATTGTTTAATATTGCTCTGAAAAGAACGTGGGACGTGTTCGTGGTCTCATCTTGGTTTGGAACTGCTTTTATGTCTACTTTGGTACTAAATGCTGGAAGAATTGACGAAACGACTAGTAAAAGTAGTTTAAAACAGGGGTAGCTGCAAAAGGCTTTGAATAAAAATCCAATAATTTTCGGCATCCAAAAGATTACCAAAAAACGAAATAAACAATTACCCCCATATTCATGAAATTTAAAATGAGTTTGAAATGTCTTTATTTAAAATTTTTCATCCAAAATTTTCTTAAAATGGATTTCAAATACATTTTATTTTTTATGAATATAAGGCTTAGTGTCTTATGTGGCTTCAAAATTTTAGCTTACAGAAATTTTGAATGGTTTGGAAAATCCAAAAGTGCCCGCCTCATAATCTTATTTAGACCGTAAAATTAAATAGGCTTCTATTCCTAATTATACTGAAGCGTAAAACCAAAAAAATGGACTCGATTAGTGAAGTCTTTCGGTCGTTATCGTGACCAGATACAGGATCCGTACATACAGACAAACGGACGTCCAAGACAGAACTTTCTTAAACAGTTTTTTAATTAGTTTAAATAATAAAAATGACATTAAAAATGCCATGAGTGTTAAAAATAGTATTTTTTCTTAATATATATTTTTTACAAGTGCAATATATGAGCCATTTTAAGTTTGAAAAATCAGTAGTTTCGCTTGAAGTGAGAGTAGTGCCCACCTCAACGCTTCGCTTATGAGAAGTTCCGTTTTTATATAATAAAATATTTTAGTTGTAGCTATTATTTTGAACAGTATTTCTATCAACAATTTTACTACATTTACAAAATTTCTGTGTTTTTATATTTTAATATATTCTTTCTCATAATACGATAATTTAAAAGTATCTCCTTTACTACAAAAAAATAAACAAAAAAGTTAATGACAAATGAACATACAGAATGTCGTTTAAAACCGATTAGAATAAATGAAAGCATTTTATACATATTTACGTTTTCATACGGAATTTTCTTGTCCTCCGTTGCAATGCTGTATCTTTAATGTATTCTGGATCAATTGTTGTTACCACACATGGAGCACGGGGGTTGGCAACTTCGCCCCTCTACATTTAAATATTTTACTTAAAAATAATAATAAATATGTACATCTAGCGCAAATACTTGCCGCATTGAAGTTTTCAATTGTTGTTAAATTTATAATTTTAGGCCTTCCGGTATCGTTTAAATCCTCCTCATTATAAAAATCTATGTTTAAAAAACAAAATTAAGATTAGTTTGCATTATGTTAAAAACACAAACAACTGTTTTCCGTGCGTTACAGCAATTCTAACTTAAATAATAATAACTTAATAATAATGGATACTTGTCTGTATTTTTACCCTCACATGTCTGAAATATTTTGTTACTCTTTTTGAATTTGGTAAACATTTTTAATATGGAATTGAAAATATTTGTTTATGTAAAGAAATTAAAAATATTTATGTTCTTGTTGTGTTTAGAACGAATGAAAAAGTCTTATTAATTAACAGTTTTCATGGATATTTATACAAATAAAGACAAAAAAAAGAAGGAAACATAACATACGTTAATCAAAAACTAAAGATAAGCATTAGGGGCATACCTCTTTAGCTCGCTTTATAAATACAAATGTTAACCTACTTTGAGAAATACATTGCGAAAAATGTAACTAAAAATATTGCTCCTGGTCATTAAACCGAATCAGAGTAAATTTTTCTAAACCGAATGGATATAATTTCAGTAGTTCCGAAATCGACTAAACAAACCTGATCGAAGGTAGATCGAAAGGATTGATAAATGGTCAAAAAATTACTTTGTATTTCAAATTCAATTTATTTTAATTAAATAACATACCCAGGAAAAATTTTGATGGCAAAGTAATGAGGTAAAATGCTAATAAACATACCCCTCACTACTTCTACTTTGGCATTTTAACCAATTACTTTAACATGGCGATGTCATTGGAGGCAAGTACTTACCACATTTGATTACAAAGAATAAGTTATAAATTTCAATATTTAGAAGGCATTGAATACACAAAACACAATAAAAATTAAATGTCTCTGCTAATCATTGAACTCATGGCATTTTCAGTTATTGTGCTATTTTTTGCCAACTGTCTTACTCACTAAGCCACTGCACAACTATAATGTTACGGGCTTAAAACTTGTTTTCACAAACATGAATACAATTAAAAAAATTCATTTTGCTTTCCCAGGGGTTGAACAGCTTATCGTCTGTATGATAAGCAGACACACTAGTAGTCTGCCAATAAGAGAATAAATGTCTTGTTTAATTACTAGTAAGTAATTCAGACGGTATGTTGTTTGTGGTTGAAAAGTATGTTGTTCTGTAATGACAACTCATTACCAAGTTTTTGCTGGGTACCTATGTATATTCTTACAATGTATATTCTGACAAAGATTACGAGTGTAATAACTAAAGACCACGCATCGGCACATTTAAATAAAAAAAATATATTTTTTCCTGAAGATGACCAACAAATTTGGTCTAAATATCGAATGAAATAAAAATAAAATTAGAGCTTTTTAATTTATTTATATTAAACATAAGACCTCAAACTTTAAAATTTAAGTCCAGGTTTTGTAAATACAAACGCTTTTTGCGTTTTGAAATTTTAATGATAAACAATTTTTTTAAATGATTTTTGCGTTACTTTTCATACAAATTTGAAACGTTTAGAAACAAAGTTTTTTACAAAACCTGCCTATTAAGGAGTAAAAATTTGAAACTCTATGGATAGGTTTTTAGAGGCTGTTCCACTGATTTCATCATAGCTTGAAAACGACCAACAAATTTAAATCACCTTAAAGCTATTCTGATATATTTTTTCAAGTGGTTTTGGAGTTATTCAGCCCAAAAAATGTGGTACATTCGTCAATTAAAGAAATATCTTTTTAAAAATTCACCAAAATCGAAAACGGTAGAAACGTGCCACATTTATTTTTCCATGAAAATCGATTGATAAATGTTGATTCTATCCACAATAAAGTATTTCTTTATTTATATAGCATTAGAAAATAATTAAAAACTATACACTAAGTGGAAAGTGTCACGATTAATACTTTAGTGGCTAAAAATGTTACAAACTTTAGCCTGATAATAATAACTTGGGACTAAAAACCAATTTGATTCGAAACATAAATGCATTAAAATTTATTTATCTAAGAGATGTCTCCTTAAACTGTTGCAATAACTAATAAAACTATGTCATAGACTTGTTTATTTTTTAGTCAACACCTATTTGTGAATTCTTTTTTTTTTTGCTCGATTTAGTTCAAGAATTGTTATGTTTATTTGTTATGTAATTGTTTTTTCTTTTACTAATAAACTCAAAATAATAAATAATTTAGACATTTTTATTTATTGAAATTACTTAGTTTATGAAAAAACGTTTTTATTTGGTTAACAGACAAAACCAAAACCTCAATTAATTATTCGAGCGATTAACCGCTTAAAGCTGAAGACCGGTTAAATTAATACCCATAATTAGTTGAATTGATAAATAAATTTTAAAAAACTAGATGATAAAATAACAAAAAAAATTTTATCCAAAGTTATTTAATTAGTTTGGCTTAAGTTAATTTTTAATTTAATCTTTCGATCAAATAATTTTTTATTTAAGAAAGAAAAAAAAGTTCATACCTCAATTATCAAAAAATTCTTACATAAAACCATTTCAGAATATAATACCACTAATAATACTTTTGAGAAAAATGTACCTGCATCTGCATCTAAAAGGACACATAGGATACATATTTTTCAAAACTAGGATAGGGGAACAATTTCTGTTTTCAAATATATCATTGCACTTTAATTAGCCATCTACGCTTATGCAAATATATTAAACGCGGGTAAAAGCTATAATTATATATATAAACAATATAAAAAATGCTGAAATATACATATAAACGAAATGTATGAACGCATTTCTATTTAAAAAGATTGTCTATAAAAGTTTATGTTTACTTTCTTCTTTAATTAATGAATAAAACTAATTAATTTGTTACCCTTCTGAAAAGTATGTGTACTCATTTTTCTCTTACTCTTGCAGTTAGTAAAAAATTAGTTCTGGGCGGGCAACAGCTACGCCGAAAACAATCCATACAACATATGCACGAAAACGCTCGTACATTTTACGAAATATTTTGTAATTTCGCACCACGAAACTCTTTCGTAAAATGAAAAATGTACGAAAATAATTAAATAATAAAAGTAAAAAAAGTGGATCAACTGGGGCACTGGGGCCAAGCACTCTACGCACTAAGCCACTTTCTACTTATTTTATAAGAGCTAAAAATTTGTTTTATTTACTCACATCTGAAAAATATGTCAATATATGGAAAATAATTTTAGTGCTTGCTTTTGTATATAAAATAAAAATGTTTGTACATTGAAGCAACAATAAAAAAATTAAATTTGTTTTCAATTCAAAGCCCCTAACGAAAATTTTCATTTTATTTACAAAAACTGGTAGTTAATTTATTTATTTTATATCAAATATATATTTCAACAAGGAAAAATTTTTACGAAATGTTTTCGTTACTTTCGTAAAATCAAAAAAAATGCCATAATTTTTTTGTATAATGTTCGAAAGTTTCGTATATTCTACGAAAAAAGCAACTACGAAAGTTTTTTTTTCATAAAATGTTGCATGGACTATTTTCAGTATAGTCTAAAGCAAGGAATACATTACTCCAGTATACTGGCACAAACAAGTGATGTTGAATCGTGCTCGAAACACATACCATAAAAGCATACTGGTGCAATAATCATTTTCTTAAGAATTCTGTAATGATGAGTTGTTGTACTTAGTGCGCACCGCATTAATTACTGATATTGTTTTAAAAATAGAAATTAAGTAAAATGCATGTCTTTTTATTAAAAAAAATTTAGAAATGACTTGTTTTATTTCAGAAAGACTACAGTATATATTTTGTTCTTTTTTTCTTAAATTATGAGTAATTTATTCAAGTAAGGGCCATTATTACAACTCAGCAGTAAAGTGGAAGATAGTTACTGGCATGATAAGCAGAAGTGATCGGTAAACTGACCTGCAACAATTTTTCATTATTACAACTTGCCTGTAAAATAAAAATTATCTTTTTCAAAGTATGGCTATACAAGAGCACAAGTGGCAACGTCATACATATGTATTTACAATGGCACAGATAACAGGTACACATAAGTCTACAACAAGTATAAATTTGTTGTAGAAACTACACTACAGTTATCAAAAAGTGTTGAAAGATGGATGGAGTTATCAGCGCAGGTAGCTCTATAATGAAATATCCAATACCGTAACGAAGGGAAGCTCCATATAGTGACAAAATTGTGATAATTTCATCACTCCATTAAGTTTGCCGAGCAAGGTCATGTGTTCTGGCGAGTTCACCAGTTAGATACGGCTTGGTGTTTACTTGATAACGAATCAAGTATGGCAGCCTATGAAAATGTTTGCCGATAAAAGTTAGCGGAAGAATGAACTTCCCAGTAAGTTATCCCACACTTTTAGGTTATATTAAAGTTGTAGTAATGAAAAACTGTTTATCCGTCCGATAAAATGCTAATTATAACTAAAGCCGAGTTGTAATAATAGCCCTAAATGTGTTTTACCCCGATGTTTACTCTTTGACAACTTCTCTCAACTGAGCTAAAATCACCATACACAATACCACAAACTGGTACCATCAGCAAAA
Organism: Panzeria rudis; assembly: GCA_956483635.1. NCBI lineage: Eukaryota > Metazoa > Arthropoda > Insecta > Diptera > Tachinidae > Panzeria > Panzeria rudis. Next base: position 59,792,831 of record OY101450.1, read on the forward strand.
TATCAAACTCTGTTTGACATCGCTACACAAATCGTACAATCACACCAAATGCCCACATGAAAAGTTATATAAAAATATCTTTTTGCAGCATAGCTTATTTTGCGATATAAAAAACAAGTTAAATCAAACTAACTCTGAGGTTGCGTTTTTTTTGGGCAAATATTTCCAAAGTGTAACCGTATTTATATTTATAACAACAATAATGTTATGCCAATTCCGATTATTTTTATTCTGCATTGAATACAGGACAGGTCGGAATGGTATTAAATATTTCTTGGCGCAAAATTTTCTCAAAGCGCGACATTTGAATACTGAAAAAAAAAACAATTTTAAAGCATCAGTTTATGATCTAATTTATGTAGAATTTATGGTGTTTTGTTTTATTATTAAAATATATAAAAACACGAAAAAACTTGTCTTGTTTTATTTTTGTACCCAAAAATGTACAAAAACCGATTAAATTCAAACATTTTCCGATTAACTCGAATAATTTTTAGCAGTAAAGCTTACTCGAATAACTCGAACGAAATAAAAGTTTTACTCGATTGCTCGAGTGATTTAAAATTCTCAATTTCGATTAATTGATTAATCGAACAATTGAAAAGTCGATTAAAATGAATACCCTAGTTGTAATCAAGGACTTAATAGTTATAACTTATATTCGATACAAATTGCGCATAATTATTATGAATAAACTTTTATTTTATTTCTTAAGAGTAATTTTTATTTCCAATTTTTATTTTTAAAAATATATCATAACAATTTCGGGCATCAAATAAAAGTATTTCTCAGACTTAACTATTACTATCGGATAGATGTTTTTTGATTATTTTTAGTTATTATGAATAAAAAATATTGTATAACCATTATAACACATTTTACATATTAAAGTTCAGTTAAACATGTTATTTTATTAAGAGTGTGTTTTTGTCGGCAAACATTTTAGAATGGAAAATACAGTTTTATTTTCTTCAAAACAATTTATTCTTTGATAATACTGCACAAAAATAAAACAATTAATATTAAAATAATTATTATCGGAAGTTATTATTATTCGGCTTAAGTTCAATAATTGAATTAATGTAAATTCAAATTATTTTTAAAAGCGGATTATTAGAATATCTAATCAGACAGCAGAACGGATTAGTACTACTTATTTCGACAGCCGCTACACTCAAAATAAAATATTGGTAAATTTAACCAATTTCATAGGTTAGAATTGAGCCAACCCATAAAATACAGTAAAAATCAACCAATGGAATTGTAGTTTATTTGATAGTGTGTAAAACTACTAACCGCAAGATCGCAGGTTCGATGTCTGCCAAAGCTTAAGCAGTAAGTGTGTTTAAAAAATTTTTTTTTGTTTGTAGTATTTTTGGCTTGAACTTAGGTTCTCATGTTTATTAACAGGACGCCTTTACCATCTGAACTAAGTCATCTTGTTAAGTAAGGATAGCACAAAGTATACATAGACATGTGGTGACTTTTTTGACTTAAATACAGTAACTTTTGTGAAATAACTATTTTCGCTGTTATTATTTTAAATTGGTAATTTTAACCATTAAAATTGGTAATTTTAACCACAAAAATTTTTTAAAATTAAATGAATAATTTTAACCTTCAACAATAATTTTATTTTTAAAACGTCGTTTTTCCCAAATTTATATTTTACAATCCAGTAAAATGTAATATTTCGGTATTGAAGTTAGGTTCTCATGCCTATGAACCGGCCGCCTTTATCATCTCAGCTAAGTCATCTTGTTGAATAACGATAGCACAAAGTAACCTAGACATGAAATGACTTACAAATTTAAAAAGTTATTTTAACCAATAAAAATAGTTATTTCATAAAAATTGCAACAACAATTTACATTAACAGTAGGTTAACTATTTATATTGGTTAGATTTACCTATCATTTTATTTTGAATGTACGCCGTCATCATCAGCGTCCTTTCTTCGCTTTTACCACGTTTGACCGCTGTTTAACCAAATTTTATGAGGAAATAGAATATGAGTATATTATGCCTTTTATCAATATGGTGAGCCGAAATTTCACCTTCTGATTATTTATTCCAATTTTTCCAACTCTTATTTTTATTTTTGGTTTTGATTGTGCGTAAGCTCCGCCTACGATCAATCAAGCTATTGTTGTTGTACATGTTTAAGCAGGTTATCTTTATGTCTTATAATTTGCATTCTGATTTTCAGTTTTTTTTAATTAGACCGCACAAACCACACATGTATGCAACTTTTTGCGCGTGCCGTCGCAAATTTTAATATTTGTACGTAATTATTATTCGAATTGAAATAGGTATAAGTCGGAAGTTATTATTATTCGGCTTAAGTTCAATAATTTAATTAATGTAAATTCAAATTATTTTTAAGAGCGGAATATTAATAATTATTATCGTAAATATAAAACAATAAAATCTTTTATAATAGTTATGGATAAGAAAAAAGTATTTATCGATTATAATAGTTATTAGCCAACGAAAAAAGATATTAATTGAATATAATAGTTATGTTCAACAAATATTTTTTTCATTATATATAATAATTAAAACCAATTTTTATAGAATATTTCTTAAAAGTGGTAAATTTGTTGCTACCTGAAAAATTAGCATAATTATTATTTCGTGTCCTTGGTTTTAATCCATAATAAGAAGTTGACAATTACAACTCAACCTATCAGTTTTGTTGTGAATCGTTATAGGAACCTACATTTAAAACAAAAGTTTAGAATTGTTAAAACATCAGAAATTCTGTTAAAACATCCCGCAATAGACGTTATGTCCTTAATGCACTTGCAAAATCAAGTTAGGGTGTAACTATGTATAAAACATTACAAATTTACTGTTGTTATGGATACACATATTTTTACAGGCAGAAAGAAACAAATGTTTATATAGTTAATCAATAAAATGAAATATTTAACCAACTCAAATCAGTGTCATATCAGTACTAAATACATTCTCGATCAGATAATTAGCACCACTTAAATTTCTGTTTTTAAGTTCTTGGTTGACAGCTAAAATTTTATTACCATCGGAAAGAGCATTTTTTTAAGATTAGAAAAATAACAACAGCAACATTAAAGTTTTATGCAACCTTAAAGTTTTATGCAACAGTAGCGTAATTAGTGAATCTCTCCAAAATTGACGGGGATTACCCTTAGAATAAAGTAAAAAATCCTAAAAAAAATTGTGGAGGAATAGGTGGAGGAAGACGGGTATCCCCATACAAAGTAATTATTAATTGTCCTATATCTTCAGAACTATAATAGTAAGGCTCCCTAAATTAGATGTGGGTAGCTCTTAGAACAAAGTAAAAGTTCCAACAAAATGTTATACGTATAGGAGGGGGAAACGGGTACCCCCATACAAAGTAATTATTAATTTTCCTGTATCTTCCGAACTATAATCGTGAGGCTCTCTAAATTTGATGTAAGTAGTTCTTAGAACAGCATAAAAGTTTCAACAAAATCTTGGACATATAGTAGGGGGAACCTTGGACATATAGTAGGGGGAAGGGGGTATCCCTATACAAAGTAATAATTAATTTTCCTATATTTTCAGAACTATAATAGTGAACCTCTCTAAATTTGATATCCGTAGCTCTTAGAACAAAGTAAAAGTTCTAAAAAATCTTCGATGTATAGGTGGATGGAAACGGGTATCCCATACAAAGTAATTATTAATTTTCCGCTATTATCTTTAGAACTATAATTGTGAAGCTCTCTAAATTAAATGTGTGTAGCTCTTAGAACAAAATAAAAGTTCCGATAAAATCTTGGTCGTATAAAAGGTGGAGACGGGTACCCCCCATCCCTCCCCCCATACAAAGTAATTATCAATTTTCCTATATCTTCAGAACTATGTTGGTGAAGCTCTCTAAATTTGATGTGGGTAGCTCTTAGAACAAAGTAAAAGTTCCAACAAAATCTTGCACGTATAGGAGGGGGAAACGATACAGAGTAATTATCAATTTTCCTATATCTGAAGCAGCGTTAAAAAAATCTGTCATTTTTTCATTCAAGCTGCTGAAGCTGAGCTGCGGCTGTGTAAATTTAAACAGCCGCAGCCACAGTCATGGGTACAAAACAAATTCATACGCCTGAAGCTGCGCTGCGGTTGCGTAAATTTACTCAGCCTCAGCTTCAGACGTTTTAATAAAACTAATGGCTGCGCTGTCTGCAGCCAATATATGAATACCATTCCAACAACATTTCTCGTAATCAGAAGTTTGAAAAACAAATCGATCAAGTATTATACCATTTTGCAATTCGTGCTAAACGCGCCAACTTTTGATGTCACTTGCCAAAAGTACCTAGTACATTTTTTTAACACGGCCGGTTAAAGTTGGGAGTAGTAAAAAATTTAGGAACGTCGTTTGGCAAAATGTAAAATTTTCTTTGAAAATCAAGCCACTGCAGTATGAATTATACTGCCATTTACAGAAGGATATCTGACAATGATATAGGAGAAAAAAATAAGAAAAGTGAAGATTTGTAGTCACAGCAATAGCAAGATCATTACAGGGTGATTTTTTTAAAACTGGTAACACCTTATAATTATATGTCCTTATAATTATATAAATATATGTCCTATATAATTATATGTCCTTTATTTATCTAAAAATAGTATAATACAAAGATGCAAAATAAAATATTTAAATAAAATGTTCACGGAGAACATAGGGCATCAACGAATTCTCTCCATCTATTTCTATCTCTGGGAAATAGTTTAATCTCGTTCCATGTAAGACGAGCAGCTTCGAATTCTTTTTTGATGGACCGTATCCAGGAATTGCGTGGTCGACCAGGCTGGCGTTGACCTTGAAGATTCCAGTCTAGGGCAGCTCTG
>OY101450.1:59802693-59827303 GCA_956483635.1 Panzeria rudis
TTCTGTAGAATCTTATAATCGACTTTGGATGGCGCTGTGACTCTGGATGGTGCTTTGAAGAGAAGATACATCGAAAAACACAAATGTACCGTTATATCAACAATGGCTGAAGTAAACTTTATTCAATGTATCGAATATCATTGCTAATTACCCTAATGCATTAGCAAATTTAAACCTTTTCGTTGTAAAGCGGCGTAGTTCTTAGAATATGTGTTTAATGAAAAATTGACAACCTGTTTGAATGATTTTGTGTATTTTAAGTAGAATTATATTTCAATTATAGTTTACATATATTTTTAATGTAGGTATTCTTTAAAAGAAAATTCTCAACATACACGGCAGAACAGAACAACGTTGTTTTTGGAAATTTTCCCTGGTTCCTTAGAATATTGATCCTGTCTAATTATTTCTTAATATAACGTTACGGAATTTTGCGCAATAAAATCGTTTGGACTCAAAGGCAAATTAGATCGAAATAATCACAACAAAATATAAAATTCTCTGTTTCAAGTAGAGAACTGCAAAATTGAAATTGATGAACACTCGTCGCGAAACTTTGGACTTGTCGCGAAATTAGCCTTCCTTGACTAACTTCATTATGAAAAATATGTGTCATGAAGCAAAAAATCGTATCCAAACAAGCATACGTTATCTTAAAAGTAATTCAATAAAACCTAAAGCATTTCGTATACATGCGTCAAAGCAAACAGTATTATTTACTCAATATTAAAGAAATATTACGTTTTAAAATAAAGGAAGTATGCATTTAGTATAAAATTTAGAGATTGTGGATTCCGATTTTCTTGCGGTTAAGGGGTCGATATAAACTTTTACATATCATATCGATGGTCATACATTAACAACTTGTAACTGAACTTTTATTATTTTTCACACAACGTTCCCATTCTCAAAATAAAATAACAGAAATTAGTTGAGAGTATCTACTAAATAATTTTCAGCTATATTTGCTAGTAACGCTTTCAGCATATTTATAACGTAATTTCTTCTACTGAAAAGTTGTAAAACCCAGTTACGTGTTGTCAACTTATGACCATCGATATAAACGTTTTTTGAAGGCCTAAAACTTTTAAAAATCATGTTGCTGATGGGTTATTGGACTAATGTTATGCACAACTGGACCAAGTATCAAAAGGTTTTTAAAATGTTGTATGTACTACTTTTTATATTTTGTTAGAGAAAATACAAAAATATATCATTAGAATAAAATAAACACACTCGTACGTTTTTGTTTAGGGTTTTTACGTTTAAGCAAAAATTTTGCAATTATTGGAAACTAAATTTTTATAAAAATTGTAATGATTTCTGTAAGTAAACGTGATACATTTACGATTTGAATACTAATTATATGTCTTTCCAAATATAGAGAAGTTTTTAATAATTTTTTTTAAATATTTCAATAACTGGGGGGCAAAATCAAGTCTGGGGGCAATGCCCCCCCCCCCCCCCATAGAAAGGCCTATCTACGCCAAAATTTGAATATAAAAACATCTAAAAAAAATTTAAGAATTCATTTATTCCATCGTTATTTAATTAAGATTAATTAATTAGAAGAAAGACATGCATATGTAGCATAAATTTTTATTATTCTCATATTTAAAGAAATTAATATTTTCATTCAATAAATTTTAACTAGTATGGCCAACGAACGACACAATCGTCCCAGAAAAATTATTCAACGCCATAAAAATCTTTTATATAATAATGCAGTAAAGTGCGATTTTGACTCGCACACGAAGGCTTCCGTTCGATTACCATACAGATAATTCCTTTTTTCCGTTCTGGGGATTTTGGTTTGTTTTAGGGATTTTTTTGATTTGAGTTTTTTTTTCGTTTTAACGAATTGTTTAAATTTTTAGGGTTCCGTACACCAAAAGTGTAAAGGAACCCTATTGTTTTCGCTATGCTGTCCGTCTGTCACATGCTGTTTTCTCGGGAACCGTAAGAGGTACGGACCTGTTGAGCAACGAAAAATGTTGAAATACTAATGTAATATGCAGACACTTATATTATATAGACACTTTAAATTTTCAAAGTTCGTGTTAATTGGTGTAGTCTGTAGAAAAGACTACACCAATTAACACCGATATTTAAAACAATAAAAACTTAAGCGTGTTCTATCAGTTAATGTAACTTTACTATGTATGAGAACCGTAAGAGCTACGGACCTGAAATTTTCACAGAATATGTAAAACTTTGGTCGCTGTAACAGCAATTATATGACAGTTAAAAATTAAAGGATGCTCTAAAGCGAGCAACGAAAAATGTTGAAATATTAATTAATATGCAGACACTTATACACTTTTCAAAGTTAGTGTTATTTGGTGTAGTCTGTGGAATAGACTACACCAATTAATACTGATATTTAAAAAATAAAAATTAAAGGGTATTCTATCACTTCATGTAATTTTGACTATGTAATTTAGACAATTTGTTGTATCTTGGAAACCATAAGAGGTAAAATATTAGCGGTATTCACACCGAACTTGTTAATTTGTTACTCGGTAGTTTGTTAATTTGTTAAAGTTACCAACTGTGAACGACCCCCTTTTTAAATCTTTGTTAGTCTGGTAACTTTCGTAGTAAAACAGCTGGTTTATTGTTCTGACACAATTTATTATTCTGAAGAAAATAAAACATGCCACGAGAAAGTGTAAAAAAAACAATTGTAAAGCATTTAATTACTCATGCTTTGACACAAATAACGTTTGCTGACGGTAAGTAGACAACATTTATCGAAGTTTAATAGTTTAATTACAAATAATTCATTATGCAGAAATTTTCCACGATGATGAAGATGAAACCGAAAATGTACTGGATGAGCTGTATGAAGATTTATATACTGTCATGAAGTGTCGCAGAGGAGTTGTGTATGAAGTTCCAAAATCAATTCATTGGCGCGAAGATGTTTTGTCTTCAATGGATGAAAATCGTTTCTGCCAGATGTTACGCGTGAATCGCGAGCAATTTGCTCATCTACTATCACTCATGTGTAGAGACAAAGTTTTTACCAAATGTGCCGGCAAGCAGTTTCCAATAGACTTACAACTCGCCATAGTTTTGTTTAGATTAGGATCCTCTGGAGAAAGCGCATCAATCGCTAAAATTGCTACATTTTTTGGAATCGGTGACGGCGGCACACTTCTTAAAATTACAAAAAGAATTTTTAGCGCTTTTTTGAAATTAATACAGCAATATATATTCTGGCCAGATTCTACAGAACGTTCGGAAATAGTTCGCGAAACATTCAGTGAACTACCGTTTTGTATTGGTTATGTGGACGGAACTGAAATCAAACTTGCAGAAGCTCCAGTAAAAAACCACGTTGACTATTTTTCAAGGTGCCATATATATGCAATTAAAGCGCAAATTGTTTGTGATTACGAACTTAAAATTCGCCATGTAGTTACAGGATATAGTGGTTCAACCCACGATTCAAAAATGTTAAAGAATTGTTCACTTTATAAGGAGCCAAGCCAATTTTTTTCTGGACAGGAATGGATTGCAGGTGATTCTGCTTATCCGTTAAGTAATACTATAATTACTCCATATAGAAGCAATGCTCAACACCTTGATGCAATAAAGAGAAAGCAATTCAACCTGCAGCATAGTAAATTCCGAGTAAGAGTTGAACATTGTTTTGGTATATTAAAAGGCAGGTTTAATAGTCTTAAAGAATTAAGAATGCGAATTCATAACGAGGAAAGCCATACATTTTGCAACGATTGGGTTTTAGTGTGCTGCATCCTCCACAATATTGTCGTTGGTAGTACTGACATAGAGCAATTTGAAGAGGTGTCACAGAACCAAAGTGCAGTTGAAGAGCAATTGGAAGAGTCAAGTAGAACTAGCTTTGAAATGAAAAGACAAATGTTATACCATCTTATGTTTCCAGGCACAGTTTGAAAATAAACCTAAATCATTTATTCATAAAATAAAGTAATAATTCATCACAAATACGTTGCGTACTTATTTTAAGAGATCAGGTAAACATTTTAGTTTCGTTTTATAAAAAAAAATAATAATAAATTCATCACAAATACGTTGCTTACTTATTTAAATAATTAAGGTAATAATTTTGGTTTGTCATTCTTTGTTGTATTTCAATTTCAGTTCCATTATTGCAAGTCTCTCGTTTTGCTCCAGTTCCAATTTTCTAATTTCAAACTCTTGTTCCATTCTACTTTTTTCCAAATCAACTTTTTGTTGCTCAATGCAAAGCCGTTTTTCATAAAATGCATCTCTTTTTTTTTGTATTTCCGCCAGTTGGCTTAAGCTGCTTTTCGGCATGCGCGTTTTAAATTTTTGGCCTAGTGACCGGTTAATAATTGGAGTTGATGTAGATGTTGGTGTCTGTGGCATGGGTTCAAATGAAACCGATTCAGCCTGTTCATCTGAAGGGGAAAATATGTCTGTAAATGAGGAATCTTGAAGTATCACATCTCCATCTTCCTCTATTATACCTGGCACATTGATATCTATATGGTACGTTGAAGATTCCGTGACTACATTTGAGTTAGTTTTATTGTGAAAAAGTTCCGCCAGGCGATCATAATACGGGCACATTTTTCGTAGTTTGTCTGCAAATCGTTAAAAAAAATGGTGAGAAAAGCAAAATTATTATAATCGAACGAATTACCCTTTATAGTGCTACAGTCATCATTTACATCAATTCCAGCACCAGTTGACTTTCGCCACTCTTCAGCTTTATTAAATGTAGCTTTCCAGTATCGAACTTTGCATCGCAGCATTTCGCATGTTGCGTCAATTTTGGTCTGGTCCAAACATTTTTGATAGTAGATTGTACTAGTTGGTTTCTGAAAATACATACATATATGTCATTGACATAATCTTATAAACATATACAAAATAGTGCTACATTACTTCAATGTCCACATTTTCCAACACAAAATCCAACAGCAATTTATGCTCCACTTCACTCCACTTTTTTTGCATTTTTGTTCGAATGCGCTTTTTCTTTTGGTTATCCACTATAAGAACAGTTTATGATTTATTAAAATAAAATAAAAAATCATTTAATTAACATACTTACTCTCAACGTACACGAAAATTGCCAAAACACAAATATTTTTTTAGAAATGTATCACAAATGACTTTTTTATTATATTTATTTAGAAACTACAACAGCTGATTGAGAGTTACCAACTAACAGCTATTTTATCAGGGGTGCCGTGTCGTTAATTTGTTAAATGTTAATAAGGTAGTGCGTTAAATATACAAAAACAAAATGCGTGTAAAAAAGTAACGATTAACGACTAACAAACTAACAAGCTCGGTGTGAAAACCGCTAAAATTAAAAAAATCCAAAATTAAAAAAATTTCAAAACGAAAAAAAAACGATAAAATAAAAAAAGCGCTTAAGAAAAGCACCAAAATCAAAAAAATCGCTAAAACGCAAAATATCACCAAAACTAAAAAGATCCCCAAAAAAGTCGTCAAAACGAAAAAAAAGCACTACAACATAAAAAATCGCTAAAACTAAATATATCAGAAAACGAAGAAATTACCAAAAATGAAAAAAAATATCAAAAAAAAAAAACTAAAAAACCAAAAAAACGAAAAAAAGCGGCAGAACTAAAAAAAATGCCAAAAGTCAAACAAATCGCCAAAACGAAAAAAAAGTGTCAAAACAAAAAAAATCGCTAAAACTAAACAAAATCACAAAAAACCCAAAAAAAAAAACTAAAAAATCCACAAAACCTAAAAAAGGGCCAAAAAAAGCGTCAAAACTAAAATATACGCTAAAACTAAAAATATCGTCAAAAAGCGAAAAACGTTAAAACAAAAAAAAAAAACAACAAAACCAAAAAAAAACGTCAAACTAAAAAAATCGGCAAAAAACAAAAAAAAAAAATTTAAAAAACTAAAAATCTCCAAAAACCAAAAAAATCGCCAGAACGAAAAAAAGTGTCATAACCAAAAAAATCGCAAAAACTAAAAATATCTCCAAAAACCGAAAAAATCCCTAAAACCGAAAAAAGCGCAAAAACTGAAAAAAATCGCCACAACTAAAATAAATCGCTAAAACTAAAAACAACTAAAATAAATCGCCAAAAAAAATCGGAAAAAACAAAAAATTGCAAAAAACGAAAAATAGGCAGAAAAAACGAAAAAATCACGAAAATTAAAAAAGCGCCAAAACCGAAAAATACTTAACAAATAAAAAAAACTAAAATGAAACAAAAAACACAACGAAAAAACTGCCAAAATGAAAAAAGGGGCAAAAACGAAAAAGGATACATATACATTACGGTGTCCCTTATTTTTTGACGTCATTTTTTGCGCATACCCGCTAAAAAGTTTTGAAATTACCTAAAAAAAATCGCCAGAACGAAAAAAGTGTCATAATCAAAAAAATCGCTAAAACTAAAAATATCACCAAAAACCGAAAAATCCTTGAAACCGAAAAAAGCGCTAAAACTGAAAAAAAATCGCCACAATTAAAAGAAATCGCCAAAATTAAAAAAAATCGGAAAAAACAAAAAAATTGCAAAAAACGAAAAATAGCCAGAAAAAACGAAAAAAATCACGAAAATTAAAAAAGCGCCAAAACCGAAAAATACTTAACAAATAAAAAAAAACTAAAATGAAACAAAAAACACAACGAAAAAACTGCCAAAATGAAAAAAGGGGCAAAAACGAAAAGGGATACATATACATTAAGGTGTCCCTTATTTTTTGACGTCATTTTTTGCGCATACCCGCTAAAAAGTTTTGAAATGACCTAAAAAAAATCGCCAGAACGAAAAAAGTGTCATAATCAAAAAAATCGCTAAAACTAAAAATATCACCAAAAACCGAAAAAAATCCCTGAAACCGAAAAAAGCGCTAAAACTGAAAAAAAATCGCCACAATTAAAAGAAATCGCCAAAATTAAAAAAAATCGGAAAAAACAAAAAAATTGCAAAAAACGAAAAATAGCCAGAAAAAACGAAAAAATCACGAAAATTAAAAAAGCGCCAAAACCGAAAAATAATTAACAAATAAAAAAACTAAAATTAAACAAAAAACAACGAAAAAACTGCCAAAATGAAAAAAGGAGCAAAAACGAAAAGGGTGTCCCTTATTTTTTGACGTCATTTTTTGCGCATACCCGCTAAAAAGTTTTGAAATTACCTAAAAAGCCACAAAAAAACTTTACATTGATCGAAGAATGGTAACCCGTGCCGACTTCCTATTTAGTTCAGTGTTAATAATATGTGCCAGTACGGCCCAAATTTACAGTCATTAGTTAATTATTAGTAAACTAAAATGATTGTTTAACTAAAACATCATATTTACTGTGTCTTGTTTAACTAAAATTTTTAATATGGGTAAAGAATGCTAACCCTTTAAAATATAAATGAACAAGCAAAAGTAAAGAAATAAAAAATATTACACATCTTACGGCGGCAATTTAAAAAATTTTAAGCACACAAAGCTAATGGAGCAAATGTTTTTTGTCGCTCCTAAAAGTATGCTATATGAATGTAATAATTTCCAAAACATGGTGCAATAAGTATGCAGGTTCAATAAATACAACAAAAAACTAGATAATGCTTGTCAAAAAAATACACGTGCTAGACGTTACTTATGTACAAAACTACCAGAACAAAATATAATCAGCTGACGTTATGCTGCCACCTGTATACTTATTGCACCATGTTCCAAAGCATCTAACTAATTGTTAACCAATGGCGTTTGATGGTTTAACTAATGGTAAACAAAGAAGTGTGAATAAAATATCATTGGCTAAACTATTGTCATTAGCTAACTAATGACTGTGAATTTGGGCCTAAGTCGCATAATCAGCTGTGGCTCAACGATTAAATTATATAATGCTACCAACAACAAACTAAATTTGGGATATCTTGCATAGTTTCTATATAAATTAAGTCAAAGAATATTATTTTTTATATTAAGGTTAACAATAAAACAATATATCGTAAATTAGCAATATATTCGTCCTTACTTACATACATACATATATATCAAAGGTACATCCTCTAGTTATTAACGAAATAAAATTAGCAGCAACTATTTTTAAAGTAAACTGTAACTTCAAACTTATAACAGCAGCTATATTTCATATACATAGGAATTTTAATTTTATGTGGCGTTCTTAAAGTAGTGTCTCCACCTAATGAATTTTCATCATGATACCTGATATAACGCTGACAGAGCAAATATAAAATTTTCATTAACATCAGCATATGTATATCACAATATCTCCCATAAGCTTTGTCATTATTGCTATAAATTAATAATTTTTGTATATATTTTCTTTAATTTTCAAAATAATTTTAGTTTCTTATTTTTTTTATTTTTTATTATAGCCATTTTACAAAATGTTTATTTATATTTTAATTGAAATTTTATAATAGTGACCTTTTTCATTGTGATATAATTGTTATTGCGAGAGCTCTATTTATTATATTATGACACCGATATAATATTAATGAATTTAGTTTCCAACTGATGAAATGATATGAATGTGACATACATCATGACATAAAATCATCACGCGGAGACTCTAAGTAACTTTACAGAACAAAAAGCTTTCGTATAGGTGAGCTTATATATAGATATATCCATATAAAAATGTGATTCCCCTTTCTACTCAACTACTAACGTAATATCTGATACGAATAATTTGCCTTTTCAATAGTGTGTTTCATAAAGTTTAGTATCTTAATTAAAAAATTTCTGTGGAATTAAAAAGTGGAAAACAACAAATTTTTCTCATCGGAATGCCTTATCATCAAATTAATGATGCAATCAATGAAGAGCAAAAACAGTTCTTGTTGCGCTGTGTTGAGGAACACAGAAATTTGTTTCCAGACCGCAGAAAAAATACATTAAAAAGAAGTTATTCCAGCTAATTTTGAAAATTAACATATTCTTAATAAAACAAGTTCTTTTATGGATTTTTTTATTGTTTTCATTTATTGCATTTTGCAAAACTTCTTGGTTCACTCGGCACGGGTTGCAATCATGATAGAACAACAAAATTTCATATTTATATATAATTTTTTATATATAAAAAATTTGAAAGTACCCGTTATAACGATTATAGTGGTATACTTTCTAATCTTATAGCAATTTTATTTCACTATGATTTTTTGGTTGAAATTTGGAAAATATTCATTATTTGCGGTCCCTGATTTATATACATACATAAAAAGTACAGTGTTGGAATATTCAAATCAGATTAGCAGAACGGATCAGTACTACTGTTTTCAACAGCCCGCTACACCGTCTCATCAGCGTTCTTGTTCACTTTTACTACCGGTTTTCTGAATACCTCAGAGGAGAAAATCTTTAAGCCCGGTCAAAGGCTGGCAATTCACACAGCCATTAGTAAGCGAAGCCGGACTTTGAAATACCTCAGAGAAGGAAATGTTTCTTCTCTGAACATAAATATATTGCCGGCCATCGGCCAGGCACAATGATTTACTGCTTTGAGGTATTTAGAAAACCGTGTTCGCTTAGTGAGGTTTTTCTGCATTAGCGTCCTTCGGCCGGTCTTGAGGATTTTCTCCTCTGAGGTATTTACAAAACCTGTTTCACTTACTGAGGGTTGTCAGCATTACCGGCCTTCGGACGGGCTTAAGGATTTTCTCATCGTAAGGTATTTTCAAAGGCGACTTCGCTTATTGAGGATTTTCTGCTTAGCCGGCCCTTGGCCGGGCTTAAGAGTTTTCTCCTCTGAGGTATTTCAAAAGGCAGCTTCGCTTAATGCTGATTTTTTGCATTGCCGGCCTTCGGCCGGTCTCAAAGGCTATTTTCTCCTCTGAGGTATTTCCAAAACCTGCTTCACTTGCTGAAGGCTTTCCGCATTACCGGCCTTCGGTCGGGCGGAAGAGTTTTCTCTTCAGAAGTATTTCAAAAGGCGGCTTCGCTTACTGACGATGTTCTGCATTGCCGGCCTCGGCTGGTCTTAAAGACTTTTCTCTGAGGTATTGGCAAACCCAACTTCGCTTACTGACGGTTTTTTGCATTAGCGGCCTTCGGCTGGCCTTAAAAATGTTCTCCTCTAAGAAAATCTTAGAGAAGCAAAACAGGTTTTGTAAATACCTGAGAGGAAAAAATACTTAAGCCCGGCCAAAGGCCGGCAATTGAAAAAACCTTCATTAAGCGAAGCCCGTTTAGGGAATGCCTCTGAGGAAAAAATCTCAGGGCCGTCAATGCAAAAACCCTTAGTAAGAGAAACCGCCTTTGGAATACTTAAAAAAAAAATCCGAAAACCTTCAGTAAGCGGGTCCGATTTAGGAAATACCTCAGAGGAGAAAATCCTTAAGCCCGGCTGAAGGGCGGCAATGCCGAAAATCCTCAGTAATCGCAAGGATTTTCTTCTTTGAAAACAAAAACACATATACTATTCTTTCATGATGTAATTAATTATTCAATACAACATTATTTAAGAAGTATTCAACTAAATATTTTAGAGAAAACATCGTATTGAAAAAATTAAATAAATCCGGAAAAAAATGATATAAGTCCCACATATTTTTTTGATCAATGAAATAAGACCCTAACATATTTTTTTGTTTTATTTCATTTGCAGTTTTCTCTATAAAAAGAAATAATTTCCAAACAAGTGAAATTACTTCCAAAATAAAATGAAATAAATCCCGAAATTTTGTAATTATTTCATAATGCAATAACTCCCAAAATGTATGGACAAATTTTAAGATGTTTTTTATTTGGAAGTTATTTCGTTGGGCGTTATTTCATACAGCCGAAATTTATTTGTTGATGGTTAAGCATTGTCTGTATGCATTTCATTGGTGCTTTACCAAATCGTCAGTAGACTTTAACCATACTTTTGAACAGTTACAAATATCTTATCTTATGTACACTTTCAAAAACAATTTGAGAATTTACAAATAAATGATTTTCAAAAATAAGCATGTTAGGCTTTGAAACTTATATAAAACCCAGCAAATAATTTTTTATTCGATATGAATCTATGTATTTTATTTTTCTATACCTTTATACAATTTTTTTAATGAGCTTAAATCTGTAATACAGTCAAATCCCGATAATTCGTAATCGCAAGGGACCGGCCATTTCTTACGAATTGTAGGGTTTTCCATTTAGCGGGGTTTCGATTTAACGGGGTTAAAATAAAATAAATACGAATTAACGGGGTTTTTAAATTTACTTACTAAAACGGTAAAAAAACATAAAAACGTCTATTTTTTTCTCTGCATTGTTAATGGCTGCAAAAATTTTTTGTTTTTGTAACACCACACAGTTCTATGCGTGCACTTTGACATTTTTCTTTATTATTAATGTAACAAACTGATCTTAAGAAAATAAACACACACACAAGCAAAAGCAAAAACCTACGCAAAAAATAATTGCGGTAAACAAAAAATCATTCTTTCCATGTTTCTGTTGTTTTTATTACGAATTATAAGTGGTAGTTAGCAAACAATTACGATTTATAAGAGGTAAAGAAGATTTAAAAAAAAAAATTACGAATTAGCGAGGGGACCAAAATGTATGGAAATTTTACGAATTAACGAGATTTTTTCAAGGGACCGACAGTTTATTACGAATTATCGAGAATTCGATTTATCGGGGTACGAACTATCGGGATTCGACTGTAATTCAACTTAAAGATATTCTGTGATATTAATTCAATATTTCTAGCACGACAACAACACATTTGTAACATAACAACAACACACAAACATAACCCGCGAAGCGATTTATCTTCGGGAATCGAACCCACGACCTCTGGACTGACAGGCTATCATCGCTACCAATCAGCCACAAAGCACCGAATTAGAAATCCATTGGATAACAATAAAATTATTCATAAGGTATTTCATTAAATTAAAAATTCCAACTTTGATCCACGATGCACGAAATTGGACAAACTAAAAACGACACGTAGGAGGAAGATACGTGAAATATTAGTCTACAAAGTCTTATTCAGATCCGTTTACATGCACATATGTGACAGCCGATTCGAAAATGTTTGGAATTAGTCAGTGTATAAATTGTCACATATCTTTAATTAATTTAATCTAATATTAGTAGTTTATTAGTTGAAGTTACAAAAAACATATTAGCGTAATTCACAATCTTGTGCAAATGGTCTTGCACCGTAGCATTTGCAAAATGGTATTGCATATTGATACTCACCACTTAACAATTGATAGTGGTGAGTATAAATATACTATACCATTTTGCAAATGCTACTATCGATGCAAGACCATTTGCACAAGATTTACTAAGCTTTTTGCAATAATTAATATTTTTATTTTATTATTTTTTTACAGAGTTTATATGTGCAAACAATGGCAGGATTTAAAAGTTTTCAATGATCACACGGCCCTAGCTACTGGTGTGCGGTTTGGCAAGAATGCTCAATACATTGCGTCAACAAGTATGGATAGGACTCTCAAATTATACTCAGTTGATTAAGTTCTGCATTCTGATCTTTAAATTAACATTAAGGAATTACTTTGTATCGGTAAAAACGCCTCTGTCTTGATGTTTTTTTTAGCAAATAAAGAAAATATCTGTTTTCAACGGTTTGTATTTTTTGTAATATTTGATATGATATATCTACATATAGACGGCTTGACATAGTAAAGGCGTACTCGAACTATTTTGCCAGAGAAGGAAAAAATAGAACTCTTACATACAGTTGGTCACTTAGTTTTTAAGGACAGTGTATTTAGAGGTTGGCTATGAGAAAACATCAAAACGCGATCTCGAACAAAATCTAGATACGCCTTTTTTATATTAAGCCATCATCGATATATAGTAAGATTCAGAAAAACAGTTAATTATTTATATTTTAGATGTATTTATGCATGTCCATGTATATACAGTAGAGATGAGCGATCCGCGATTTTTAAAGAACATCGTGAACAGTGAACGTGATTTAAAAATCACTGGTACTTAAAACTGTGACTGTGATTCTTTTTTCTGACTGAAGAAATATACTAAACCATATTTTGTCCACAAGTTTTTCGCGGGAATCGCTTATTTTCGTTTCCCGCTTGCTCAGGAAATTTTATCCGGGAATTCCCGGGACTAAAATCTATTTATATACATAAAAAGTACTGATTTTGGTTATTAAATTGATATCGTTCACTGCACAGAATTATTAATTTTTGTCACTGTTCTTTAAAATCCAATATAATTTCGTTTGTTAAACGCGCTTTCTACACCTGCACTTTTAGGATAAACGTCTTTAATTTTTTAATTTAATTTAAAGTAACTGCAATGTTTTCAATATGCACCAAAATGCACGGTAATTAGATGTTCAGAAAATCTATGCTCGTTTTTTTATGCATTTAATGACGAAGAAAATGGGGAAATAGATATTACTTTAGATAACGTTGATGAAAGAGAAGACTTTCGAGGAAACTTTAAACGCTGCTATTAACAAAGGAGTTGAAATTATTTGAAGACAGCGGGAAAAGGACGAAACATATTGCTAATTTATACAACATCCTCTTCTATCCGAGCAACTTCTGCAGAGGGCGAAAGGCTTTTCTCTACAACTGAAAATTGTGTTACCTGAATAAGAAACCTATTGTGAGATGAAACAATTAATACATTAGCGGAGTTCAGTATTAGATGCAAATGGTCTTGCAAATGCAAAGTATGGTAGCTTTTTTAAGAAATACAACAACAAAATACACTAAATTTCATAAAAAAGATGCGATATTTTGCATTTTCACTTTCGCAAGATCATTTGCATTAAACACTGAAGTCCGCTATTGAATTTTTTAAAAAAGTCCTTTGCAACAAAGAATATAGAAGTTCAAATTTTCTAAGGGCAGAGAATTTTCATTGTATACCAAGAAGTAAAGGTCTGAATTTAATATTCTAAAACTGCAACAGTTATCCTATACAACTTGCTAATCGCTCTTTTGATCACTTCCGCCCTCTGACAACCACGTGTTAAAATTATGGATGAATGATCAGAAAGAAAACTAATTTGATTTCAGTTCATCAGTTATTTTACTAATGATTTGTATGTTCAATTTTTGTTCGGTTTAAAACTAGTTTTTAAATACGAAGTTTCATTAAAATTTTGATAAAAATATTGCTTATTTTTAATAATTTACTATGAATCTTTTTGTCTCATATCTTTAGAAACTGTTTTGTTTGGCCCGATGATAAAGAGACCTTGTCGTGATAGGACGTGTTTTATTAGAGCTCTGCAATTTTTATGTTTTATCACAATAAAACATAATTTATTTCTGTTATATCACAATAATCTGTGTTAAAACATTTATTTTGTCAATAAAATTAACAAAATAATCAACAGTACATTAAACCAACGGTTCTCAAATGGTGGTCCGTGGACCCCTGGGGGTAGGTAGCAACCATCCAATAATAAGGGTCCGCGTGAACAGCCGAAAAACAGTGTTTTAAAAAATAATACAAGTTTTTATTTTCGATCTACATTAGGGCTGCCAGAAGTCTGAACCCGTCGACCAGGACATTTATAATACATATCAAAAACGAATGTATAACAAAAGCTTATATATTTATTTCAAGAACTAATCATATAAAAATGATCCGCAACAAATTTTTATTTTGATACATGCATCAACCATATATTTCAAATTGAAATCCAAAAATTAAACAATAGATACAAAACTTAACATACATAAAAAACAATAAACAAAAATAAAAAATTCATATAAAATTACGAGGGGCGAAAATAAACACATGGGCTGGCGAGGCGACCTATATTTATTTCATCGAGTAGTTGAAAGATGTAAGCCGCAGGCTATGTGTAAATTTTTTATAGAAATGCTCACTTTCATACGAAAACTTTGATTTTGATGGTGAAGAAAAAAATCACCACTATTTTAGAAATTATTAGAAATTTCAGAATTTTATAGATTGAAAGTTCTTGCATTTGAACAAATTTATATAACTTTTGGCAAACAATTTCTACAATAAAGCGAGGCGATTCCACAAAGGGTTTTCCAGTTTTAGCAGAATTTAAAAAAAAATTATGGTTCTCCCACATTGTCTGCAACTGTCGGGCAAATATATAGCTCCCTCAATTTAACAAACGCACATACTGAAACACTAGAGTCTTGGTAGGAATCAAACCTGCGACCTCCAACTTAATAGCCTAGCACACTCTTTAGTACGCGTGTAACTAAACTAAATTTCGATGTTCCTTAGAAAATTAAACTTTAGAAGGAATTCTTTATTCTACAGATTATTTGAAACTCATAAATCCAATTGTTTTGGTACTCATATTAAAAGTGATTTAGCAAAAATTATAAATTCTGAAATGTATTCATTCTGAAAATCATTTATATTCCATGATATATATTTAAGCTTGTAAAATCATTTTTTTGTTATGCATTTATGTTTATAAACCACATGAAACTACTGGCGATCGCTATTTTTTGTTTTCTTGTTAATAAAAATTTAAAAAACCACGAAAAATGCTTAGCTTTATTTATGCCGATTTTTCGAATTGAAGTGCCGAAAATGCTGATTTTTCCACGATAAGTGCAGATTTTTTATCAAAATCATTTGGCAGCCCTGGCCCCAGGCAACAAATCGTCAGCTTATTATTGGTTTGCTGCTTTCTAATACTTTTTCCTATGTTAATGGGTCAAACCAATAATAAGGTGACGACATGCTGGTAAAATTGCTTCATGTAAACAGCGTTATAACCGAAAGCTTAACCTCTGTTCTTAACAAAAATCAGCAGAAATAAAATTTTTGTCTGCATTGACCTGTATCAAAAAACCAGGACAATTTAAGAGTGGACCAGGACACCAGGACAATTTGTCTAAAACCAGGACAATCCTGGAAAACCAGGACGTATGACAGCCCTAATCTACATACTTCTTTTTATGTTTTATTTATTTTTATTTTATATACGTACATACATACATATGTATTTATGTTTTGAAATCTTCAAACACGAACAACAAAATATTAGTGCGATCTTTTATTCTTCACTGCTTAATATAAAGTGCCCCAGACTGTGTACTGACTGTTATTGCCATCACTATCAAATCGGAAACAATCCCTAAAATTGACTAGATTTCGTCAATTTCAATTTGTGGATGTTTTCTTGTGAGTTGAACGTTAGAAACAAAATGTACAAAAGAAACTACATATATTGAACTTGAGTGATATTTATTTTAAATATTCTTTCGTTTTTTTTTTTTGTACTGCAGCTTAAAACTGGGTCACTCCTCAAAAATAACCTATTTATAACATCTCGATTTGTATAGCTTCTGCTGAATTTCCTCAAATAATTCGTACGATATAATCTGAAGTGCTTATTTCTGGCCTCGGCAGCTTCTTCTGACGCTTACGTACAAGCAAAAACCAATAAATATAAGAGTTGGAAAATTGGAATAAAGAATCAGAAGGTGAAATTTGTTCGGCTCACCATATTAATAAAAGGAATAGGACTCATATTCTATTTCCTCATAAAATTTGGTTAAATAGCTGATGTTTCATTAATACTAGTATCCACGATCAAACGTGGTAAAAGCGAACAGAGGACGTGATGATGACAGCGAAGCGGCTGTCGAAATTAGTAGTACTAATCCGTTCTGCTAGTCTGATTAGATATTCTAATATTCCACTCTTAAAAATAATTTGAATTTACATTAATTCAATTATTGTGAACTTAAGCCAAATAATAATTTTAGACTTATTTTTATACATATTAATACAAAATACTAAATTAAAAAGTTGTTGCTTTATTTCGACTATTGTGTTACTTTTGTTTACTTTAAAAACAGATGCATAAAACCTATAATATGAATCAAAAATAGTAAGGGAAAAATCTAAAAATACTTGCAAAATTCTGTGTTGGATACTATGGTTTCAAAAAACATAGAGCATTGATAAGAATCTTTTTCGAAGATTATTTCGAAAAATAAACAGAACGCGCGACCCTTAGCACATGCAAAATTGAGATTTTTGCGATTTTAAACTCATAAGTGATTTCTGCCATTGCAATTCCAAAAGAGTAATATATCCTACGCTAAAATTTGACATTTCTTCTTTAAAATTTTCATACATTTTACTTTTGTATTGCTTAGACTGTTTTCTAATGAAAAGATGTTTGTGACTTGTAAAGTTGAAAAGTTATTTGGCAAAGGTTGTCGTAGTTAGTATATTAATTGTTTAATAAAATTTCGGCAAGTGTATCTAATTTCTTTTTCTGTTTCAGAATCTTTTTTTAAATCAGATATTGTTTAAACTTATAGTTAAAATACGGAGTTGGAATTAGAAAACCGTCTAAATTTGATTTTAAACGGCCAAAAATTCGGACTTCAAAACGATTTGATTACAAAGATTTTTCAAAAGTATTTGAAGTTCTGAAAACAATAGCATGGGGTCCACGTCGCACAGTGGCTGAAAATCGTTTTTCATTGGCCAAAATTCTGTAACTTTTGAACCGATCAAAATATTGAAGTAATTTTTATTTTAATGGATAGATATTTAGTTCAGCTTGACTCAGTTTTAATTACATTAAAATTGATTGAGGACTTTTAAATGAATTCTAGGTCAAAGTTGAACTTTTGAATTTTTTTAACTTTTAGAGTGAAATATGGGTTTATTATTTTTTTATTTATTAAAAAATTTAATATATGGAAATTAATAATAATTATAAATATTTTTTGTTATAATGAAATTTTTTTAATGTTACACTAAAAAAAATTGTAAAATCAACTGGAGATTTTGCTATTATTACAGAAAAATTAAAAATTTTTTGCTGTCTAATTTGCAAATTTGTTTACAATCAAAGAATAGTTACACTTAAAAAAAACATTAATAATATTATCTAAAAATATTGCTATTACTACAGAAAAATTTATTATTTTTTGTTGTCACATTTGATCATTTTAAAAAACATATTAAAAATAAAAACTGCAATAAATTTTAATAGCATTTGTAACAATGGTAGGTTCTGTTTATTATTATTTTTAACTAATACTATGTTTTTCGTACTTAAATAACAATGAAAGGCAATTATAATTATTATTCATTTGACTCAAATATTGATTGCAAATATTCCATATTTTGTTCTGTGCTATTTCTGTTCTTTAGTAGTTTTTTGGCTTCTTCATCTAAATCCCGATGTTCCACTTTCCATTGATTTCGAATACTGGAGATGAACGGATCTGACGTTGCCAATAATATATTAAATAGATCTTCATTTGTTGAATTTCTTGAAATTTGTCTAGTATTGTGCTCTCTATAAAATCTGTAATCCTTGTTCCTTTTTTCCTGAGCCTCCTCTGATAGATCTCCAAGTGGCACCAAATGATATTTAATGACATCTTCTCCATGATAAAGGATTTTGTGAACTGTTGCAGACATATTTCTCCATGGGTAGTTGGTTGTATATATTTTTGCAGTTTCCTTAGCATAATCTCCAAATTTTCTAGAGTCAATTTCTTCATTGCACGCAAGTACTTCTAGGATTATTTTAAATCTGAAAATAAGGTTTAAGTCCACTCCTGTTATTTCAGATGCTGTTTCTGGATCTGAAAAGAATCTTCTTGCGGTATTGCCATCATTTGTATTGCCTGACCCTTGTTTTGGCTGATCTATAATCCATCCTAATTTGCGATATTCATCTTGAACATGTTTCTTTTTTGAACTTCTTAACTCTTTGTTGGTTTCGTTGTTTCTTATTGATCCTGAAGACCCGAAATCCAAATCATAACTGATTTTTAGTATGTGTTCCATAAGTCGTATTCTTGCATGTAGTGGTGATAATCCAAATTCATATGCATCGGTATTATCTAATGACTTTGTCGGGACTTGGTTTAATTGGGTTGATGTTGCTTGGCATATAATGCAGCTGGATGCAGCCTTCGTGCTAGTCAAAGCCTGACCTACTTTTCCATCTATCATTGTCAGCACTAATTGGTAGCTTACTTCAATTTGCTGCCCATCTAACTATAATTGTAATGGCTGTAGTGTTGCAATTTGGGTCTTGATATCACTAACTTCTTTGTTAATGGCATCATGAGTTCCTTTTTTGAATTCAAATTTGATTGGCCTGCAGTTTTTCGTAGAAGATGGTGTCTTATTTTTCCAAATATCCATTGTTTGCGTTGTACTAGTCGAAGGCTCTGAATCTTCCAAAATCTTTTTCAATCGCAATGGTACAAATGATACCATGAACATATCTGAGTCCGATATATTTTCTCATACAGCTTGTTTGTATTGTTTTTGTCCCGAAGAACCATCACATCCCCATTTACAAAAAAGAATTAACTTTGTGTTTCCATATTTCCTTAACTCATTTCCTGTTATTGATTGTAGCAAGCGTTCGGCTGTGTGATCAAGTAGAGATTGTAGTTGTACCTCTGCCGAAATTGGTGTGATTGTAATAGTGTCCTTTGATGGCAAACAGTCCATTTTAGCAGCGGTTATGTGATGATATGCTGGATACATATTTGAGCCTTTTTCAATCGCACGCAGTCTGAGCTTAATATATTGCTGTTTTGTTAATTTCAAATCCAGAAATAATGCTAATGCCTCCTCATTTGTGTGCTGTATTGCATCACTCGGAGTTGGTATACTTTTAAGAATCCGTTTTGTTCTCACTGGACTAGCTTTAAAAACTTTTTCAATGATATCCACTTTTGTTAATTGGTTCTGTGATCGTAATTGATGTAGGAAAGATTCTTTTATATTTGTACAACCAATTGCACCGTTAATATCTTTAAGTTTCCGCCTCTTAGATCTATCGCTGCAGTTGCCCATTAATGATTTGCGTGGTCTTCCAGCCTTTTCTTGCTTTGCTGTTTCTGCAGCGACAGTAAGTTGGCCTTCTAACCAGTTTGCACTTTTTATATAAAAGTTTTGTTTACTGTACCTAACTTCTTTGTAGCGTTTTTTTAGTGCTTTGACGAAATTAGATAATTGCTCTTGCATTTCGGTGCTACACGAATTTAAGTTTAATTTTAACGTAGCTAAGAACATCTTCCTGGTTTTTGTTTCTAAAATACTCTTCGGCCAGTTCTTTATAACTGAAGCTCTCCATATTTTTCTGAATATTTTTATTTGTGTCTGTTATGTTTTATCCGTACACTTAAAGGATTAACTTATTCCTGAGTAATCCCTTATCGAATCCGTAGTTTTATACATTTTTTAGATACATGTTATTCACACATTGATCTTTAATTTCATAGCAGGTAGTGCTTAAATTAAACAAAACTGCACATGTTATCCAGACCTTAATATCAGGTAAAACTGATTAGTATCTCGTTATAAAATTGTTTATGACTTTGGTTGACCCTAACATTTGATAACAGGTAAATTTAGAAAGAGATCATATGTTTACTGTAGAACCTATTGAGATAATTTTATGACTTATTTTTTGCTGATCAAAACAAAGCCATTAAACCCTTTCGCAGGTATTATATTTAATTTTTTTAGTTTTACGTAGTCTAAAGTAAAAAAAAAACATAAACTTTTAGGCAAAAAAGTGAAAATTTAATACACCATTGTATACGAGTACTTATAGGGCTGTTTAAATTAATTTGAAATTTTTTTTAGAGTAATTTCATTAAAATGAAAAAAGTGTGCTACCCACGGCTCGTCACGGGTGCAAAAGTATATATAGCGTTAAAGAGGACACTTTCACCTTTCTCCTCGTGGTATACGTTTCTTGTTCCCTTTTGTTCCCCAGAAGTTCTATTCCACTAAAATTTAAATTTGAGAAAAATATAGTAGTTTCATAAATATTTCATAACGCCCTTAATATTAAACGCTAGATTTGTGACCACTTACAACAACTAAAGACTATAATCCTACCAACATTATAAAAAAGACCGCAGGCCATTATCGATGATAGCTTGCGAGTAGTAAACATATATTTTTGATAAAAAACAAGAGAAAAACACCTTTTCCTGAAATTAAAAAAACAGTTGAGTTTGAAAGCATGCCACGCCCACAATTATCAATAGTTTAACCTAATTTTTTGGCTACCTTAATCTGGATATATTAGCTATAAAAAGGCGTAAAAATTTTAAAAATCGGCGACAAAAAAATTTGACTTTTGGCCAATGAAAAACGATTTTCAGCCACTGTGCGTCGTTACTTTCGAACATTTTATTTACTTTTTGATCATCAGAAAGTAATGGCTTTAAAGATTTCAAATATGTAAAAGAATTGTTCGGCTTGAGGTCTATTTTTAATAAATAAATATAATAAAATTTTTTTATTTTTTATTTATTTTATTTTTCTTTATTGGTTCCGATATTTCGGTCAACTTCGTTGACCATCTTCAGGGAAATATTTTCTAAAAACGTACAAAATGACTTAATTAACAAAACAATACTAATTGTAATAAAATATGAATTAAAATATAAATTAAAAATTGTTTTATATATTTACTTTTTTTTAATTGTAGTGTTGTTTACACTTGTAATACATGTCACCTACTGTTTATATGTTTTTTGTTTTGCTCAGTTCTATGTTTGTTTATTGTGTATCTATATATGTGCGCGCAATTGTCTGTGTCAGTTTTATAATTAATTCTTTTCTCTGTTGGGATATTTATGATGTGTAACATCTCTTGCATGTATCTTTTTGAGTAGCTCTTTTCTCTTTCCAGTATTCTCACTTAATTGAAATCTGGTTTATGACCAGTTGCAGCACAGTGGGCCGAAAGTGCTGTTTTTGGCATAGCAGAACTGTTGTTTGTTTTTTGGTCAGATTTATGAGCTGATAGTCGAGTTTTTAATTTTGTTTTCGTCGTACCGACATATACTTTTTTGCATATGTCAGTGTCGTCACCATTACATGTTATTTCATATACTAAGTTCGATTCTTCCATTGTATCGATTTTGGATTTCATATTACTAAACAATTTTTTCGTCGTATTATGTGTAAATATATAAAACAATTTTTAATTTATATTTTAATTCATATTTTATTACAATTAGTATTGTTTTGTTAATTAAGTCATTTTGTACGTTTTTAGAAAATATTTCCCTGAAGATGGTCAACGAAGTTGACCGAAAATCGGAACCAATAAAGAAAAATAAAATAAATAAAAAATAAAAAAATTTTTATTATATTTATTTATTAAAAATAGACCTCAAGCCGAACAATTCTTTTACATATTAAATTAATAAAAAAGGTCTACAACATACACAAACTCATAGATTTCAAATAGAGTAAATATTTTTCACTGTACAAATTTTTCAATACTTTAGCTTGATGGCAGGATTCCGAAATAGATGCAAATTGAAAGTGAGTTTTTAATTCCAACCATTGTATACTTATTACACCATGATGTCGATCAAATCTGCCGCAGTGAATGTTTCTGCACTGGCAGATTATTATTATTATTTTTTTAACTACTTTATATGGTTACGACACATAAACTTATTCTGATAAACTGTTTTATTTATTTTAAAATTTTAAAATTAATGGCACGAAATTGAAATTAAAGAAAAAGCTAAATGCATTGTTGAAAAAGCTGAAAAATGAAATATTTCGATCCAAACATTAAAAAATAAAGCTAAATTTAGCTCCAAAAGAGCTAATATGGCCACACTGGCGGTGTCCGCTAGTTATTGCTTCCAATATTATATTTAGGCGTTTGATTAACTCTTCATTTATACCAGTGATTTTGGATACAGTTGCTGGGTCCGAAAAAAATCTTCTTGAAGTGCTGCCATCATTAGTGTTGCCGTATCCTGGTTTTGGAACATCTACAAGTAGTCCCTTTTCGTCTTTAAGCCTTTTTGGATGATTATTTTTCTTTCTTTAACAAGTGCTTTATCTTCATCGCTACTTGCTTGCCACTTTTAAATTGTCAGTTATATGAGAGATGATGTATCGATTCTAAAAAGCGTATGCGTGCGTGTAAAGTTGATAGTCCAAAACTCAGAGCATCACGGTTTTGAGTAACATTCTTCCGAAATGCGTTAAAATCTTTTGAAGTTTGGCGGCAAATGTAACACTTCATTATCCGTCGACCATTGTCAGTAGCATCGTGTGTTTAATTTGTGCAATACTTCCATTACATGGTACTTCACTTTTCTTCATTAACTGAATTTGATTTTATTTCTTGCTTCGTGATGTCAGTAGTTTCATGCAAAAAACGAATGCAGATTGGTCTACACACCCTAGTTGAGGATGGTGTTGGACTTTGCCATATCATTTTTATGTTTCCGTTTATCATTGTGATTAATTTAATCGGCACACAACTGTCACTATCGTTTTCATGTTCGAATTTCTACTTATAAGATGATTGGTGCGATCCATCACAGCCCCATTTTCTTATAAGTTCCAGAAAATTGATTTGTTCATAGTCTAACTGCTGGAAAATCTCATCAAGGTATATACATAGGCGTGTTGCTGTGTGGTCGAGGAGATATTGCAGCTTGACTTCCGCTAATGTGTCAGTTACGGTTATGGCATCCTCACTGGGATAAGATTTTTTTTGCATTTTTAAGTAATGTGTAACACCGATACACATTTTTGTTGGCATTGTATAAAATTTCATATTGATTCTTGTGAGTTCTGCATTTATAAATAGTGCTAAAGCTCTCTCCGCTGAAAGTTTACTTACAGGGTTGACCTCAGAAGTTGTTAACGATCGCTTGCAAATTCCTGCTTTTCTTGGAGATCCAGTTATATCCATTATTAATTTAGCCGCATCATTATGTCCCGCTGCTCTTTGACTCATGGATGCAGCAAAAGTCACCTCCTCTGTTGTTAACTGGTGACGAATTTCTTACGTTTTTCTTCGCTTTGCTCTTTCACTAGCTTCATCAAATTCTTTTTGTGGTGGTCCTGAGGACGAACTACCAAATACTGGTATTGTCACAGTTCCTTCCAGCCATTTAGGATATGTGCTTAAAAATCGATCCTCTTTCCGTTGTGCTGAACACCAATATATTTTGAAACCATTTCTGAAATTGATCAAACACTGCTTCAGTGCTAATAAGTATGTCCCTCTCTCCTTGACATTTTGAAATTTCGCACAGTTTTCTAACTAAAAACTGCAACTTCTCGTCAATGGTTCCAGCTGTGTGGCACGTAGCGGCGTCCTGTTGAAACTAAATGTTGCCAATATCCTCTTCAATTTTTGTGAACAAAAATTCGTTCAACATAGCCCGATAATGATCGCCATTGACTGTAACGGCCACTCCCTGCTCATTTTCGAAGAAAAGTGGCCCAATTATGCCTCTGGACCAGAATCCTCACCGAACACTGACTCGTTTTGGGTGCGTCGGCTTTTCAATGTATGCGTGCGGGTTTTCTGTGCCCCAAATGCGACAATTTTGCTTGTTTACATACCCGCCAAGATCAAAATGAGATTCATCTGAAAAGATGATTTTTTTTGGCAAAATCGGCATCTTCTGTAAGTCGATCGCAGGCCCACTCAGCGAAGCGAAAACGCATTGGATGGTCAGTTGGCTTCAACTCCTGAACCATATTCGTTCAGCGGAAGGATAAAACTAATTATCTGTCAAATCAGACATGAGCTAAGTGTTACCATTCACGAAATAAGCACTAGTTGACAAAAAAAAACGTTAGATGGCGGACCCTTTATATATATATATATATATATATATAT